>WOFM01000199.1:292659-715484 GCA_011428145.1 Ericerus pela | reverse complement strand
GGAAACTCTCCGACAATAAACACAATAGAGATAAAAACCTATTACATGACCGCAAATTAAGATAAACCAAAAAACGTTGCCTTATCTCAGAACATATTAGACGCCACTTCAGATACAATGCAACGTACGAAAGATAATATACGATGCAACAAATATTATTCTGCAATCTTTTTCATGTTTATTTTTAAGATAAAATACGCAACGTACGCTCCAATTCATTGAACTTACAAATGGAAAAACCTTTTATCATATTTTTTCTCTCGCCTTCTTTTATTTTTATTCATTCGTATATATGTTCGTGAATATTTTTTTTCTTTTTGAATTTTTTTTCTCGACTCGAATTATACGAGCGGAAATCCATATGTTAGTCGAAATATTTTAATAATTATGCATGTTACCAATTTTTTGTAAATTTTTTTTATTTTTTATTTTTATCATCACATATATATACCATATAATATTTACAGACACGATAGTGTTCATTATTGCATGCATGTTACCATATTTATATATATATATTTATTTATTTTTATCAATTTTTTTTATTACCATTTTTTAATTTTTCGAAGCACAGCGCAATAAAATTTTTTTTCTTACAAACCCAAGTTACCAAAAATAATAAACATACAATTTTAATATTTTTTTTCTCTCGTAAATTTTTATTATGCATATATTCTCTTTTTTACTTGTATTTTTTTTGTATTTAATATTTTCTTGAATAATAATTATTAATTCGTTTTCAGGAAACACGATGAAGAAATTATTCGGTAAAATTTCAGGGGGGTGTTGATACGAAATCCCACCTCATCTCATTCTTCATCATCATCATCACTGTCACACTATATATATGTCATATGTACAGTCTAGTCACGAAGTGTTTCCCCTACTACTTTCGATCGCATATCGCTGTTGCTTCGCCATTTACTTTTTCGTTTGTGAAATATATTTTAGTTGCGAAATAAACGTCTTAAAAGTCAAAAGTCTCAAGTTCTTTCGATCCTTGTTCTGCATACCTCACATCAAATATTAAATTTTAAATATTTTTGATGTTCTTATTGTGAGAAAATACGAACTGCCAACGGATCGAACTACACGAAAAGCAACGACAAAACCTACACTGATGAAAAGATTGAACGACGACTAGAAACACACATTACGAACACATAAATAAAAAGACTAAATATTCACTATTTCACGAATTTTATTCCACATAATGTTAGCGGACATGTTGATGTTACGAAGGTTGATGAGCGACGAGAAGGCATACAAAACATATAATCACAGTTGAGTTACAAACACAAATATCACAGATTAATAATAACAACAAAAAACAGTGTTGCCACAACATGTGATGTGCGAGAATAATAAGTTAACGTATAAAATAATTTGCTAATATTCTCACACGCCTCCTCAAATTATATTTATACGATAAAGTCAAAAATACTATTAAACAAATTTTCTAAATTAATAAAGTCATTAAAAACAACAAATGACAAAGGTCAACAATAACACAACGAATTTACAACATAAAAAAATATCAACACAAATGGTAAACATATACAAAAAGTTACATTAATTTTAACAGTTTACAAAACATATCAAATTTGGGCTTCGGGCAGCCCTTTGTGAAAACGTCCCCCAACTGTCGCGAAGTCGGTACGTACGAATACTTAAAATCTATATCTACGTGATTGCACACAAAACGGTACTTTACATCTATATGCTTGGATCTGCGAGTATTCCACTTTCCAGAGTGCAGAAGTGCCAGACAACTCTGGTTGTCTTCATAAATCACAGCTCTGTTATTAATCTGAATGCAAAAGTCACTTAACAGATACTTCAACCAGATCGACTCAGTGGTAGCATCGCATATTGCAATCAATTCACTCTCAGTGCTAGATAGTGCTACAGTTGGTTGCTTCTTGCTAGACCAGGACACCAGTGACCCATAAACAAAGACACAGTAACCAGAGATAGACCGTCTTGTGGTGATACAGTTACCCCAATCTGCATCAGAAAAAGTTTCTAAAATATTGCCGTTATTATCATATTCATTTGAAAATATTAATTTTTTATCTTTTGTGGTAACTAAATATTTAAGTACCCTCAATAAGTATTTATAATGTTCGTCAGTGGCATAACTGGAGAATTGGCTAAAATACGATATTGCAAAGCAAATATCGGGCCGTGATCCTAGCATCAGATACATTAGGCATCCCACGAGCTGTTGATAGTTGTTGTTGAGTACACTATCACACGCATTGAGATCCCTGTCCAATTGGAGTTTAGGGTCAATGGGTGTGTAGGTCGGTGCGCAGTTATCAACGCCAAAACGCCTAGCAACAGACTCAATGAAACCCCTCTGCTCAATTTCCAGTATGCCATCTTCACGATTGTGATTTATATTCAAACCTAAATATTTCCTGACCTTTCCCAGATCCTTACACTTAAACCTTTTATTTATTTCATTTTTAAAAAATGTGATTTGTGTTTTGTTATTTGAGCTAATCAGGACATCGTCAACATATGTGAGTAAAAAGACTACAGTCCCATCGCTTTTATTTTTATATATATATATAAGCAGTCATCCGCCGTACTCTGCACAAAGCCAAGAGCAACAAGGAACTCGTTGAACAATTTGTTCCATACCTTGGGCGACTGCTTTAGACCATAGATAGACCTATTCAATTTCAAAACATTATTATGTCTATCGATTTTAGTTTCTATCCCTTCGGGTATCTCAAGATACACATCTTCCAAAAGAATTCCATTCAGGAAGGCACTACATATATCAATTTGTTCTATGTGAAATTTTAATTTATTGCTAACAGCCAAGAGGGTCCTGACAGTCGAAAGTTTCGCCACTGGCGCATACACTTCATTAAAATTGAAGCCCTTCTTCTGTTGGCATCCTCTGGCAACTAATCTAGCCTTATATAAAACATCATTATTAATATCATATTTTTTATTAAAAATCCACCGACACGTGATGGTGGGGGCTTCCTTTGGACGTTTGGTCACCCGCCAAGTCTGATTGGAATTCAGGGCACTTATTTCCGAAGAAATAGCATCCCTCCACATCAGACTGTCCGGTGCAGCATTCGCCTCCTCAAACGTCAAAGGGACGCCATCCTCAGCAAGATATATATTACTCGCTACTTCATCACGTTCAGTCGTTTCCTGTGGAAGGCAGTCTAAATTCAAGTCACCATCAACTTCAATATTTTCTAAGTTTGACTCCGTGACCTCTGTGAAAATATCATCATCTTTAGTATATTTATTTATATTATTATTATCTATTTTATTCTCGAAGAACTCAACATCTCGCAACAGACGTATCTCCCTAGCATCTATATCCAACAATCTATAACCACATGGAGAATATCCCACCATTATCAACTTTTCACTTTTATTTTTGAACTTATTAGAGTTATGTTTGAATGACAACATATATGCGTTGCATCCAAACATTTTTAATTTCCTATAATCAAATTGTTCATTAAACCATCTTTCATAAGGAACAAAATCCTTATTTGTGGGGCACCTGTTCACGATATAGGCGGAGCACAATATGGCTTCCGACCAAAATATCTTACCAAGACCACTCTCGAATAACAGCGTCCTTGCCCTTTCACATAGCGTCCTGTTCATCCTTTCAGCTTTTCCATTTTGCTGTGGACAGCCACCAACCGTAGGTTCAACCACAATTCCTTTCTCAGTACAATATGACTGGAAGGTAGTGTTCAAGTATTCTGTGCTGCGATCACAACGAAGTCTCTTTACATTATAGCCAAATTTATTCGAGACCATCTCATGATATTCTTTAAATTTTGAAAAGGCTTCCGTCTTACTTGTCAACAGGTACACACAACAAAAATTTGAATAGTCATCTATAAACGTGATAAAATATTTCGCTCCTTTATATGCAGGAGGATTTATAGGACCACAGAGATCAGTATGTACCAATTCCAGAGGCTTACTAGTTTTTCGTTCATGCCTCAAGAACGGTTTTCGGCTCTGTTTCCCCATCACGCAGGGCTCACACAGCAATCTGCGGTTGGAGTCAACGTTCGGTATTAAACCTCTGTTTGACAACAACTTAACATCGTTCACATTCAGATGAGCAAGTCGCCTATGCCACACAGTCAGCGGGCTCGACTCATCCCCCAATGTCAGATTACACGATTGACCAGTCATTTTCTAAAAATCAATGGTGTAAAGATCTGAATTTACGCTAACACCAGTGGTCACTATTTTTCCACTGCAGCGTTGGATGACATCGACAGATTCCTCTTTAAACAGGGTATCAAAACCCGACTTGCTCATTTGTTTTACCGATAGCAGATTCTGCCGCAGCTCCCGAGCATACCTGACATTTTTCAATTCAATTACTATTCCATTTAATAATTTCAATTTTACTGTACCAACCGATGTAACGGACAAAGAAACTCCTTTCTTCGCAACACAGATACTATGTGGTTTAATTAAATCAATGTAGTCACTGAATAAGTCTATATCGTTAATTATGTGAATTGTGCATCCACTGTCTACTACGAATGTGGTTCGAGGCATCAAATTTACATCTCCCTTTGCATTACAGAACTCATCAATTTTGTTATTATTATTATTACTATTATTTAATGTGAAACTATAACCCACATTTGAGCAATCATCATTATCATTAAAATTTTCATTGCACATCTGTGCAGAATTTCTATTATTATTATTATTATTGGAAACATGGTCATTAGAACGATTTCCGATATTACTATTACTATTACAAGCGTCATTATTATTATTATTTCGATTTTTAGCATAGCAATTTTGTGCTATATGTCCAATCTTATTACAAAAATGACATTTAATATTTGAATGTCCATTGTCAGCACCAGAACTACGACCATTTCCATTAAAACTACTATTACTATTGCTTTGTGAGTTAAAATTGTGATTACTATTATTATTTCGACCTTCATTATTGGAAGATGAGTTATAAAAATTATTATTATTATGATTATTATTTCTACCTCGATTGAAACCACGATTATTATTTCGATTTTGGGACCTACCACGATTAAAACGATTACTATTGTTATTATTATTATTATTATTATTATTACCTGAATTTTGTCCGATACTGTAATGATTACCGAAAAACACATTCTCCTCACCAGTGACAGCCACTGATGAAGGTTTTTGGGATGCAGAATTCAGAGAGTTACCTCTCACTGTCGACTTACTATCAGATGATAGCTCACGCTGGAAGTTGTTTAGCTTCATAAACACAGCATCCCAGGTGACGACTTCTGCATCCTCTATCACCACTTTGATCGGACGAAACTCTGCAGGCAGCGATCGCAGCAATACCAATACAAATTGCCTTGTGGTTGTCAGGTCTCCCAATTCGGTTAGTCGTCTACAACGGGCACGATAATCAAGCAGATACTTCTGCAAATCAGAACCAGAAACATACCGTTTTGTGTACAATTCACCTCGTAAATCCATGAGTGTTTGGTCGTTTCCGTTGTCAATCAGGTTCGTGAGCACGTTGAACATCTCCTTCGCCGTAGTGTACGTCTGAAGCATCTCCAAATATTCATCGGTCACGTTGTTGGCTATCAGGAACATCGCCTTCGCGTTCTCCTTGGACCAGGCATCTCCCCTATTACGAACAGTAGGCAAAGAATCAACAATTATATTACTTAGTGACTCCTTTGCCAGCAGCAGCTCCATTCTAAACTTCCACGTTCGACCATTCTGCCCATTGAACGGCTCAATCGAATTCTTCTTTCTCGTGTCCATCTCGTTTACAGGTTACGACGATCAGTTGCACCGCAAAACAGCAATTTCAGCAACTACCAGATACGCCGACCAACGATTCAACACGAACGAGATCACAGGAACATCGAGAAGCGAACATATCAAACAATGAAAAATGAATTAAGAAGCATGGTACTACTTGGGAGTGACGAGCAGAATTCGACAGCACAACTTTGAAGACTCAAGACAATGGCGACCACGTTGACATCCAGGTAACTGGGCCCATAACCTGTGAGAAAATACGAACTGCCAACGGATCGAACTACACGAAAAGCAACGACAAAACCTACACTGATGAAAAGATTGAACGACGACTAGAAACACACATTACGAACACATAAATAAAAAGACTAAATATTCACTATTTCACGAATTTTATTCCACATAATGTTAGCGGACATGTTGATGTTACGAAGGTTGATGAGCGACGAGAAGGCATACAAAACATATAATCACAGTTGAGTTACAAACACAAATATCACAGATTAATAATAACAACAAAAAACAGTGTTGCCACAACATGTGATGTGCGAGAATAATAAGTTAACGTATAAAATAATTTGCTAATATTCTCACACTTATAATAATATAATTAATACATAATTATACGTATTTTGTCACACAAAGCTTTTATTCTCATTCTCACCCCCATCCTCCATGAATTAATCTTAAATGCAAGAAATAAAAAAATGTTAAAAATGAAGCTAAAATATACTAAATTATTCATTATTAATTTATTAATATTAAATTTCACAATCTGCTCGTCACAAAAATCAGGAAAATTGCAAAGATAAGACAACTGCGAAACACTGTGATAAAAGGTAATTGATAATGATAAATAAGCCGTACGAAATGTACGGATATTGAAAGATACAAAGTACAGAAATTTTACCCTTTCAATCTGGTAACACTGGTTGTATTCAATATGGCGATACTACATTAATATGTTTCGTTTTTACAATAAATCAGTTTTCTATTATTTTAGTGTTCAAGTTTTATTTATGAGTTAAATCAAGTCAATTTATGTTTAGAACTGAGTTAGTTGTTCGTAATTAATTTCTCTTTTAAATATAAAGTTCATTTAAAAGTGAACTAAATGATCGATTAGTTCACTTCTAGGATTCGTTCAAAAGAACTAACTCGTGAACGAACTTCCCATCACTAGTTCAGTCTGAGTGAAGCCAAAACCCTTTTGCAACCTCGTTTATCGTATCGATGACTTGATGAGCTTGTTTGTTTCATTATCCATTTCGTATATTTATTTATTAAATGGTGGTGTATTCGGTGCAATTTGGTGGAATTCGTTGATTATAATGTAAGAGAATGAATCGGAATATCTGATTTAGAAGTTTATGGCTTTATGAAGGCAATTATATTACAGCTTGTTATGCTCCCTTTTTCATATGAGTTTACTTATTTTCATGATAGAATTGTCGCATTTCTTGAATTATATTCTTATCCAGTTTTAGTTTCGATTGGTAAGATGAACTGTTGGTAGTAATCGAGCCCTCTAATTAATCCTTAATATTTGGAATATACCTTGGCTAATTGGTTGACCCAATTTAAAATACGTATCATCAAGATGCTCTCATTAGTGTATGATGGTACATGATTATAGAGGATTGCTCTAACTATTAAGCTTGAATATGTTTTACTAAATCATTGTTTTTTTTTTATTTGTAATCAAGACTTGGTCTTATAAATGTTACCTGAATTTATATTTTCAGACGAGGATTTATCTGATTTGTAATGTTTTCACAGATTGACTGTGAGTTCGTTATTGTCTGTCATCAAAAACAATAATTATGGAAGATATACCAGAAAAGATAGACTCAAAAGACGTTGGATTTCCATCAGTGAATGCATTCTCGATGGTATGATTAAAATTTCTTTAACAAGTAACGTTTGAATTTTCTTACAAAGTTATTGTATTCGTATCGTTGAGAATCGTATTATCTAGAATCGAAGGGTCACGTCGCGTAGACGATGAAACTTTTTTGTGAAGGAAATCACTCTACAATAATTATGAAAAATGTCGGTATCGTAATATTTTCAACGTAAAATTTGAGAAATATATGACAATTTGAGCAAAAAGTTCTCCCTCCCCCTTTTTACGCCTTGTTAACAATTTGTCGTAAATGTTATGTATTAATTTCTTTTCAGCCTTCGTGTTGGGATTGTAATCGAACCCGAAAAAAATTTATTTTGTCTTCAGCTGATCGGCTTCTTGGTCTAAGTCCAATTTACGAGCACCGTAAGTTTTGAAATTCTTCATTATTGTAGGGGTAAAAACTTCATAAAGGTGTTCTCTCAGAAGTAAGGTTTGATAAAATAGCATTTACCTTCGTCATCATTGTTAGTGGTTCAGAATTCTCAACTATTTTCGTATTCGCCTATGATATTTTAAATTTGAAAAAAAAAAAAGTACTCTTTTATAAAACAGAAAAAGTCATTTTCATTTTGGTAGCGTCGAACTTGGGGTGACCAGTTTTGAAGATTGATATTGATTGGTAACTACTTCAGTTTTTCTCATTTGATTTGAAAAATTTATCAATCGTTATTCGTGAAAAAAATATACCTCGAGTAAATTTTATATTAAATATTCTTACTTGAATTTACACAAATTTTATACAAATTCTATAGAAATTAAAATTTTAGAAAATTAATATTTAGTGCAGGACAATTTTAAGTGAAAGTTTTCTTGAGAGCAGCGATGGGTGCATCATTGAAAATTTCTAAAACGATGTTATTAACTTACCAGCAGTTACCTGAAAATTCGCCCGCGCGATGACCGTTTTTTCTGTTTGCTTTTTTCTTTCTCTTTACCACATTATATTTGATCCTAAATTAATTCCCAAAATTGGTTCAGTTAAAAGTTACGCTGAAAATTTGAATTTAGCACTCCCCTCAATATATCCCCGTCACTGTTAATCGCGTAATAATCTTTTAAATAATTATCTAAATCCAGTTTTAATGGTGACGAATTGTCCAATCCATTATGGAGGGAAAATTCGAACTCAATGCTTTAAAAAACATCCGACGATGTGTTACTCTATTAAAGAGTTATCATGAACCCTTTTTTGTGGTCCCAGAGCGTATAGAAATTGGTTCAATTCTTTGACTGTATATTATTGGACCAGTAAAGCTTCATAAGACCGATGTACTTTTTAATGTCAAGACATGCCGGCGAGAAAGTAGGTAACACTAGCGTACCATCTGCTTATTTTCGACGTTTTACTAATTTAGAATACATCTAATACATTCATGCATTACTGTCGGATCTCAACTAGGATATTTTATATATATTTATAAAAATTGTGTACTGAAAAATTTGAGTTACTTATAAATTCGTGATCTGTGACTCAGTATTGGCTCTTTACCACAGGTCTCACCGTTGCACTGAATGCAATAGTTGTATTTTCTTTAAAAAATATACTAATACGCCATTTGTAAAGGGGAAGTTTTACGCTTCTCTCAAGGAGTTCCATAAGATACCTTAGGTGATAAAAAATTCTGAGTCACCCAAAATATTTTTTTAATAATTTTAATGCTCCGTAGGCCCTTCTCAGTTTTAAAAACGGACCATTATTTCGTTGAAATAACATTTTTTTCTTTTCTCAATGTACTGTTCACTGGTGCATTATTCCGTTTCACTCAGAGAGCACTCTGTATAAGTAAGGAAATCGGGATTATGATGTAGGTTGTCAGTACCTCATGTGCAGTGAAAAAATTGTTAACTAAATAAAAACTTCTCATTTTTATGACTTCCGTAGCTTCTTCGATCTTACTGAAACACACTGAGTGAATGAATTCAGAGCCAACTTCAATTTTTTCTTAGCCTTTTTTTTTGGATCCTTCTTTGCTCTTCTGCGATGGTTGAACGTTAGGGGATATCAAAACTTTGATGTATTCTCGTCGGACTTCTCCTAAACGTTTTTTTTTTTTTCCCAACTATCGCTTAATTATTTTAATGCAAATATGTTTTCAATGTTGCAAAGTAGATGATTTTGTGGGCAAGATTAGATCGAGAATAGATCGTATGAAACGCGTTTTCCGTTCACCTCTCTCACCTATTGCCGAAACGAAATCTAGTGGTTCTCTTCGAGGACAGAATTTTGGTAATTATGAAATGTATACTTTTGTTTTTTCGATATTGTAGCATGTATGGTGTAACCAATTTTCGTTAAATTGCATTATCGATTTCAGAACGTGCATTATGTGACGCTGTGTTTCGGTGCAATAAGAAATTGGTTGAAGAGCTTTTACAATTTGGCCTTTCTCCTAATTGTTTCGACCATCATAAACGACCACCACTTCATATTGCTGTAACGAAAGGCTATTGCCAAATGGCTGAGTAAGTTTAATCAGTTTATGGATTTTTTCAGACGAAAATCTATTTTTTCGATTATTATTCTATCAATTTATGATTTACAGGCTTTTGTTAGAATATGGCGCTGATCCTAATATCAAGGATGGACTTGGAAATACGAGTTTACATTTAGCCGCATGCACGAATGACGTTGAAATGGCTTTAATTCTAATTAAAGGAGGTAGTAATGTAGTATGCTTCGCTGTTATTGATATTGCTACATTTTTTAGTCTAGTAAAAATAGCATGTATAATAACGTTTCCTCTGAAATTTTGCTTTAATTTATTTTTTTCGCTAGTCGTTAAAGATGGGCTTTCCTAAATAACGTATACTAAAAGTCTCAATCACCAACCGGCTTGTTTTAGTGGGAATCGGGGGCAATTTGCTCCCAAAGTCGGTGTTCTTTAGTTTTCTTGGAAAATATCAACTGTAACGGAAAAATAGTTTCATGTCAAAAAATGTTAAGCAGTAAATTTCCAACAAAAACTACTCTCGTCTTTTTTTGCGTACAGCACTCGCCTCCTAAAAAGTGAGCCAGAAAAATACATCTTTTGTTTTCAGTTAAGCTAACATACCAATGAACGTGAATTTTACCATTAAAAACTTTGTACTAAATATGTAATAACTCTCAAAAATTATTGATACTTCCGACCTGCAGTTAATCTCATTCGATTCAGGGGTAAAAACTTCGTAAAATGAAATACGTCGAGTTGCTTCTGCTAAAAATTTTCATAGGTTGAGAATTTTGAAAATATAGCTAAAAAAAGTAGATTTTAGGTACATTTTCCCTCCTACTCCCTCCTATTAATTGTATCGTCATCTCAATAGTTTACAGTTCGGGAGATACTTCATTGGCCTTTCAAGGCCTCCCTAGGAGGGCCAATGTCTGCAGATAAAAACATAGGGAAAATGTAGGTACATGAAAATCCAATTTTTCTAGCAATTTTTTCAAAATTCCCAGCCAATACAAAAATTTTTATTGGAACAACGTAATATATCACATTCTACATATTTTTTCACGCTTAATCGAATTGGATCAACTGCAAGTAGGTAGAACCAGTGGTTTTTGCGTTACTACGCATTTTGTATCAAGTTTTTAATGGTAAAAGTCACATTTTCTGGTATGTTAAAAGTGGTACTTTTCGGGTTCAATTTTTTGGAGGTGAAAAGCGGTATACACAAACAGTGGGAAGAACATTTTTTGTTGAAAATTCAATGCTTAATATTTTTTAACTGAGCTATTCTATCTTTCTGTTACAGTTGATATTTCCCAAGAAAACTGCAGAAGACTGATTTAAGAAGCACATTTCTCCTAATTCCTGCGGAAGCAAGCGAAGTGGGGGTTGACACTTTTAATGTGTTATTTAGGGCAGCCATCTCTAAAGATGTGTGGAAAAAAAAATATCGTAATTTTCCAGAATCAAATTTCTTTCTTTACTGGACTATTTGTGATTTTCGTGTTTTTTTTGTTCAGGCGCAAGCGTTCATTCTAAAGACATCAGAGGGCGCAGTCCAATTCAGCTGGCTCAGTCTAAATTACGAATTTTGCGCAGCAGCTCTAGTGCAATAAATAAAAATGTAGTTTCGAAGGTAATTAATTTTCAGTCTGTTTCACATTTACAGGATTGTCGAGGACGTATCCAGATACTGTTTTATACGATCGTATAATATTACGATTCATCGAAAAAATTTTAGATGATTTGGTCCTTGCACATTTTATTAAATTAAAGTGGTTTAAGCAAAATAACGTTCGTGGACTTACCCTAAATTGCCATGAATTTCGTTAGTGGCAGTCATACATGGTATCTGAAAGTTGAACGGCATAACTTCCATGATCGATTTTTGGGATTAGAAAAAAACATTTCATTTGCAAAATGCTTACAAAGGTTTCATTTTTGAATTATATTCCCTCAAACTAAGGCAAAAAAAAATCAAAATTCTGATTTAATTTCCCCAAAAATTGGCATAAATTAACGAAATTTGGTACAGAAAAGTAAGTCTTTGGGCCATATTCTTAGCTTAAGGGAAAAAATAAATGTACTGAATAGTTTTGGTATTTTCAAAATGTCATTTTTTCCTCTTCAGTATGAATATGAAGAGGAAAATCTCTAAGTCTGGTCAGGATGTCTCTTAAGTGAATTCACTCAGCTCAATGTACTTAGCGTTTGGTGAATAAAAATGATGACTAAAAATATGGCCCTTTATGTCATTTATTTATCTAAATTCGGAGGAAAAAAGAAGTAGTTGTCACTTTTCAAATAGCCATTGTTTTTACCCTTTTTTTTATCGAGAGTCCCACCATTTTATTCGAGAAAAAAAAAGGAAAAAAGATATACTTTATCGTTCTGTGAAAATTCATTAGTTTTCTAGAGAAACAATATTGAAATTGAAGATTAAAATTTATTAAAATTGTTCATAATTCATGAAGCTATTAGACAACATTTTGTCTTTTCGTACACTCAACCCCGCACCCGACCGTTATAAGGTGCTTGACGTAACCATAAAGAACAATTTTAAATGAATATTAATCGTCTCTCCAGTTTTTTTTTAAAACTTGAAATTTTTCAGAAAGGTGGAGTATACCTTTTCGTGTATTTTGTCCTCCCGAATAAAATGGTGGGACTCATATAAAGAACGGTTGGAAATACTTGGGTGTTTAAAAAGTAATAGCCTCCTTCTCTTTTACCCTAATTGTGGATAAAACTTTAAGAAATCTACTTAAAGCAAGGTGAAAGTATGTAACGTGAAGACGTACTCCTTTATGCCAAATTGCGTTCATTTTTTTCAATTTTTAGTAAATTACACCAGTTTTGATTTTTTTCTCATCAGTTTGCAAAGAAAGGAAGCATTTCTCAGTATTTTGCAAGAAGAACTTTGTTATTTTTCGACTCCAAAAATCAATCTTTGAAGTGGTGCTTTTTTTACTTCTGAACACTGCGTATTGTGTCAGTGGAATTTAAAGTTAGTTTCGGAACATCTTTATTCCGTGTTAGCATTACATTAATCAAGTGTCGTACCAATTTAAGTCTGAAAACTCGAGCTTCGTACGTGCTCTTATTGCTGATTTTCGAATTCTTCGCTCGTGTTTTGTATAACATATTATTAAATTTTCTAGGTATTGGATTTGTTGTTGTTGTACGTGGAAAAAACTTCGATTGAGGCTGATAAAAATGACGAAGCAGAGGTGTTAAGCAATTTTCAAAAGCGGCTGGAAATCACCGATTCGCCTGAACAGATTTCTGCGGAAGTTGACAGTTTGAGCAAATTACTAACGGAAATGGAAACACTGGCTATTTAATAAGAAAATCAGCTGTATTTATTGTTAAAAATGAGATTTCCTAAATTTATTTAGTGATACGTTTCGTTGATGGGGTTTTCAATTTTCAACTCGGTCCGCGAGTTGATAGCTCGTATCCAGAATTCCTGACACAAACTGAAATTATCAAACTTACCATTCTTAATATGTTCGTGGAAGTGAACGAGATGCGTATTTGTGTCCGCATTCATGTATGTGTATAATTTATTCAAGAGTTTGAAGTTATTTTTTTGTGATGTAAAAGAGAAAAGAAGCTAAAAATGTTTGTTATTAACTTTGCGAGATGTTAGTTGTTTATGTGTATTTGAAGTTGTGAATTTTCCTTTCAAAATCTGTGTTTTTTTCAATGTGTTCTATGGTCTTGTCTTTTATGATTCATAATTTTTTTTCTTTGTTCTATTGGATTTGCCATTTATCTAGCTACTTTAATTTTTCTGTTATCGTCTATACGTACGTATTATTTGTTTTCACTAATAAAGAATTTGACAGACGATACACATCCGAACTGTGTAAAAATAGAGCGAATTTGATATCTGTATAGAGTATTTTGATTCAAGCTAAATTATTAAAATGAAAGTAGAACACTATTCACCACAATATCATTATAGTCCAGTGAATAAGTAGTTTTTGAAATACAGTTTAGGGGGTATTTTGAAAATGCAATTAATAGATCTTGAGGAGTAGTTTTCAAGGTTATATTTTGCAGCTTAAACTTTTTACAGGAACCTAAAAACAAAACCTTAAAATGGGTTTAAAAAAATGGTTGTTTGCATATATCTTCATTCCTGTGCACTTTTTCCCAAAATTTTTATTTTAAAAACTGAAGAATGATGACTGACAATTCAAAAATCCCGTAATTTTTTTTTGTAGGATTTTCGGTTTTTTCCCTGAAGTGCAGGAAGGTTAGTTCAACTTTCAAAATTTATTAAAAATGTAGGCCCATTTTTTCAAAACTACGCTTTCCAATACTGGACATTATTAATTTAAAAATAGAAGTAAAGTTATTTTAAAAATTTTATATGTAGAGAATTTATGATAAGTAACTAAAACAAGTTTCATAATAATAAATTTAGAAGTGATAATGATGCAGGGAGGTACCCATGATTTCGTGAGGGGAGAGTTTTAATTTTGAGACGAAATTACCGATAGGTCTTGGAGAGACCATCGGAAAGAAAAAACGTTCGTTCTTCATTGCCTCCACAAAAAATCATCAATAAAAAATAAAATTAACAAATTTCTCCTTGAAAAATTACTATTGTCTGCTCCAATTCCACTTCCAAATAAGAAAGACATGACATCAGAGAGACAATCATATTTCACAACTACATCTAGTGATGGCGATTTTCAAAAATTTTTAATATCGATTAATCTAATTTTAATGAATCAATTTTCTCTTATCAAGTTCGAAAACGGGTTTAAATTTAACCAAATTTTTCAATAAACTCTAAAATCGGTCTAATTTTGTAAAATAAGTCCAAAATGAACGTTTTCACAAAAACTATCTGCAGTGATAGTTCCTGACTTCATTAATTTATAATAGACTATCGATAGTTCAATAGTTTTCCAAAAACTATCAGTAGTTTGATAGTACCATCATCCATCACTAGATTACTGGACCAGTGAAGAACAATGATTTCTGGTTAGACATGCTGGGGCTAAATAGATAACCATTGGGTACCCCTTGATTTACTTTATACTATAAGTCTGTTTTATTTTCCATGAAAAGGTTAACCTTGGGTTGACACCAAGCACCAACTGGGTTTGTTTCAATGTATTAAAATAGCTTGATGTCAACACCAACCTGACACTAGTTCACACCTCCTCGCAAGTAGGTTTGGCGTAGTGTCACCCTGTGGTAATACTTTTGACACGTTTGTGGCAAAAACAAACAACAACCACACGGGTAGCTTTTCGTGGTAAATAAAACAAACTTTACATGTTTAAGTACGTTATCCTTGTGAACTTAAGGGATGACTTTATCAAATGTATTCTAAATTTGGTGAATTTGAGAAAAACATCGAAAGTACGCTGAATGTACAATAGAATTGCCTACTTTTACATCAGCATGTCTTAACATTAAAAAGTATGTTGGTTTAATGGTCTTGCAGAGCTTTACTGATCCACATTTTTGATGTGTAAACATTTTAGCTCTCAGTGGCTACAGTAGGGGCTAAAAAAAAATTACAATTATCAGATTTGCATAATTGTAACTCTTACAATTATAACTCTCGTTTGTGTGTTATGTAATGTGTAGTTGTAAGCACACCCAACATGTTGCACATGCACACAACCATACTATTTTATATTTACACATCAATCTTTCATGGGTATGCCCCAGTGGAACTCACACGTTTTTTTTTTGTTTTTTTTTATAACTGAGATGAGCAAATTTTTCCATGTTGCCAGAATGCTAAGTTTATTTGTGTGCTAATATGAAAATTATATAAGTTGAATGTTAATTTTTGTATATGTACATGGCATAGAGTATTAAATGTAATAGTGGTCGCACGTGAAACAAAAAATGGCACCATTTTTCAGATGAAGTATTTCAGTTTCATTTTAATCTAAAAAATTTGTTTTCTTTATGGTTTTTGAATTATTAATTATATTTATTTGTTCATTTAATTTAATTATGTGGTATATACCATGAGTTTATAAATTAGATTGATGGGGACAAATATTTAGCTGCAGTGCTACTGTTGCAGCCAGTAAAATTAGAGATTTTTTAGAATTCATTTTAAAATTTTCATGTATTGCTAGGTTGCATTCATATGAGAAGAAATGTGGCAATAGGGTTTTGCTCATCTTGACTACAAAAAGGAATTAAGCTACTGGTCCAGCAATATGCAGTCAAAGATTTTTAGGAATAAAACATTGAAAGATCGATATTTTTGTTACAGATATCGATAGTTTTTTTTATAATTTTAGCCTGATTCACACTTGAATAATTTTTTAGCAACTAATTAGCTACTTGAAATATTATTCTGTACTATTCTGTTAACTGGTAAAATCAATACTCCATTTTCACCATTTTTAGTTAACTTTAATGTTGGGATGTTTCCCTCACCTCCGCAGTTCAGGGCTCAGCCCTGGATTGATATACAGGTTGCGGACTTATTTTGCAACTCAAATTATTAGTGCATTGCACTTTAAACAAAAATATGTTGTCTGTATGCACTCATACAGATAACACATATCTACATAGGCGCGTAGATATCAAATGGGGAAAGTATGTAAATATTATAGTGTGTGTTGCAGTCCATATATGATACTATCCTTACCTCAGGACAGTTGCCCCAGTACACTTCGTGCACAATTGGGTGATAAACCAGCTGGCTACTGGTACCGAGAAACAATTCGGTTGTCCTACACACAAACCACTCTACTTACATTTACCTTAGCAGATAATCTTATCATCTTAAGAGAATCTCACATTACAATCTGCTAAGATTAAATTGATTTTAAATGGTTGAAATGACAAAGTAACTTCAACTGTCAACTTTATAGTACTCCAAATAGCTTGCTAGTAGCTAGAAAACTAGTTAAGTGTGAATCAGGCTTTTTAACTTGAAATTAGAGAGGAAATATTGATATACAGCGGATGCTGCTTAATAGCATCGCAGATAATGGAACTGACCAATTTATAACATCAAAACTCCTAACTCATTGAAAAAAATTTGGTTATTAGAAATAACACTTCACTTATCTTAGAAAACCTCTTTACAAGCATGACAAAAAAAGAATTTTTAATCTCATGTTGTCATATTATTCATCTCACTTCATCCTGTTTTCTCACTCATTTAATATTTTCACCTTTTTAGAAAAAACAAAAACACATGAAAATTAACAATTTAATTGAGTTATGTCTTCTACTCAGGGATTAAGAAACCGACCTTCTTTCGTTGTTTCCATCAGTTGAGTTTCTAAAACTTACCATAGTTACTTTTTTCTTTCTGTTACCATCATTTTGGTTTCCATTTCCATAAAGTTTCCTGATTTTACCAAAATTTTTCATTCAATTTACATTTCTTTAGTGTTCCATTCGCATTTAAAAAATTTTTTTTATTTAAAATTTTCTAAATTTTATTCAAATATTAATATATTAATACATTTTCAAATTTTTTCTCCCCGATCAAAAATAAATCAAGTGAGAAATGGTTCTAATTCAGTTTCTATTTCAGAATTTCAGTGTTTCTGTTTATTTTGGTTTCAAGCGCAAAAAAATACAGTTTCAATCTCCGCTTCCGTTTCTCAATCTCTGCTTCTATTCACTCAGGCTCACACCAAAAATCTGTAATGATGGTGTAAGATTAATAAAATATGAAAAGCCATATTTTTTTGGAAAATATTAAAAATTTTTTTACCTAGAATTGTTTTTAATAACTCACCTTTTCATCAGTCGTTTATTAGAATCATTTTGTTTCAATCTCTAAGTGATTTTAATAAGTAATGGTGTCTATCAGTATGTTTGTCAGATATCGATAACTCTCGGTACAAATATGTCGAATATTGAAAATATATTTTACAAATTTTTTCAGTTATTGGAATTCAGTTTTTTTAATTACGGATGAAAATTGGGTTTTTCCCCTTACGCCGTATCTGCGATGTTACAGACTCATTTTTTGCACTACATATATAGTATTAGGTCAGTTCATATACTTTCAAGAAGTTCTTATATTTTTTCCTTTATCAATAATTTTATCTATATATAAACATATTATATAGATATAACATTATTAATATAAGAAATGTTTGTGTCACCGTTGATACTCGAGTATTGTTCTTGCATACGGGCCTTAGTATAATGTAGTGCAGTCAAATTTCGATACTGAACTGAAAACACCAACATTATGGGTCAAAAATGTTCAACTGACTTTTTCATTCCAGAGTCGAGCACCTAAAACTGTGCCATGCATACTAATTGAATATCTGAATTGTTGTTTCAACCAAGAATGAAAATTCGAAATAGCTATACATATAGCTACCGTATAGCAGATTAATAGTCAGTTACTGCACTGACGATATTTCAAATTTTTCATCAACTAAATGCACTAACACAAAAAAGTAGTTCTTACGTGATCAAACTCCACATAAGCTGTCCACAGAAACAAGTATTAATGGGTTCTTTTGTTAAAGTTTCAGATTATCATACACGTCGCTTCCCTAAATGATAATATAAGCTAATCAAAATGAGAAAGAAAGCAGTTGAAAAAAAACCAAAAACCAGGCAAATGTAGATGCAATGAATAATATCCAAAGTAAATGAATTGGGCAACAAAAAAACAACAAAAAATCGTATTTAATATTATGTGCAACAAATACTTAACAACGTAAAATGAACCTAGAATACCATCGGTAATACTATATTATCGAGTATAGAAATAATTAAGGCACTTATTTGAATGGCTAGAAATTGCATTTGAATGTATGTACTTATTTATTTAGTTTCTTCAAGTGCTATTCGATTTTTCAGCTGACGAATGTTTATTCAGCAACGAAACGATACCGGGAAATACTTCTGCCTGAACGATGGAGCTATGAGGCAACACTTCACCGTCTACTACAATATGACTACCTTCGCACATCGGCTCTAATCGGAACGCAAACACAGGAATCATTTCCACGAATGGGTACTTATTCAAATGAGTGCCAGTTGACATTCCCAGCAAAAACTAAAAACACCCGATATCAATATTGTGGCGAGAGAGAGGAGGGGGCTCGAGGAAAATGCGCGATTCAACAATTTTGAAACCAACCTGCAACAAATTTACTCGACTAATGCCCGCTTTTACCACGAGCAACCAAATAATACCATCGTTGGGCTTGCAACCGGGTGCAAAATAAACGTCTCCAGCTAAATGCGACTGGTAGGTGGCATGCACCATTACAAATTCGCCTGCAAAAGAAGCACGAAAATTCTGACCGTTAGACCTTATAGATATTGGTATTCGTCCACGATTAAGCGTAATACTGCAGCATACGTTAAGCGCGCGCGCGTACACGCATGCATATACCAACCTTGGTACACTTCCCATGACTTAGGAATAGGTTTATTTAGGGCTGGTAACTGCGACGTTGGTCCGTATATGGTTCTTCGACTCTTTCTGGTCGCTTCGGGTAAGGAAAGGTAGCTGGACGAAGCGTGGTCCGAGTGATAAGCGCTTTTTTGCGAGCCTAACGAATAAAAACTATCGGTACGTCCAACCTGATTCGGATCACCCTGTAAATGCATCATGTATTGTGAATGTTAAACGCCTGAAAACTTGGAACGTGATACACTTATGAGGAGTGATTTTCTCACCGCGGTCTTGAGAACATTTTTAGAAATATTTTTCATTTCCAAAAGCACAAATAAAGTTTCGTTCATATGATCGACGGTTCAAAAGGGTAGAATTGGAGTGGTTGATTATAACTGGTTCCAAATTTCAATAGCCCAGTAAAATAAGATTAAAAATACGGTTGAAAAGGAATAATAGTTAGAAAGAGTTTCATAACTGAAATATGACGAGTATGAGGTTTTTAAAAGAGATAGAAAAGCCGCACCCCTATACTCAGTGCTTCCACCTGAGAGGGATACGCGGGATATAATGGGTGACTATTTATGGTGTTTTCAATTTTCCTCAATAGCGATATGTAATAAAAATAGGTAGGTAAGAACTTCTTAAAAAAAAAAAAAAATAAAAAAAAAAATAAAAAATAAAAAAAGTAGCTAGGTACCTATTTATTTGAATCATAAAAAAGTTTTCGCACATTTTTTCCATAACTATTATAGGGACTGAGATACAGAGTGGTAAAGGTTTTTTTTCAACTCATACACTAAAAAGAGGTTATTATTGAATCAAGTTTGTTCGCAAAGTTCGAGATTTACAATTGATTCGAAACAGTTGAAAAAAAATTTCATTTCTTCACTAGCGTAGAAATTAGTTTTTTTACTAACTATTTTTTGCTTATTTCTTCTCTGAAAACAATTTCATTCGTTTTCTGGGGGGGGGGGAGGAAATGAGTCTTTTCTCAATTGTTTTTTATTTGTTTCTTCACTAAAAAAATTTAATTTCTTCACTAGTGTAGAAATTGAGTTTTTTCTAAATGGAATTTTTTTTTCATTTTACATCGTGAAAATTGAAGTAAATTAATTCAAAAGAAACTGAAATTTGGAAATGTTGTTTTAAGGCACAACAATAACCATCATTCGTTGGATGGACTAAAAGGAGACTTTCTTTCCTGTTTAATATCCCTGAAAAAAGGGGAAAATTGGGAAAAAGGTAAGAAAATGTTATAAAATGAAAAAATGATATATACGGATTTTTACCATCCTAAAAGTGGGTATATCTACACATCTGTATCATTCTGCCATATTGTATCATTGTATCGTCTAAATGTGTTCTCGTACCATGTCAAAAAATGATACGATAATACCATACGGGTTTTTTACATTCAGTGTCGGTATTCTGCAATCACATCAAAAGGAGCCACCTGAGATTGCAAAATTTTCAATAGAATTTGAAGGCATGATACCATCCCAAGCAATGCTGGACAAAATTAGAGCCATATCATCGATTTGTATTGTATCATGATACACATCGATGGTATGGCATGGCAGAATGATACAACTGTGGGAGGAAATTTCAGAAAGTACGGATTTACAGTGAACAAATACTGGCAACTCCGAGTCCATTCCTAATAATGTCGAACCCAATTAAAATGCGCGAAATTTAAAATGTTTTCAATTGCTCCTAGAAAAATTTGATTTTTGCTTTTCAGTGCTCAGTTTTCTTCTTAAATTTTCATTTACTTTACTTTGAATGGGCTTTGGCTACGTGTTCATTTTACTCGGCGAATGGAAGATATATTTCTGTGTTAAAGTGGGAGAAGGGAGATGGTCGAGATCCGATGGCCAACAGTCTACCAAACACGAATTTTTCAATCACATACTGGATCACTAATAGAACAGAATCAAACACTTCACTATTTCGATACAGAAATCCGGTCTCGAACTCGCAACTTTTCGGTAGAAAAACCGGACACCGAATCACTTAGCCGCGCAGACTTCTGAAGGGTTTTCAAAAAGTAAAAACACGAAACAGAATAAAGGGTGGATCCAACTGTTGAGCAAAAAATTTTGGGACCATTGGCTTACATAACGCACGCAGTCATTCTGTAATAATTGAACGCGGAGGATAAAAAGGCTATCTCGACCTTGCATATTTGCAATCAAAGCCCATCTGCATTTTGTTCCCAAGAATAAAAATTTTTTCAAACCCTTCAATTTGCCGAGTTTCAACGGAATCACTCGTCATTCACGGTATTTGAAACACAGTAATTTGAGAATTCATTGGAAAATTACACGAATGCATCCGGTATCCAGGCTAATTGAATCCATATCGAAACTGCTGTTCGAATTACAATCAATATTGGTAGATGATTTCTTATCGTTGTCCTCCTCCATAGAGAAACCACCGTCTGGGAATTGAATTTCGACGAATTCATCGCTAGCCACGATCTCTTTAACTTTTTCGGGAGGAACTCTGAGAAACGATAAACGACCGGTATACGTCCTCAAACCTGATAACCATGTAAGGACAGTTCTGTAAAAGTATCATATACATTGTTTGTTACTTATGCTAAAGCAAGAATTGTTCATTTCCCCAGAATTTTGAGAGGCCAAAGGATTTTGTTTTTCAGTCTTTAAATTTACTCGAGTGATTTTGATAATCGAGCACACCAATTGTAGTGGATTCCAAATTTTTGAAACCGTTTTTGCTTGTAGCAGAAATATTTATTTTAAAGTAAATTTTATGGTCCCTCGAATAATGTTCAATGCGTCAGTATTATTTTTTCTCCTCGCAACATACTCTTTATTCCAGGAACGGGAAAAAGTACTCTTGAGCCAAACAATGTTCACTCAAATTGTACATTTTTAAAGTGAGACATCGTGTCACGTGACAATATAATTCTAATTAATATGTACTTTTCAGGGGAGGAAGAAGCATGTATATTCAATTATTGTCGGTGCTATCGTTAGGTACTCTTAAAATAAGCTGTCAAGTTAAAATTAACACAGTAGCTGTAAAATCATTGAAAACTAATCCGATACTGAATTTGAGAAAAATTCGTTTCGTTTCTTTCAAAATACGGGTGTTGAAAAATGTATTTCGCTTTTAATAGGTACCCATTGTGCTGACAAAAATAGATAAGATAGCCATTATCATTACGAACGATCGTTAAAGCATTCCTAAATTTTACTAAAAATTTTGAATCAAATTAAGAATATTGTGATCTTCAGGAAAAGTCCAACTTTTTAAAGGTGGGGAGATTGAAAATATTGGAAAAAACAAAAGAAAAAAAGATGATAAGGTTGGCAACCAGGACAGATCATTCGCGGGATACAGCTATGTTGATTGAGGAAAACAAAAAAATGCACAATAATATTATATCCAGTAATAAAATATTTTTATTTTTATTTTTTGGGCTGGCGAATAACTCGAACTTATAATTTCACTTTTTATTCATAAAAATCAAACCACACGCCCTTCCACAACGAAATAATTTTTATTACAACCTTTATTCTACTCACTACTGTAATTTTGAAATATACCAATACTGCAGCGAACCTTCCGCAACGAAATAATATTTATTTCTTCGGATGAGGCTAAAGCCAAAAAAAAAAAAAAAAAAAACTAATAAAAGTTTATCTTTAAAAAATTCGTTTTCAACTTCGCGTTTCGAGGATATATATGTGGTGGAGACGAAATGCTGCTGTTTTACAAGGGATCGACTGTCGTTAACATCTACACTGAGCACGTGTACACTGGCGTACAAATTATCCCACATCAATCGATATCGACAAATCAGAATAAATAGATTCTTCGTAATGTGGTCATTTTAATTTTAAATACACAATATGCTTTGCTAGAACGGATTTCGTAATTCTGTAGCATGAAATCAGAGGCGAAGTTAGGATAAAATTTCTAGGAGTGGCTTAAGATCTTGTCATTTTTTCCTTAAATAAAAATAAGTCTTTTTGTTTCTATCAACAATTCATATTTTCTAATTTGTTTTTGGAAGGGGCCTGCTTCAACAAGTTTTTTATATGGATAGAAAGAGGCTATGTACGAAACATTAATGTATCAGTTTAGAGTGATAAATAGAAAGTTTGAGACAACTGGTCCAAAACCAAATAGTGTTTATCAGCCAAGAATTTCAAAATTGTACTAAAGCTACATATTAGGTAGGTATCAACATTTTAAACATATTTTTGCTTATTTTACAAAAATAAATTAAACAGGTACCGTAAATAGTAATATTAAAAGCACATGTTAAACATTTTTCCCCCTTTCTCTAAACCTGCATAAACGATTCGGCTGCCGGAAATGACTAAAGAGTATTAATATAAATTATTATATGAACGATTCTCTTTTATCAAGACACCAATTAACGCGAATAATTTTTTTGACAAAAAATAATGAGCATCACAAACCAATTAATCTAGCGACACTCCAAATCATAAATCTTGGACTACCGATGATTCTCAAACGTTCACTTTCGATGTCGATATCGGCAATTAATCCCCATCCAAATGATAAGAATGAAAATGCAATCTGAAAATATGAAAAATGCTCAAAATAACTAATGCTCCAAAACGTGCTGGATTTGTTGAGCATCATTTAATCGTGAAGCTGCACGTTGTGAACGCACGTGGAACCATCAGTCAGGTTCATTTCGGGATTGATTTTGGTGTTTATAAGCAACAAACTATCAAAAAATAAAATAAATCGAAAAAAATTCTTTCAACCGGCAAAGGGCCGAATATCTTCCGTAATATATGGTAGGTGTAGCAATAAATAGGTAATCCTATCCTACAAAGAGGACGATCTTCGAATTTCGATAAAAAAGAGTGTTAATGGCGTAGTTATGGGAGAGTGGTTTGAAAGTTAAAACCTCTCCCAGAATTCGCTCAAAAAATTAATTCTGTTCAAAGACCACCCGTTAAATTAACAAATAACATTAATATTCTGCTGTTTTTCTTTTGCTTGTTGAAAACTTCTTGAATCTTTGGTTATGTACGCCACTGATGGTGGCGGCATTAGTATTTCAGATATCCAAGATTTAGCTGACAGAACCGCTGGGATGATTCTAAAATTATTTGCAACAAAAAATATATCTTAGAAATTTTTAAATTGTTTTGCCATTTTTGAGAAATTTAAAATTTTTTATTTTTCTCAGATTACCAACCGAACCTAACCTACATCGAAAATATCATCGATAGAAGTTAAAATCTAATGGTTTGGTAGAATAAATCAGGTAACATCAATCGAAAGAGGATTAAACTTTCACGAAAACTACAAAGGTACTAAACACAAATTAAAAACAAAAAAATTACTTTATTTATTGGTTTAAAAATAAAAGTTAGGTCATTTTTGTGCGTAAAAATTTTCAACTAAATTTTTTTTTCAAAAGATAAGAGCTGGACATCATGTTTCTCCAAAGCAAAAAATTCTTCAAGGAATTATGAATTTAAAAAAAATAATCTGTCATTAGATTTGAAAAAAATTATGTACTCCATTATCTCAGTTTTGTTGAACGAACAAAGTTTTTGCAACACCTATTCATAAACTTCATTTTCATACGCACCTTGACGATGTATAAAGCAGGAGATTTTAGCACCATTTAGGACCGATGCATAAAGTATTTACTTTATACATCGTCTTCGGCGTATGCGTCAATTTATACGCTGGTGCAGCTTACTGCACATTGCTGAGACAAAGCCAACATCGTCATTTTCTTTGATTATATTTTTAGTCTTTTTTTAGTTTTTTTTTCATAAAAGTTTCCTCTACTGCGGAAATTCGAACCTTTGACACCGTCGCTCAAGAGCTAGCACTTTAACCACTATGCCACGAGGTCCGTCTGGGAACTGTGGGATAGTTTGCGCTTATATGTTTTCCCATAGCAAAAATATTTATTTATCTAAATTTTTTTGTTTTTTAGGGGGGGGGGTTGCAAAAAATAGTGTATATAATACGTGATCGATACTCCTGTGGTTTGCATCACTCACCTTCGACTCGTGCTTCAAAAATCACATTCGGATCAAAATTACCAACTTTATATACTTTTATCACAAATAACTATTTTTTCTTCAAAAGTAATTAGGTACAGTACACATTAAATGAAACGAGTTATTCGAATGATAACCAGAAGAAAATTAATTTTTTATGCTATTGGTATGTAATTGTTTTCATTTGCGGCTGAGTTACTTTCTTAATGTAATAGTCACACATAATCTAATGCCTCTTCAATATAAACACCTATTTAATGTAATAATTTCTCAATTTAATTACCTACTTTTTCAATTAGGTACTACTTTTTCATCTTCCACTCTCGCAACCTCGAATCCATACGTTTACTACAGCATCATGTTCAACCTTCAGCAAGAATAGGAAAATTGACATCATATTTCCATATGTAACGACGTTTTCATCATCAGTAATGGACATTACCACAAAAAATGATATAACAATGAAAAACTAATTCCTTAACGAAATTTTTACCGCAAGGTAACCTGATGTATAATACGAATTTTTTGAAAGAATCAAGTTTAGAATATTTTATGATAAGCGAAAATCCCGACCTAACTTTTAGTTTTAAATGATAAAAAAAAGTAATATTTCTTCGATTAATTTTGGTTTAATTACACTATAGTACTAAAGAAAATTCAATTATTTATTTCGATTGGTTTAATCAGATTTATTCAACCAATAACCGTTTAAGAGTTATCGATAATTTCTTGATACAAAGTCTGATAACCCAAGAAGAGTTCAAAATGAAAAATTTCTCGAAAATAACAGGGAATTCAAAAAATTACTCATTGTAAGATACATTTTCTTTTACAAATAACTTACCGTAGAATCATTCCAACAAGTTTTAACATTTCAATCTTGGGCACCTTGTATACATAGGTCATGAAAATAATATCAAATAGATAGCGACTTATAATTTTTCGAGTTCATTTTTTCTTTCGGTAGCACGAAATCGTAATAATCACAACGAAACGAAAGTATCATACCTCTGACTGCGTCTCTATTCTAACCAAGTCAACTGGTACTGGAAATCCTTTGATAACGTTTAACGTGGAAATTAACACTGGATTGTGATCGTAAGGTTCTCTGTGAATCAATGACAAAAAAAAATAAAAACAAATCAAAATAAAATCTGTAAACCAGTCAGCAGATTCGACTATAGTATCGTCTCTACCCTTTCCATTATAAGATGATCCTTGATTTTAACGTACGTTGCTAATATTTACACTTCGAATATATAATTATATACAAAAAGAATTAAAAACATGCTTTGTGGAATACCTTACGTCATGGAAAGTAAACCAACAACAGAAGGTGTTCAACAGAACAATTTGCGTGTTTATGCCAAAGTACCTAAAAGGTATAGGGGAGCCAGGACCTTGGCAAACATTGGCGATTTAGCCTAAGATTTTCTGATCTTATATACTCCGCTCCCTACACGCACACATACACACTTATGTAATATTTACATAAGTATAGTGTAGATTATTCATCGTTTTTTACGGTTGCTATGGCAACTGTATCGGTTTGTGACATCACCAAGATCGTTATCTATCGATTTGTCATGGACCGAGATTTGTAACTTCTCTATCTGCAAAAATAGACAAGTACAAACAAACAAACATTCTGTTTTGGTTTAACGTGCAAGGCACAAATAATGGTCACCAAAGGTGACGACTGTTGTCAATAGGCCGAGCCTATTTCCTCATACGAGTGATGGTCTAATCCCCACATGCTTAAAGCATTATTTATAATGGCAACTATGCATTAATTTGAACTAATCGTATTGACTGGTTGGCGTTATTTGACATTTTTCAAGGATAGTCCTATAATGGAAAGAGTATACAAACAAACATTTTGCTTCACGAAAAAGAAGCCAATTGGAACAAAAATGCACGGAGATTCAAGGCCAAAGAAAACAGTAAAACTTCAAGTTCTATTAGAAACAGAGAACGATGATTTAAGATGAACAAATTTTGATTAAACTAGTATGGAAAGAAAATTACAAAATTTAGATGTGATATAATTTTTTTGGTTTTAATAATGCTAATAGAAAATACAAATTTTTCTGAAAAAAAAGAAAAAGAGAAACAGAATCAAATTATGAAATAAAGATAAAATTTTCATTTTAATGACTTTCAGCAAACGAAAGGAAAAATTTTTATTTTAGTAACTTTTTGGATAACGTAAATACATGAATGTAAAGAAGAAATTTAGCTACATTAATGACTCCTGAATATTTTATAATTTTTTTGTAATTTATTTCATAATAATGCTAATTCATAACAATGAGGCAAATTTCAGTTCACAAAAGAGGGAGTGTTGAATTTAAACATGCTGAAGGTATAACGCAGTTTTTTTCAATATTGTTTCAGATTAACTATAGGTATGGAGAGCATCATTATAATTAAAAAAAAAAAAATCATGAAATTTAAACCATAATTATAGAATTTGTAATTCTAAAATTATAAAAAAGAAATGTATAGTGATCAACAGGATTTGTGAAACAGAACAGGTAACATGGCCTAAATAATTTGTCTCATAAAAGCAAAAAGCATTGCATTTCTTCATGTTCCTTCAAGGGGGTAGCCAAGAAGAGGGGGCAAATCCGGCTAATCCTTCCTAAATTTCTAGAAAAATAAATTTTTATTTATTTTTTTTTTCATTGCAGCATATAATTTAAAATTTTCTCTTTGAAAAAAAAAAAGTATTTGCTCCTCTTAAAAAATTTTCTGGATACATCCATGCATACTTCAACTATGAAAATTTGGAAAGTACGTAA
Organism: Ericerus pela; assembly: GCA_011428145.1. Classification (NCBI taxonomy): domain Eukaryota; kingdom Metazoa; phylum Arthropoda; class Insecta; order Hemiptera; family Coccidae; genus Ericerus; species Ericerus pela. Next base: position 687,120 of record WOFM01000199.1, on the reverse strand, counting down.
TAGCATTACCACAGAAGTAAATGTTTCCTGTTTTCATAAAACCAGTATGATTATTTTTACAAAACAACAATTCAGAAATTATTCAGTTTACTGCTTAACATCTGTTTCATGAATATTCATATGGTAGGTACTGTAGCAGAAATATTGCAAACTTACTGCAATAGAAGACTCAATTTTTTAAAAGGAGAATAACAATTTTGAAATACACTGCATAAAATTTTGAACTAGTTATAAAGATTCATGAAGAATTTGATGAAAAAGGAAATAAAAGCCTAATCAAAATACAAACTGTAGTACTGCCAACTCGGGGATATAAACTGGCATCCTACAAGTTATTTTCCAACTAAAAGCGATAAACTTAACTGCGCGGCCATTCCACCACCAGCTATAACTGGAGAATATATTTTACATAGGACAAAGTATTGCTGGTCCCCATGCACTCCCTCTTGAGAGACTCAATATGGTTTGAATGATATACACCTTTAGATGCTGTGGGAGGTTACAAGAGCCATAAATGCCTCTTACACACATACACACAGGCTTATATTACCTATATAGGTTCTATTTACACTATATAGGGTGCTATCTATCAGCGACTCAAGTTACAAGAGAGTTGTGAAGTCCACAGTGCATCACAAGGGAGCGTGTGTGTCCAACACACATCAAGGGTTACCAAATGCACAACTGCCTGTTTTGAGATTTGTACCAGCATCCTACATATTATTCACCAGCCAAAAGTGGTGAACTTAATCACATGACCATTCTACCACTGTCTATTATTAGTGAATATATTTTATATAGGACAAGGTACGGCTGGTCTTCACACAGTTGTTTTATCATTTATTAATTTATTTATTTTTTTTTAATAGAAGCTAAAAGGATGCTGAAGACTTGCACAAGGCCTCTTTTCAAAATTTCAGGCATAACAACGCAATGAAGATGAAACAAAAATAGACATAGAAAATTTTGTTAACAAAAATAATTTTTTCAACTAATTTTGAGATTTATCAAGTTGAAAAGCTCTGAAGTAGCGCAAATCGTATTTTTCCAAACTAGAAATGAGTGAGTTCAAATAAGGTGGCTCAAGTTCTTGCCACTATATAACATGAGAGAACACATTATATGGTACGTACACTTGAGGTGAGGCATTCGAAAAATGTATGGAAATAAAAAATAAGAAGGTGCAATTTGTAAATTTAGAGGAATGCTCACATTCCAAAAAATGTCGGAAAGAAGTTGAAAAAGAAAACTAATGCAAAATCCAAATTCAGCGTCTTGACAAACAAAAGTTATTGGAACGTGTCATTAATGAAGTAGAAGCTCACACAATCTAAAATGGAACCGAATTTAAAACTATACTGATCGTCAAAAAGGGTTTTAGGAAAAAAAATTAATTCTAAATTCAAAATAAGCATCCTGAAAAACATGGGCAGCTCCATATATAAAGAACAAACAAATTAAAAACTGGAAGTATTTACTTGTGATCCAGTGAATGAGTTGGTTCAAAAAATTAAAACTTATTCATAGTTCGAACTCATCCTCTATAAAAATTGAACACTAATTTATTAACACGAATGATACGTACATGTATCTGTATAACGCATACTATAACAAATTCAAGTCGAGATCGTGATAGCTTATGAGCGTGATTAAATTTTATCATAAATTTTGACAAAAGACATTGAATTTTTATAGATCTGTCCTATTATTGGTAATAATGACATGTATACGTCGTAGTCCCTTTGGAAAATCCGTATTTTTCAAATTGGTCTACGTCATTTTGTCAAGAGCCAGAAATTGGAAGAACGAAAAAAAAAGTTTCAATTAGCCTAAAAACTTTATAGTCATTTTCTAATGAGCCCAAAAAAGTTGAGACTTGTTAGAAATACGAAAATTACTGGCCCCATCAACCTAATACTGACTAAGCTTATGGCTCAATTAGCCTAATTAGTATTAGGCTTATAGCTCAAGCTCATTAGAAAATAACTAAAATTTTCAGAATAATTAAAACACTTTTTTTTTTTCATTTTCTCAACTGCCGACTCTTGTCAAAATGTCAGCGATGTTTGGGAAATGACAAATTTCTCAAAGGAACTACGACACATACACTCTGCAAATAAATATTAAAGGTATACATTGTAAATAATTTCTTTTTATCTTTATCGATGTTCGTTTACATGTGTACCCATCCTACTGTTCTTGAATTACAGCAACTACCGAAGTTTTTCGAATTCTATTTCTATAATAGATTATTTTTCATTTACTCGTACTTTGAGTCTAACTTGGTTACTGGTTAGAACCGGTAGCTATTTTCATGAAACTTAAACATACACTTTAAATTAATAAATCTAGCAGTACGGTACTCGAACGATCTTATTATTACAAAAACCATTTCAAACAAAAAAAACAAAATTTCAAGCTGTTTTCAAAGTTTTTGCAAAATATGGACCTACAACATCAAAATGGTACATGAGCTTCGAATCATATACAGGGTGTCCGGAAGTTGAACCGCGTAACTTCTAGGATAGATTTTTGGAATCGAAAAAACAAAAAATTCCTCTTGAAGAATGCTGAGAAATTCTTTCTTTCGGAGTAATAGCTTCCTCAAGTCCGGACAAAAAAAAAAAATCAAATATCTGTGGTAATTTCTCCAAAAATTGACAGAAATAAACGAAATATGGGAAAAAGGAGTGAGTATTTATTTTACTTATTTTTCATTAATCTTTCAAAGTTATGCCTACATTTTTGATGGTAAAGGGAGGGGTTGTCACTTTTCAAACAATCATATCATTTTCACATTTTAGTACGTCGAAAAATAAGTCACATCATTTATTTGAGAGGGGAAAATACCCAAAAAAGATATACTTTACCTTTTTGTGAAAATCCATAGTTTTCGAGAAACACAAGGTGAAAAATAAAAAATTTAATCAAATTCTCCATAAACTTAGGCAAAATGTACTTTCGGGCACTCAATTCCGCACTCACCCTTCACCCGGCACCAAAAATAACCTCGGAAAACAATTTTAACCTACTTTCAATCTCAATCGTGTTTCTCTTTTTACCCTAAAAATGTGATTAAAACTTTTAAAGTTACGAGAAAAAAAATACTCCCCTATAACAGACTTCGTTCAGTTTTAGAAATTTTCTGGGAAATTACATCAGATTTTTGATTTTTCGCTCCCATCTTGAAGAGCTATGACTCGGAAAAGAAGCATTTCTCAGAATTTTGCAAGAAGAGCTTTTAATTTTGTTTTTTAACCCAAAAATCGATTCGAGGTGAGACACTTTCTATATCAAATCCTATATTATTTCATCAGCAAGAAACATCCGACTTCAGATGCACTGAATGAACTTATTGGAAAGCAGGCCTACATATAATTCGAGCAAAGGTTTACTTCTGATGGTAATTGTTCTGTTCTTCATGAAAAAAAAAAAAGTGGAAAGATCTAGAATTAATTGACAGAAGCACGGTAGAGGCCGTATAAAAATATTAGGCTTTTACTGAGTTTCTGCTAACAGAATTTGTCAAGAACATAGAACTTAGTTTCACACTTTTTCGTCATAAGGAAAAAAGCTAATTCTGATCAGAACGTTCCAAAAAAGATAAATGACAACTAAGCAACCACAGCTGGAAGAACACATCCAATCATTTTTGGCCGCTGGCATTACAAACTAGCTTCAATAATAAAATCTTTGAAATGATACATTTTTACAGACTGCGTCAAAATAAAATAATGTGTTTAACCTGGTTTCTGGAATTCTATCAAAATTTTATGTGCCTCTACAGCAATCTATACTCAACCTACAAAAACGATTCTGAAACCACCTGCTGATTGTCTTTTTTCGAATGAACGTCTTCAAAAAAATAAAATCTAGAATCTGATTTGCACAAGCCTCGTAATATTAATTTAAAATTCGGGGCTTTTTTGGATTGTCAAGTAAATGAACCAATAACGAAACAGAATTTCAGGTAGTGTGCTGTGATTGATTTGTTCATATTTTTCTTCTTGTTCTTTAATTTTCTGGGAATTTTTACAAACAGGCGAAAAAAACCGTATTTGACAACTGCGTACGAGTTGTGAGCAGCTGATTATATTTGTTTTTTTTTTTTTTTTTTTAAACCTGGTTTGTTACATATTGTATTAAACAATGAAACAGTAAAATTTACCTGGAGCAAAAGCTTAGTGATTTTGCAAGACCATTGCCCGAACCACCAGGAATGATGGCCAAAGGAATATTTTTCAATATGTGCTTCCAATCTGTACGTTCCATTATGCCGTTAATCACTTCGAATAGCACACCATCGCCGCCAATCGTAGCTATGCCACGTTTCCATTTTAGGACATTACTGCTTTTTATAAAGTTTCTATAACGAGAATAATCAATAACGATTTCAAAAAAATAAGATTTAAATTTGGTTTCGAATGCACCCGTTCAACGTGAATCCACAAAATGAGATCAAACCATACCTGGCATCGTTTTGGGCACAAGTAACATACAAATCATAAGGTAAATCAGCTTCCATTAGTAATGGCATGATTTCGTCCTGGAATATTTCTTTAGATTTGCCAGGTCCACTTTTTGGATTCAATACTATCAGGAGTTTGTTGCCTAAAAAAAAAAAAAAGGAAGAAAAAAATCACCATTTAATTCAGAATAGCTTTACTGATAGATTAATCAGACATAAACATATACAAACATAACACATATTTCATCAGAAAATAGAATTTCAAGTTTTTCGTGATCAGGAATGTTGAAAAATAACGTAATTTCAACTTATTTTCGTACTGGTATGATTGATGGGGACAACACTTACGGATCCGCAATCCAAAATATATCTCAAGGCTAAGCCCACATTGAGCACTGTCAGACTAAGCACAGTTTTTGTGACTAATGTTTATTGAATATGCCACCTCACACTGTGCGCAGGAAACTGCCCATGTAGCTAAGCTAGCGCAGGTTTACAAACCAATTCAGTCAGACGCAGTACTGTGTAGCGTTGGGATTAAGGTGCAGTTTCTGCTGCTGCATGAGGTTGATAAATAAATTTCGTTAAACAAACACCTTATTTTTAATTGTTTTACATTTTTGGCTGATGGTAACAAATTAGTTTTGACCTCATAATCAGACCTACTGACTTTGGTGCGGATCGACAATGGTACTTCTGGAATCACCATTTTTAATTAGGGTTTTGTTTTTATTTTGGCTATAATACGTCTAATTTTCGACCAACAACAATGAAATTTGGAATTAATATTTTTTTCACAAATTATTCAAACATTTTATCAGCTTTGGTGCATATCAGCTAGACAGTACTTATAGGACCACCATTTTTTTATTCTATTTTGGCTATAAAATGCTCACTTTTCAACCAGTAGCTACGAAAATCAAAATAAATAAGTATTCACTATAATCTATTATAACGTGCGAAAAATTTTTGAATGGAATCGATCAGATGGTACTTCTGATATGTCTGATTTAACTCTGATTTTGAGCTCCTGTATACGCAATTTTCAATCAGTAGCTACAAAATTTAACTTGATCATCTATATATGTAAGAATTATTTGTAATTCTAACTCGCCTCGCCTCTCGTCTTTCTTGTTCTTTCACGTTCTGTCACCTTTATTCCCATTTTTGCATCGTGATATCTTCTTACGAGTGATATCACGATGTCTTCCATTTATTATCTTTCACTCTAGTTTAGTTCTTAGCTTACATTAGCATTGTATCATTGTTGATTCGTTTTCTCGCATGTACGAAGCGACTCAGTTTTTGAATTTGTTTTAGAAATAAACACATTCATTCTCAGTCGCATCGACTTAATTTTTTTATAAGATCTTCCAGATCTTATATATATATATATATATATATATAATATTATTATACTAAATTTTCCCAATTCAGGGAGAATTCAATGTTTTTTTAAAAGCCTGCATTTTCTAGTAGAGCTTGTTTGTTGCTTAGATTTTTTTAACTTAAATTTTCCAGTTGGGAAAATGTAAAAACGTGAAAATATTTTCGCCACTTTTGAAACGCAAACCAATATTTCAATTTGGAGTGATAAGTGTAGCTCAACGCAGGAGAGCAGTTTTTAATACCCTGCGCTGCCTTCAATTTGTGCCTAGTCTCAAAATAATGCCATTTTCAAGAAATCCTGAAGGACACGTTCTAGTATAATACTTTCTCTACAATAAAGTTACTTGTACGTATCATCGTCAGGTTGGTCGCTCCGACACCCGAAAGATAGAAAATTAGCATAAGGACTCTACGTACTGGGGTGCAAAAAATCAGGGTCACAATTTATATCCCATAATTATTACAGAAATTTTCATAACAAATTAACGTCATGTAATAAATTAAATGTTTAATAATTCCTCGTCACAAATACACGACTTGAATTTTCGTCAAACCACATAGGTAGCAACGATTTTATGATGAGCTAATGACATTTTGTGATAACCAGTTCTAGTTACCAATATAACGGCGTTAAGAATTTCTCGAACAAATTGGGCATTACGAAGCATAACATTACAAGCGTCATTATAAATATGCATAACACATTGAAGTTGAGATTTTAATTAGACAAGCACTTCTATACCTCTATTATTGGTCACCAAAAGAAAGACGCATTAAATTAATTTGGAAGTGGGAGACAATTATTTCGCCTTTTTTCAAATTTTACAAACTGCAGACCTTCACTTTCAAGGACTAGTTTTGGACATCATTGAATGTCGAAAAAAAATCTTTATTAGTTTTGATTAATTAAATAATTAGCTTATATAAGCCTATGTTAAAGGCATTTAAGTAGTTTAAGATGTAATCACGCTTGAAGAAATACACATTATATAGAGTCTAAAGCAAGACTTAAAGGGCAGAAAAAATTTGTTGGTCCATCAAGATGAACACTAAACAAAATTTAGCATCCAAAATTTGAAACTCTCGCAAAATACTGATGTCAATAAAAATATTATTCATTCATTTGAATGTTTTAAGAATTCACATATTTATACTTTCCAGTTAAGTTGTATATATGAAATGAACAGGAAAAATCGCGTCTAAAACCTGAACCTTTTCTCTTCATGAATACAAAGTGAGTAGATAATGTACAAAAAAAAGTTCAACCAAAAAGGGTATGAGATCGGTTAATGAAGACACAGCTGCGTACAAATTATCGGGTATTTACTAAATTTTTGAAATTATGTTCTAACGAAAAAACCTGTAATTAAAACCGACTTCACGGGTGATTATATTTTTATTTGCCAACAAATATCGTACAATGTGAATTGGAACAGGTGTCTCGCAAATGGTGGATTTGGTTATTTTTTTAAGTGAATGATGAGGAAGTCAAAGAAATTACTGTGACGTGGAGATAGCTAACCAAGAAAATATGAAATAGGCAGGGAAAAAATTAGTACGTTAGTGGAAAATAATATTATACGGACTGGAAGATTTTTTTATATTATACTGGAGGATTTTTTTATGTTACTCAAGAAAAATGAAACGCAGATATATTCCGAGAAACGAAATAAAGGTGGGCAACGTTTTTATTTTATACTTTTGAACATAGGTTTAATTCTGTTCGATTGAAACCGCATTAACAGTTCTCAGAAAGATGACGTAGCAGTAGCAGCAAGGATATTATTTAGGAGCAAATAAAATTGAGCTAGAAAGCTATAAAGTACATAAACTTCGAATTGTTTCCAGAAATAATAATTTCTTTTGAATATGAAGCAAATCTTTACTTGTTATCATTAGAAAAAAAAATTCTGTTGAATACACATTTACGAATCATAAATCACAACAATGCACCGTGAAGGCATTATTGGAATAAAAATTATTATCTATAAAACAAGTAAGCTGGTTTTCGTACGACTTCCTCAATTCCCCAAAAACTACGCATTCATGTAAAAAAATTTGAATTTTCAGTTAATGTGGTAGACACATGCAAAATGAAAGTATAAGGCGAGAGAAAATAGAAAAACCCCGAAAAAAAATTTGTAATTAGATAGGAGGTTTCCCAAAAACTTGGAACAAGATAATAAAATAGTAATTCGTTAATCACTTCTAAAAGTAGGGGAAAAAATCTCCCATCTCATTTTAAGCTCTCTACTTTGAAAAAGACAACATTAAATGGTCTTTATGGAACTTTCAGGGTGAATAATACATTTTAATGTTTAGCTCATATATCAAAAGAAAGTAGTCTACATTTATATCGACCCTCCCATTTGTAACTGCATAAAAGAAGTGTGATTATATGAGATTTGACCACTTTATGTGTTACACCATACACAAAATATTATTATCAAAATGAATATCTATACCTCTGTAATATTAAAATAATTAAATAATTTATTATCCTCAACTCTTATGGTGTACCTTAACTTCTGAATTTAGTCTTTGAATAAAATAGTAAAACACAATTAATAAAATCACAATATAATAAAATAATATTTTGTACGTTCAACAGTACAAGTAAAATTTAGAGAACAGTAACACATTGACTCAATGGTAAATGAGAGAGCTCTACTAGAGAATAGTATTCTACGAGAGACTAAAATAAAGTACAATTTCTTTATTGAAAACATGAGTTTATATACCTTTTCAGAGTTATAGTATTTACACTGTGGTTAGTGCGTAGTGGTAAGACATGAAATGGAGGGATTTGTATATTCCAGGGACCAGAGTAAATGAGGTCACTGAATACTGTTAGGTGTAGGCAAGTGCATACTGTGTTTTCTAAACAATAGAAAGAAGAACATAAATTCGTGAAGAAAGAAGAAGAGTCAATGAAATTTAGGGATATTATTACAAAAATGAAATAATATTGTCTGAGTACGAATATAGTCATCTATAATTTTCATGGCTGACTATATATGTTACACCATTCTACATGAAACGTTTTTTAAATAGAAAGTAACAGACAATTCTTGTGGTTGTAATAGTCAAGTGAATCACATTATAAGACAAGCTGCATTACACAGGTGTAAGAAGTGAGTATTAAATATCTAAAATAGAGGCCGCATGAAAAAAGAAAAGGGGCACAACTTTCAAAACAAAATATCCGTCCCCATTTCTACAGTACCTCACAATTTTCAATCTAACTTTTATTTACATAATTTCTGTTTGTTCTAATTTATGAATTTGTAATTACAGTAAACCCTACTTATTTATGTGATCGCTTTTATACTGGATAAGTTGATCATGATAAGAGGGTGATCACAATAATTAAGCATGATCACATTAAAAAAATTGAATTCATTGTAATAGAAAAAGTACCAAGGGTAAAGGCAGTAGTTTGCGACACTTTAAGAGAAATTGTAACTTTGAAACTCAACTGTAAAATCAGTTTTGAAGTTACAGCATTGTTTCATGGCTCCTTAGAACCAGAAATCTATCTACTATTAATTTTAAACATAGTATTGAATTAAACTTCATTATTTTCATAACTGATAACAATGAAACTAAAAAATATCAAAATCTTTCATTTGTAACATAAATGGTTTGGATAGCAATAGTTACTGCATTAGTTTGTAACACTCCCATCAAATTAACCTACACCAACTTTACCAAATAATTATTTAATAGCTTTTTGGAATGGGAAATCTATTTATTACTATCTATTTTAAGTACAGTATTGAACAAAATTTTATTATTTTCATAATTTTTAATACTGAAGCAATACAGCATCAAAATCCATAGTTTGTGACACTAATGGTTTAGTAGTCTGTGACCCTATTGTTTACTTAGTAACAGTTATTGCACTAGTTTGAGACACATATGTTAAAAAAACATACACTAACTTCACTTTACAAAATAAAAAGCTTTAATGGGGAATACTGAAGGTTTGTTTCATCTAAAATGTAACAGACATTACAGTTTATATCTATAAGCCTAAGAATGACTAAAAATTCAGATGTCACAATCTAATTCATTGACTTTTTGTTCTTGCACTAGTTTGCAACAATATGACAAATTTCGGGCATTAATTAGGTTTAAGTCAAAATAATAAATGAAAATTTATTATTTCATTATGAATTACATACTTTTATCTATCCCACGGGGTTGCTCTTTCTATAACAGTAATTCTCATCAATGATTCAAATCAATTAGTGGACCATGATTTATCACTTTCTGAGAAATCATCAACTGAGGTACGCAGTTAGAAACAGTAATAATTTTTGACTTAAAAAATGTGAATATTTAATATTTTTTTATTCCTAGATGATGAATATTTTATTTGTGTATGTGATGTTTTCAAAATAAAAATATAAAGGGCATCTTAACAAATGCTGAACATCCTACATTACTACAGCAGTAATCTAAATTTTTACATATTTAGGTGAAAAGTGTTACAAACCTATGCAGTGCCATGAACTACTACCTTTACCGTATTTAAAAAATTTTAACTTTTAAAAAGTTCTTGCAAAATATATAATGTAAATACAAACATCAAATTTGTTTTGATGTTTAAAAAATTATCAATCATTTGCTGTTCGTTATTTTTTCACATACCTAGTCAATGTATAATGTAAGGAATGAGAACAGGTGAATTTATTTACATTTACACAAGTTTTAGTGAAAAAAGATCACATCTAATCATCACACTAAGCTGATAATTGATTACCATAACAGGGTAAATTACAATGTAAAATGTACGCGTAAACTAGTTCTATAGGAATTTTGATTACACTTTCAGGATGATCATTCTATCTGAATACACTATAAGCATAGTTTACTGCATATTTATTTATTCATTTAATTCAATTATTTGAAAAAATAATTTCGCATGATTACCAATGGGCTCAAATGCAAGGTAGGCAAATTTGAATTTGGTACTGTGGGAGTGGGGACAGTTGCTATAAAAAAGGTGCCGTTTTTTATAACAGCATTCAGATGAGCAAGCGTCCTATTTACTTAATGCTCTGTGGGTGTAACATACTAACTTCCAACAGAACTGATCCACAACTAAAACATTTAGTGAAAACCTTCGAACTTAATTACAGCTCTCCGAATCGAGTTTCTGAAACGAAACTTTGCAGAAATTATCTAGGGATAGGCACCTATGTGCGGCCAAAATTTTGTGAAAATTATCAACTTAAAAAAAAAAAAGTAACTTTAATTCATAAGAATGTAGAACAGAAATAGATATAAATGCATTTGGCGCAAAAATTTTGTAGTTACTAGTACAAGTGAAAGAGAGACACCGTAAGGAGAAAAATAGACATTCTTATCCTGCAAAAAGCATACCTAGCATCGAATTTTTCACTGCAGGTTGTATTATGTAATAAATTAATAAAGTAAATTTTTATTTTCTTTCTCAAAATTAAACAAAAAAATATTATTGTAAACTTTTGTGGTGCAATATTTTATCAGTTGTTCCGATTTTTAACTAACATGAAAATTACGTTTTCAGCTACAGGTTCTACAACATTGCAACTACATGGGAAAAGCCTGCCCGCAGAGAATTTAAAATTCAAAATTTTCAACTTAAAACGCAAAATGGTCTGATTACAAGAACCAACATACTTTACTGCTTCTTCTGAAACACCCGTCTGCAATTTTTACAGAGGCATGATTCCGGAAATTTTACAGGCGATTACGAGTCTAATCAATTGGGATTCTCCCTGAAAAATCAGCTGTGGCGTTTAAGGTGTTATATATAACTTAGAGGACAAACAAACGAGATAAAAGCATGGTAAGTATATAGCAGTCTTCAAATACTTCTTCGTTCTTCTCTTTGGAGAACGTTTGGCTATCACTGGACATACCAAATTAAACAGGAGACTCTAACGAATAAAATGAGACCAAGAACCAAAATTTTGAGCCCTCAGAAGCCAATAAAATAAAAAGAGAAAGAAAAAATTATCTCAGTTTCGCGGCTTTGTACTGTGAAAAGTAAAATCACTCATTTTCAGAAAGTTAAAAAAGAGTTTACTTAACAGTTGAAAGCTTCAGTTCGAAGAAGAGTTCTGTTCGCAGGTCGAAGTGTAACGAATAAGATGAAACCAATTAAAATGCGTGCAAGAATATTAATTATTAAATGAAAAAAATAAACGATGCAGATGCAATTTCTCGAATAAATTTTAATTTATGTGGACCTTCCCTAACCATAATTTTTTGCCGTCATCGAGGGTAGGGATAGACACTTTTTTTTGCTGTGGCCATGGTTTCCCTTTCACCGAGATATTTTTCAACAATGTACTGTAGTACATCACTACGTTACCACCAAGGCACCAACAGAAAATATGTACTAGTTTGGAATGTTAACATACAAAACAGTCGTCTACACTGGGTGCGTTAATGATTTCTAGGTCATTTTAGATAAGAAAAAATACTTTTAGTTACAGAGGTAAATACAACGCACAGGTGACGAACAAGTTGCCACGTGTTTATAATACACTGAGAATTATTTTTCATTGTTTCAACACATACACAACAACCAAATTTTTGAGAGGGTTGAATCAAAAAGGTTCACTTTTAAAATCGTTTATTGGTAACATGTATTTTTCTAAACGATGATTCTTACCGAAGCCTATTTTTTCACAACTCTAATTACTCAGGAAAAAAAAAACCGACATAAAAAATAAACACCTAAGTCTGCATAAAAGAAAGCACTAAAAAGAAACATAATTTTATGAGAATGTTATAACACCACCTTTTTTTGACCGAAAATGTTACAACTTACATTTTTATACAGATTTTTGAAGAAAATCTACATATTAAAATTGATCTTGTATCAAGATCAAAAGTTGGGGGTAGATTAGTTTTTCGTTTCGTGATTCCGGGAAACTTTTGGCACTGTTAGCTGAAATAAATATACATATATATATAAACAATTTTATTAAACACGAGATAGGTCACAATTTTTATCCGATAGTCATAAAATTTGGCACATTTATTCCTACATAGATTAGGACGAACCCTATTACCTTATTGTTTTTGATCAAGATGGATAAGACGCTGCGTCCGGTTGTCCGGTACATACTGTTATGTTGTACTTATGTGGCATAATAAATGGTTATAAAACGCTTAATTTTTAACCAATAATCACAAAATTTGATACAGACATAGAATTTATCACATTCTAACACTCTGCAAATTTTGATTTCAATCTGCTGAGCAATTCATCTGCAGAAGTGATTTTAAAAAATCTCAAACTACTAATGAGAAGAGAAAATGAATAATTCCAGATGAACCAAAAAAACTGGTCGGAAAGCAAGCTGGCTGTTAATTTATATGCAAAGCAATCATATATCAATTTGCAAACGGTTTTTGTAACTTCATAATACAATTTACTCTGAATTTCCTTGATACTTCATAATGAACTAACTTACATAATTTTTAGCCAACATTCTGCCAAATAATTTTCATTTTTTTAGTATTTATTTATTTATTTAGTTTTTTTGTTTAAGAAAACCCACATTTCTCTAGCGTGACTTAGTGTGCTAAAGTTTTTTGTTTTTCTGAATAAAACTTTCTAAATCAGGATTAAATTTCAATCATAGTTATGCGGCGTGTTCAACATTTTTCAACTCAATTTAAGTGGGAAAATTCGTAGGCCTCCATATTGTTCTGAACTAAAGATTAGTGTTAAATATAATATTATTTTTAAAGTTAGATTTTTCACTTAAAATTTGGCACTGACTGGAAAAGTTTCATTCAAAAACAAAAGATGGAGTTGGAAAATCCTCGTTCAAAAGATACAATAGATACTTGTGAAACAAGTGTATAAAGTAGGTGATTTTCATTAGAGTATGATTTTCGCAGTACGAACTGACACAATTATCAATCACCTACTATGTACGCCCGAGTGACATATATTCGTGATCTATGACTCATGATCGGTGCTTTTTCACAGGTCCCACCATTGCACTGAATGCGATAGTTATATTTTCCATGGAAAATACACTAAAAAGTGGAAATGGACGGAAAAAAAGGAAGAAAAATGGAAAAAAGTTGAGTATTTTTTCAATCGCAGAAATTTTATTTTTTTATGCCCGACTATTAGGTATAGTCATGATAGGCGTGATCCGGATCAAAAATGAAAAATCCATATTCATGATTCAAATCATTTTGTAAATGATTTGATATGTTTTCGGATCATCACTGATTAATTCGGAGTCCAGAAGAAAAAATAAATTATAAATTTTTGCACGTACGAGAATTTTTTTGATACTGTAGTTTAAGAAAATTTTTTCGAAAAGGTGATCCTCAGAAGTTTTCAATCTTCATCCGTGATCCGTGATTCGAATCAAAAAATTTGTGATTCGGCTCATTCCTGGAAATAATCAATCAATATTCATCATAATGAAGACTCAATGTGTATCCATTTAGAAGATATAGAATTTAAAACTAATATTACGCTAACAATTTTTCAAAAGAATCTCTTTAAACGAGTCTCTCCAAAGCAGGCAACATAGCAATAGACTAGACATACGTTCGCGAAAGTACCAACAGAGCGATTAAAACGGATCTAGATGGCATAAATCGACAATAATGACGAATGAATCTAAAAAAACACGAAAACAGGATGTAAAAAGAAATAAATTTAGCGACATTAATATAATTACATATTTACATTGTAAATACTGTCAGCACAATAGATTTCAAAACAAACGAACTCGCCGACTTCGATTAGGAAACAGATTGCACCGGAAATTTTTCAAACGCTTTTGAATTTGAGTTTAATATTTTCTTCTTAAGTTACGGACAAGAAAGAAATTAAAATAATTTTTTTAGTGCCAGTACATGTGACGGTACATACTGAGGCAGAATTTTCTTTTGAACTATTAATTAAATGAGAAATGATTATTTATGAGTCTCATTTCTCATATAACGTACGAGTTGGAAAAAAAACCAATGGTATTTTTATTAATTATTCTTCCAGTTAATTTGGAGGAAAAACGGAAGGAAGAATTTCCTACTTATTCTATCGTATTTAAATCACAGTACAATATTCACTTGGAATAAACGTTAATAAGCAACGAATGCATTTGAGCTGAAAATACATCAGTGTTTTTGTGAAAATGGAGGGTTTCAAAAGAGGTGAAATTTAAATTCACTGAATGAGTTAATTTATTAAATAGTATGTATTATATCAGATGAATCCAAGTCTGCATTATATCCCATCAGAATAGGAGTTCTAAGGGTAGTGTCTTTGAGCCCATCTAACCCATTATATACATAAAAAGGATGAGCTACATCCCCATCAAATGTAATCAAGACTGAAGCCACTTTTGCAGACGATATAGCCATCATGGCTGCAAGTGGTTCTCACGTTGAGTCAACAAACAGTCTGCATCATACTCATGAATAAGTTGAAAAAAAGAAGCAAGGACTGAAATCAAGTTCAATGAATTCATATCGGTCCATATTACCGACACTTCGAGTTGTAAAGACTTCAATCATGTCTCCACTGGAAGACATCCAGTTCTCCAGGCAGAAATTAATAAATATTTTGGTATCTACCTTGATTCAAAGCTCAACTGACAAAATCATATCAAAACAAAAGCAAATTACATGATGCACAGAACTCGACAAATACATTAGCTCACAAGAAAATTCAATGAAGACTTGCATTGTAAACGTTTTCTTTATAAAATGATAATTAAACAAATACAACCCTACAATATCCGTATCTGGAGCTGTATTAAAGGTTCCAATCTCTCAATTCAAAAACTTTATCAAAATAAAACCAAATTTTTTGCAGTATTGAGCATTCGTCACACAACTAAATGAGTGATGAGTTACAATCATTATTCATCCTCAAATAAGAATAATGATTCATTTAATCATTACTTTATCAAAATTAATAATTATTATAACATATTCCTGGTTCTCTTCTTTTTCTAAAAAAAAAGACAAAAACAAAAATAAGTATAGGTTTTGTTGGCTAGGAGAGTCGAACCTGGAACCTACATATTCGCCAACTAAAAGCGGTCTCCCTACAGACTATAAATGACGAATGTATTATGCATAGAGAAAGGTAGGGCAGTTCCCACAACAAGTTTCAAGAAAATTCATAGGGAGAGAATGTAACAGATTTTTACTAATTTACAGAATCTGCAAAAAGGTGAGGAGCTTAAAATTCGATTTTACTCCCTAATTATGAACTCCACAGTGACATTTTTCTTCATTTTGATAACTTCAACTAGAAAGAATTTTATAGTTCATTTATATTCACACTGCATGAGTATAGATTAATATTTTACTCATGAATGACTAAAGTACCACTCATCAAATTTAAATAAACTAGCGTCACACATGGTAAAATTGTTCGACCGATCAGAAATTATGATCTGATTTAATAGGTTCAGTTTTTGTAAATTCTGAGATTATTTTTTTATGCTACGTCAAAATATTTTAAAACATAACAGTGGTGTTTGTATAATGTAAAACTGCAGGCAAGAGGAAAAAAATGGAAAAAAGTTGCCCCTCTAAAATTATGCAACTCGCGCTATGCTTGTGACAAAGGTTTTGCATAAATGTACATTCTAATTATGTACTTGGAAGGACATGCTCCAGAGTCGATCCAACTTTTTTCCCCAGAGTTTTGTAAATCGATTAGTTTGATGTTATAGAGTAAATACCTATTCTGCTATTCATAATTAATATTCCGGTCAAGGGTGACACCCAACATAGATTTTTTAGGGTAGTCACTGGAGTTAGACGGTACCAGAATAATGAAGAGACCACAACCCAGATATTAAGTCTGTACATGCAATCATTAAAAACTATGTAAACAAACACAAAAAGAAAAGCAAATCTATTTCTCCACACCTAACAAAAAATCAGATATATAGGTATCTTAGACGGAGAAGGCCACAGAACTTAATTTGGTCGCGATAATAATGAATAATTATTTTTATACCTGAACATTAAAACTTAGGGAGAGCACGAGGCTTTCAAGTTTCACATATATTCATACCTTAACTTATCACATTTATTATTTAATTATTCAACCAATTAATATAATGGTAATATTCTTCATAAAAAAAAAAAAACTGTTATATCTTATACGCAATTACAGGCCAAAAAATTTGAATGAAAAAATAAATACTAAATTGAAAATTAGTATCGCAAAAAATATATCTCAAAAAATATAAAAATCGATATTTAGCACAAAAAATACCTGAAAATTTGTGTCACCAATGAAAACTGAAGAACGAATTAATCCAAAATATTAAATTGGCATCCTAAAAAAACCACTCCATCAACTTATTATATTATCAGAAATAAAATATATTTTCGAAAATACAACGGGTTTTGACATATTTATCTTTCAAAAATTTCCGAGTGAATTAGGTTAATGTCGTAGTTAAGTAGGAGTGGGAGTAATGCGGGCAAAAGAATACTTGATCAATCAATGTATATTACACCATACTCCGAAGCTAAAGCTGATCAGAGACGTTTAAAGTTTCTTAAGGATCTGGTGTAGGAATCAAAACAAACTGGCACCCAGATCAAACTCTCTTACAATGAGCACATCTTCCTGAAGATTTAAGAAAGGCAAACCAACAAAAATTTGCACAAAAACGCAACACAACTTGACCAAAAAAAAAAAATCTAAAAAGATAAAAATAACCCTTTTGAAATTTCTTCAGTTTGATGTAGTGGAATTATTATTGAAGTCGACGCTCCATTCCATTAAATAAAAACTTTTAAACAAAAAATCGAACCACTTAAATAAAAATGCATTAAACACATTTAAAATTTTTCCAGTAAATAATTTTTTCTAAATATTACTAGAAATTTTTTTAATAAACGCAACTTGGAAAATTATGCTCGAACGAGCATAAAAAAAATATGTATAATAATACAGATCGAATTGGTAATCTCTCATTTTTAAAAAGTTTTTCTTTAGAAAATCTACTTCTTACGTTTAGTGTTTGTTTTTGAAGTCCATTAAAAATGGCAAATATAAACGAATTTTCGTTGACAAATAAGATGAAAATGAACGTCATACTCGTAATTGGGTGGACAAGGTCATTCTAATTGCCCTCATTGTTAATTTATGAAAATGCAATTACGTACAACACAAAAAACTATGATTTAAACGGTAATCTATAAATTTGTCCACTGTTATTATTATATCTGCATGGCAATAAGTTGAATTTGAAAATAAGAATACAAAAGCCAATTTTATCAAACTTATAGCAACTAAATGAGGGGGGATCGCAAGAAAATATTTCCTTGCGTCATTTCCATTTGTATATGTTTTAAAGATGATTACGTCATTTTTGTCATGCTTAATACAAGACAAATTCTGAAGAAAATAAAATAGGTCGCGAAAATTCCTTAATCGGTGGTTAAGTACGTGAGCCATTTATGTTTTTTCACTTCGAATACAAAGTAGAGATGATTTCAATTAAACTTAAGATTCTGAACACTAATACTTATTATTTATTATTTTGGATACCGAAAGACTTACGTATTTCCTGTTATTGCAATCAAGGGAATGAAGTTTTGCAAGATCCCTTCATATTATAAAATGCATAAATGAAAAACTCAAAAGCAAAGAAAAAATTTATTTTCCATACTGGAAAATATATATTTGAAAATTGTGGAAACACAGCTAACGAATACCTACCTAATTGATGAATTACATTGCTTCTAAATTAAGAGTGTAATTACAACAAAATGAACAAGTTAAAGTTGAACCAAAGGAATGAAAGAAAAATTCATTCAGAAAATTAGCTGCTAAATTCTTAGGTATATATTAAGCAATAGCAACAGTTTTTCCCAAACATTACACAATTTTCTTGAATCAATATTCTCTCCATTCT
Organism: Ericerus pela; assembly: GCA_011428145.1. Taxonomy (NCBI): domain Eukaryota; kingdom Metazoa; phylum Arthropoda; class Insecta; order Hemiptera; family Coccidae; genus Ericerus; species Ericerus pela. Next base: position 668,334 of record WOFM01000199.1, on the reverse strand, counting down.
GAAAAGGTTTCAGAAATCATATTTCTAATATTTTTCCAATGATTATCATATGAAAAGATACGGGTTTTGATTTCGAAAAAAAAAAGGGTACCCCCTGAACAATCGCAATTATGGGTTTTTTCATGTAATAATTAATATCCCTTCATAAAATAATCAATAGAAAAATATTAGAAACATAATTTTTGAAACAATATTAATACCTATAGAAAAATCGAGTAGTGTTTGTGAGCAACTGTTGCTATTGCTCAAGACATGAGAATTCAGTGAAAATAGTATATACGTATTTTGCTATTTGAATTTTTCTGTCATTCCTTTGGTTAAACTTTTATTAGTTAATTTTGTTGCAATTACACACTTAAATTGGAAGTGACTTAATATATCAATTATACGTTGGCAGGGTTTCCACAATTCGCAAATATGTTTATTCCCACATGGAAAGTCTATATTTTGGAGAAAAAAAACTCGCTATACGATCTTGATTTTTCAATTTGTGCAAACTATAATATAAAGGAAAAGTTGACAATTTTCTTTAAAACTTATACATGTGGAAATAATGTAGAAAAAATATCATCCCAAAAGCTCGTCCCTCATTGGGTTGGTATAAGTTAATGTAATCATGGACTCAGAAATAAGTATATCGATAAATTATTCCAAAGAACCAACTCATATTCTAATTAATATTCGCACAAGTGAAATAAAGAAAAAATAATATCAAATAATTGTAGCAAATTTTTCTAAATCACTGACAAAGGTTAAGGTAAATTACAATCGACACGTTCTTCATAATAATAACTGACATATAGGTACTCGTAATTTTTTAAGCATGATCAATTTCACACTTTTCTGTGCAACCAGGGAAACAAGAACAGGCGAACGCAAATGAAGAATCTCAACCATGTGATAACAGATTGTTTATTTTACAGCAGAGCAGAACGTAACACAATGATTTTAAAATTTTCTCACCAATCATAATTACAATTCTTTTAAGGTTTTTTAATAAAATTGTACAACGCGGTACACTCCTAAAATATACAAAAGCAACTGAAATGTTTTTTACATGTTCTTACAATGGGTGAGGGTGAGAAGGGGGCGAGATAACAAAAATCGTTCAGCTCCGGCAAGTCAAAGAGTATTTATCAGCGCTTTACAACGCTTCATTCTTCAAGGATACAGTTTGGGTAGTAAGAAATTACTTTTATGTAAAAAAACAAAACAAAAATTCGCACGGAAAAACACATTTTAACTGCGTCGTTGCATTCATACATCAATCATATACAGGTACTTAAATAAAACGCGCAACAACAAATAAATTTTTTGCGTTCGAGGCACTGAAATATTTTCGATAAATATATTTTTTCTATTTTTTGTTTGTTTGCACGAATAAGAATAGACGGTAATTTTCATGTTTTGTGTCTTCATGCTTATTTGGTCAAAATGTAAATCACTACGAATATGAAAAGAGAAAAACAATACTTTCAAGCATCTCAAGTCTTCTTTATGTTAGAATGAATTTCGGACTTTAAGATAAGGGAGCCCAAGGTCTATAAGACCTCAATTTTTTAAACTAGTTCTCACCCATATTTGATACAAGTCAGAGGTGTAGCTAGTACCTACCTCAACTTGTATTTTTTCCCTACGCACGCCTAAATCCGACCTCGGCTATAATTTATTGGTTAAAAACCTACATGTATTATACCGAGGGGCCATTGCAAAACAAATTATACAGATACTTAAATACTAAACGTGTTAAAATATCGCAGAAACTGCAACTACTAGTTTCTTGGTTCTTTTTCGATTTTCCATTATTGAAGTAAGTTCAACAATTTTTTTGAAGAAAGGGCCAATTAGTTGAATTTTTTACTAGACAATAAAAAGAAAAGATTCTAACTTTATTCAAAACTTTGAAATTTAATATCTTGATACTCAAAAAAAGGTTTAGAAAAACGAATTTCAAGTTTTTTCAATGATTTTTTGCAGTTGACTAAAGATGTTATTAAAATATGTAACCTACTTATGAAAATAGAGCCTTCATTTTTTTTTTAAATATCACATTCTCCAACAGGATTTAAAAACACCGGTGTAAACTGGAGGAGAAACTTGTAAAAAAATTATCCTTACAATTTTTTCTATGTCTTAACTCATATTAGGAGATTTGGTAGTTTCATTCCATTTTAAGCGGACATCTGATATGTTCCGATCACATTAATAAAAGTTATTCTGTGAATAACAAAATAAATTTTCAATTTCATACACCACTTCGTAGCCAACATCTTAGATCTAAACAATGAATTTGTTCCAAAACTTTCTCTCCATTATTTCTAAACAATCGAGAACGATTTCTTTGAGGTAAAACGATATAACTTACACAATTTTTCAATAATTCAAAATTAAATTTTGTTCTGAACTGCAGGTTTTGTTGGTTCAGGGAATCGAACCTGGGACCTACATATTTGCCAGCTAAAAGCGGTGAACTCAACCGCAAGTCCATCTCACCGCCAACTTATAACTGGCAAATGTATTTTGTATTAGGCAAGGAATGGTGGTTCCCACATACTTCCTCCTAGAAAGACTCACTACAAGTTGAACAACATTAGATGCTGTGGGAGGTTGGGAGGAGCCAAGAACGCCTCTTATACCTATACACACAGGCTTATACTACCTATATGGGTTCTACTTCTACTACATAGGGCGCCATCTATCAGCCACTCAAGTTAGGAAGGAGAGTTGTGAGTTCCACCATGCACCACTAGGGTGTATGCATGTCCAGCACATATCAAGGGTCACCAGATGTAGGTTTTGTCAGTTCAAGGAATAGAACCTGGGACCTAAATATTTGCCAACTAAAAGCGGTGAACTTAAATGCACAGTCATCTCACCACTGACTATAAATGGCAAATGTATTTTGTATTAGGCAAGGTATGGCAGTTCCCACACAAACAATATGAGTTTGGGTTAATTTTCAACATTTTCTGATAGAATTTTATTTGAACAATTTTTAACGAAGAATGATTTCAACTCAACTTTGGAAAAACAAGTTACACATATTCTTTGCCCATCATTAGAATTTAAGGGATTTTAATTTGTTCCAATCCTACACTATGAATACTTAGGTATTTCAGTATCTAATAACTCATCTTTTAAAAACTCAAACTATGTTTGCCCATAACTTTAGAACCACTAAACAGATTGAAAAGAATATTGTAGAATTATTTGTGTTGTTCTAAGGAATTTTTAAAGCCATCGTCGAAGTCTCTAGCCCTTCTTGAGGTAAAGTTGTCCATTTTCACAGAAATTCATCATTTATGTTCACTCCGGCACTAAGATGAACAAAAACAAAAGAAAAGGAATAAAACAGAATGAAAAAACGGATTCCTCCCTCTTTCTATATCTAGATATACTAATAAAAGGCTAATCTTGAAAACCACTCATCTTTTAATTTGTCCGAGACAGGATCGGGCAAAATCAAGGAAAAAACAATTTGATTCACCAATCTGAATCCTCTTGGAAAAAAAATAATTTGAGTCACAAATCTGAATATTCAAGGTAAAAAATGATTCGAATCACAAATCCAAATCCTAGCGTTAAAAAGGATTCGTACTTGCAATTTTTTGAATCTTTTTACCAAGTATCACAAATATTTTACCTACAACAAGGCAGATTGCAAATTCATTTCCATGATTTGCAACATAATACTCAACACAAGAACACAGCACGAAGTTTCTGACTCCTTCAATCATTTAGTAATAAGTACTCTCGATACCCAGCAGCCCCTATTTCACTGATGTTAATAAAACCTATATTCTTGTTTCAATTCTAAAAAAATAGACATTATTTTTCTGAGAATGCACAGTAGATCTTTTTTGTCCGTTTTCAGTCTCTTGGTCCTTTGAATTTAAAGCTAGATAAATATGCTGTAAATCTAGTAAAATCGAGTGAAACTCATGTCCATTTTATAGGTGTTTGCTGATGAGGTTTGTGTTTAACTGGGTATCAAATACAAAATGATCAAAGTCTGGTTCTTTAATTTCTCTTTTCTCGCTTTTCTGTGTACTATTTTTGTTAAAATTAAAAAAAAAAAATTTACTTGAAGTTAAACTCAATTAAATGATAACACAGAAAAAAAAAGTATTCCTGATTCGTAGGGTTCATTTCTGTGGATTCCAGCAGGGGATCCTTCTTTTCTAGAAATTTAAAAAAGGAATCGGATCACAAAAATTCAATGAAAATTTCTGAATCGAATCAATACACGAATTCTAATCCGAGGTTTTAAAATTTGAATCCGGATTTGAATACAATAGGATATGCATAAACTTTTTGGGCGAGGGTGATTTTGGAGTCTGAGAACTACAATTGGGAAAATTATAGTGAAATTTTCCCGAAGTTGTGACATACCACACCCCGCAATAGGGAGGTTCTACAGAATCTACCTAAAAGTGAAAAAGACTTATTCGCATTACGAATAATTTTTCTTATCCAGGGTCACATAAAACTGTCCAGGTTATTTGACCATCATTTGAAATCTATAAAAAATGAAAAATTCTGGTAGATATGCTTGAAAACAAATTAAAGCGATATCTCAACTTTTTTATGAGTGACGTGACACAAAAAAGTAATAGTAGTAAGTGGGCACCTTGAGGACAATTTCTTTACCATTGACTGGAGCCATTTGTTAATGGTAAAAGTCCGTCCATTTTCCCCTTTCAGCAAGTGTGTTAGTCCGAAGAAATGTTATCCTTTTACCATTGACACAAAGGGCCGTAGCGGTGGTAAATTTTCCCCTGATCATCGGAAAATTTTCTCGTCATCGGGCGTTAGTTGGTTAAATTTTTTTTCGGGCGTGAAAATATTTTTGTTATACACGTTTGTAGTGAGCGAGAAAAAAATTTTTTCCGGAGTGAAAAAATATTTTTTGGACTTAGAAAATTTCTTGTGAAAAAAATTTGACAAAAGTTATTTTAATTTTTTCGGTGTGTTGTTAATTTTTGGTAGTGAGTAAAATAGTATATATATAGGTGCACTTGCTCCGGATTGTCAGTGGCGACTTACGCGTGCTCTTGTAAACACCTCTGAGTTGTAATGCTCCAACCGTTGTTAATTGGAAAAAACTTATTGCGATTTTTTGCGACATGTGTGCTCCTGCTGCTGCCCACACGATGGATTTGGCCAGTTTAGATGAGAATTTTCTGAAGAAACGTCATCGCGAGGTTCTCAGATATTTGGCATTCCGTCCTTGCGTGAAAGTACTGCCAGTACATAAGTTGGCAGAGTTAAAAATAAAATATTTTTACAACATTACCAATGTTCGTGAAATTGAAACCCAGTTTGGTCATGGGATGATAGCCCGAGTTTTAGTCATTGACAAGCAATATTATTTCAAAATTTTCCTGCCACACAAGTTTGTAAAATTCATGCCCGATGTTAATTCGGTGTGAGAATTCGATAAAAATATCATGGGTTTCGTGATATTGAGCCATACACATGGTGGTGGTGGTGTTGGTTGTGTTGGTGGTAACAGCAGTAGCCACAACACTTCCATCCATTTCAGATTTTTCCCCTACCCGCGACAGAGTAAGGAATATGTTGCAAAAGTCAACGATGTACTTGGTTCACCAAAATTGGAGTGTTGGAAAATGAAAGATTTGAAGTTGAATTACTGATATAAAATTAAAAATGTTCGTGTAATTAATACCGGATTTGGGCGTTTGTTCTTAGCTTTGATTTTCAATGGTAAAGACAATGATGATGATATGTTTCAAGTGTACCTACCTGCGAGAATAGGAATAGTGTTGCCCGATGAGAAATCGGTTTCACTGTTTAATCAGAATGTGTATGGTTTCAAGATATTAGCTCATAAAATCGATGGTTCCGTTGATTTGAAATTCTACGGTTTTAGTTTGGAGGATAATAGTTATTTTGATAAAATCAACGACAAAGTGGGTAAAGGTATAGTCGAGTTACGTAAAATTATTGATTTGGAACTAAACATGGTTCATAAAATTGTATCAATTGAGTTGATTGATACAAAATATGGGCCATCCGTGTTGACGCACTTAATTTCGCCGACTGACCTGACGGAGTTCAAAGTTTTTCTCCCCAAACGGATCACAAAACAGTTTGAAAAAGGTGAGTTGACATTGGATGAGTTTAAGCAGTGTGTGAAAGGTCTCGTTGTTTCAGGTCACACCGACGATGGTTCAGTTTTATTGATGTTTACCGATATTACTGAAAACTGTAATAATATTCCTTATGATAATGGGGATGAGGAAGAGGGTGATGATGATGATGATGATGACAATGATGTATGGTAGTACGGTTAGTTAGTTGGTTGATTGGTTGGTTGGCTCGTTAGTCGGTTGGTTGGCTCGTTGGTCAGTTAGTTGGTTGGTTGGTTGGATGGTTGGTTGGCTCGTTGGTTAGTTGGTTGGTTGGTTAGTCAGTCGGTTGCTTGGTTGGTTGGTTGTTGAGGCTACAGCAATCAGGCACACTCACTCAACAGCCTTTAAAATTTTTTCAAATTTCTGTTTGAATAACCGTTTTTTGGTGTCAACTGTTAGAAATCGGTAAGGTTGACGCCAACATTTCGCACAAAGTTCTCTAAATTCTGGAAAACTTACATCTGAAATGTACTCAGCGTACATCTGTTGTAAATTAACATTATCTTGTTTGAAAATTAGAAGAAAATTAAAATTTTCCCTTATACCTGATTTTTTTGGTATTTTTGTGTATGATTGTGCCAGGTAGAAACACGAAATTTCCCGATGCCTACCCCTCAGAAAATAATTTGCGATTTTATCCTGCCCCTCCGTGAGAATGTCATCGAAAATTATACAAGTACCCAGTGTAGTTTCTTCCGGTTTGACTAAATTATCCGGAGTGCATTTTGTGAAAGTTATTTTTTTGTTTTCACTCTCCTTTGTGTTGTACAACTCGATCAGGTTCTCCAGTAGTCTGTACTTGTCTTGGAATGCTGTTTGCGAACACAAAGTTATCGATGACATGGGTTTTTGTGAAGTAAAACAGTTAGCAGAACATTCGTCTTTCCACAACTACTCGGACCGAATATTCCACACCTCATAATGTTAGGAAACATTTCAACCACTCTCTTACTCTCACGCTCCTCTTCAAAATTTATCACTTCTATACTCTGCATTTTTACACTTTACCATCGTACAATGTAAATAAAACAAAATTTGTGCTAATTTGGACTAGCCGTACATACATATATTAATAAAAACAAAAAACAAAAACATGTGTACACAGTCATAAAATCACAGTTAGTTATTCTTAATATTAATATCTACAATTACTCACCCTCCGACACCCCACTGCTGTACCCTGAATCCGACTGCATTTCCCAACCGAAATTATCGTCTTCATCATCAGACGACCATGGTGAATATTCATCATCGGTGGGGTAATAAGCAGTGCTGAGATCGTCCCAATCTAAATCGAGTTACAGACGAGTTTTTGGGAGTGTCACGGTGTCTGTCAAACTGCCACACGTCTAATGATGATGATGTGGAGTTTGACAGATCACTGTAAGCTGTCCAGTAACCCTCATCCACTTCAACAGGTTGCCACCCGACAAGATGCTCATCATCATTATCATCATTGAGTGAATAATCACCCTCAGTTGTGATGTCATTCAGAAGGACCATTATCTCGAGGTTCATACGTAAAATTTCTTCCCGGGTGCGGGGTTCATTGCCATATCCTCTCATAACAATATTATTATTAAAATTAAAATTATTATCATCGTCATCGTTGATGTTGTCATCTTCATCATCATTGTCAGTAGCATCGGGTACATACAATGGTTGCCAAAAGACACCCCTATGTGGTGAAGGAGGAGGAGATGTTTGTTGACCACTCGATGGTCCAGCGATCGATGGTACCATTATGTCGGAGAGCAGCATCCTTCCTACGTGTGATGTCGGACACCATGTACGAGCTCCGATGTTTTTATCGTTTGCGGGGGGAATTAAAATTAAAATTAGTTAGTTGGCCTGTCTGTCTGTCTGTCTGCCCGAGTAAGTGAATGAATGAATGAATGAGTGCGTGTGTGTGGTTGTAAGTGAATGAATGAATGAATGAATGAGTGTGTGTGTGTGGTTGTAAGTGAATGTATGAATGAGTGTGTATTTTTTTACCATTCATGGGTGCCAACTCTACGCTGAACTGCTCAGCATCTTTGTCATCGGTTGTTGTTGGTGGTGGTGGCAGCAGCAGCCATCTCAGGTGCCCAATGGTGGTGGTGGTGTTTGTCTTCACATGTGCAGGGGGGACTAAATGGCGGAACTGATGGGATAAAATAATATTAATAACACTTCACACGCACATAATAGTAATAGTAGTAGTAGTAGTAGTAGTAGTAGTAGTAGTAGTAGTAGTAGTAATAGTAGTAGTAGTAGTAGAAGTAGTAGTAATAGTAGTCATAGTGAATGATTTTTTTTACCTATTAACAACGAAGTCCTAACTTTGTCGCCCTCCTCCTCCTCCTCTTCATCAACGTTGCTCGCCTCCTTGTACGCCAGGTGGGCCACGTCCATCGGCGTGTGCCCACACTCGACACATTGAACTGCAAAAAAAAAAAGGAAAAATAAAATAAAAAATGTACAAACATTTACCACATTCCAGATGCAGATGTTGATGATGTTGTTTTTGTTGGTGTTGTTGTTGCTGTTGATTTTCTTACTTTGCCATAAAACGCGGCATTCCTCCGTGTACGGTGATGTAGGGGTTGGTGATGGTGGTATTGGTGGTGTCCTTGTCGTCGTTGTTGTTGTTGTTGGCAACAAAGTCCGACGAAACACCCTGCTGCGTGTACCGATGACCATTGGGGATGACAAAGCCGTCATCCTGGAGGGTGAAAACAAGGTGCTGGAGTTGGCACTCCGCAGCGCGCTGACCTATGGCAGGGTGACGTTTGTGGGAGGTGCTACGCAAAAAAAGCACCAACGTAATAATAATAATAATTTTCACTTTGTTTATCGTGTGTGCACGTATGAGAGTGTGTGTGTGTGTAATTAGGCCTATTAAAAGAATGATAGAAAAAGATAAAAGTTATCTTAATTTTCACCCACCACATGTTGCATGAAAAAATGCATTCTTTAGTTATTATTATTTTTTTTAAATGACCGAATATAACCGATATTGCCACGGAAGTGGGTGTAACACGTGTAATTTAGCCAGTGACCCCCGTCAAAAAATAGGTAAAACTTATTTTCACTTTTGCTGGAGTGAAAAAAATGACAATTACATGTGGTCCCCCACATGGCACCTGTTGCAATATTTTTTTCAGCCCCCTGGTCACATTTTTCCATGGCACACACGATGAAATAATGATCAAAAGTTTATAAAAAATTATCGGGCATGTGTATACGTGTATTAGTGTTGCTAAGAACTTACAATTTGCATTCGCATTTTCCATACCAGCTTCTGCCGCCTCAGCCAATGACTCGTCCTCGTTGTCGCAATAGACGATGAAGGGCACGTTTTTGAAGGTTTGCTTCGGCATTTTTAATAGTTCATGACAAAAAACACAAAAAACACGGAAAAAATGGATAAAAACATGGAAAAACGGATAAAAATACACAAAAATTCAAAAAAACGGCAAAAATATAAAAAGTAAACAAAAAACGGGTTAAATTAACAGACGCAAAGACGATCAAATCACAAGTGATTCGTGATTTTTTTTTAAGGGTAGTCGCCTTTGGTTGTTGCGTAAGTGTTGGTGCTAGTGTCATTGCTAGTGATAGTATTGACGATGCTAGTGTGTGTGCATTTCAGGGTAACGTTGATGAGTCATTTGTGTAAGAGAAAAGAATATCGATGTATTGTAATGAAGAAAGGTGTGCAGGGTGAAATGACGATGATTACCTGTTCATCAACGACAACTGATTAAGAGAGAGATGAAAATCCTTTGTTTTGTTAATGTTTTGTTCGCAAATTCTTTTTTACCGCTCACGTACACCTATTAATTTCTTACGAAATATAGGATTTTCTGTAATTCCTGAGTATAAAAATGTCCGTAAATTATTTCGTCATTGCCGTCTTTTATTGTATATGTTATCGGGTCGGTGTATCGTATTGTGGCGATATAAAAAATTTCTTTGGTCCAATTTCGGCGATACTTATTGCCAAACGTATTCTTCCAGCATGGAATATGTACCAGCTGGCCTATTTTGAAAGTCGGCTTATCTTAAGTGAATTCGGCAATAGGGTATAATTTTTCTCGAATTTCGTCCTCATTCTCGGCATTTACCGATGCGGGCGTTGTACCTATTGATCGATGTATATTTTTTTCATTATATTCACGCACAATGAGAGGTAGTGCGTCTATCCAACGGAAATTTTGGGCAATTTTGAACGGACTTTTAATTTTTCATTTAGTGTACAATTGGCACATTCGGCAATGGCACTTTTTTCATCGTTGAACGTGTGGTACATGATGATGTTATATTTTGACAATACTTTTTTAAAATCTTTGTTCACAAACTCTTTACCCCTGTCCACGTGTAACTTGGAGGGGCATCGTTTATGTTTTTTAATAACACTGGCGAATGCGTTTGCAACCTCTTTGCCACTTTTTGTTTTCAACGCTACAGAAAACATGTACTTGCTGAATGTGTCAATAATGTTGAAAATGTACTTGTAGCCACCATTTTGTCTACCATATTGTGTCATTATTAGTAAATCAGCAGCCCATATGTCATCTATACCTTTCGTTATTATTCTGCGTTTTTTAAATTTTTTAATCACTCTGCTATGCAGTTCTTTTGCTTCTTGCTCATGCATATTGTAGTGTAGTGTAGTGGGGGATGATTGAGATGTTGAGAAAGTCATACAAACGGTCATTATTAATACATTTATCACTCAAACAACAACAACAACACCACCACCACCCACTGTTGTTTTTGCCGTTGCAACCACCACAACCACCACCACAGCCACCACCATCATCATCATCATCATCGTTGCAATTACCATTTGCAAAACCAACAAACCATCAATGTAGCAAGGAAAGTAAATAACATATATTTCTTCCCTTGCATTCGCACATGCAGCAAACTTTGCATTTTATTTTGTTTTTTGTTGTTGTTGTTGCAGTTGCTGTTTTTTTCTTTGGGAAAGCCATTCTATACATAAATGTCCGCATATAATTTGATCAACTTTTTGTACTTGGCTACCGTTGTAATATACTTTTACACGTTTACCCCAATATTTTAACAATTCGCTAGGTGGTTGTACACCGAACAAGTCAAAATAATCAACCGTATCGTCGTTGAGTTTCCAATAACAGACCCAATGTGTACCGTGGCTACGATAACTATCCAAATTGACAATGCCGCATTCGTTTTTATGCACTTTTTTCGGCCATAAGTCGCTAATAAAGACACCTCTAAATTGTGGAATATTTATACATTTCATTATTGTCTCGATATCGTTGTTGGTTAGAGGAGCTTTTTTTTTTTTTCAACAGTAACTCTTTGTACAACCCGTTACCCGTGACAGATGCTGCAGCAGTGGTGGTTGGGGTTGATTTTTTCTTCTTTTTGCCCATGCAAACGCCTTTATTGTTAGCCTCTATGGCTTTGTTGTGGCAGATACATTCTTCTACCAACTTATCGTTAGCTTTTTTGTTGTTCCAAGCGTTGACACCGCTACTAACGACTGATGCAATGGCCGGAGCCGCTGCTAAAAGAGCTGCTACTGCTGCCGGCAAGAACCCACCTTCCTTATCTGCTGTTATATGTTTTAACTGTGGGAGTGACAAACAAACCACTACATCTTTGTCTTTCACGTGACTACAGCAGACAGCTTGCGCCTGTCGCAATGTCAATGGTATCTTCAAATCACTGGCAATCGATTCTTTTGTTTCTGCTATGCGAAACTTTACACTAATACTTTTCCCATTAGGCTTTTGCAAAAAATTCACAAGTCACTCGGTATCGTCGCGGTCCAAATTCGCCGGGTATTCCATGTATTTTGGTTTGTTTTTCACACCAACACCGGCACCAATAGCGCGTTTTGCACGCATCGCTGTTGTTACCAACCAAGCGTTGGCTTTTTCACCAACACTCTTTCCACGTTTCTTCCTGCAGTACGTAGTCAGCCGAATGACGATCGTTCAAATCATTAGATTTTGAACAAGCGATATTGTGACGCATAGCAGCCTCGTCCAACTTATTTGCCAGTTTTACACCTTTTTCCAGGTAAAGATCGAGTGGAGTGCCGGGTCCAGTGTAATTGTAGCCCGGTAAATGTAAGGGTACGGGTAAATTATTTATTAGATCATTCAACACACCTTTCCCTCTCCATGTGGTGGTGGTGGTGGTGGCTGTGGTGTGGCTGTTTGATGTTGTTGCTGCTGCTGCTGTTGCAGTTACCACTATAGGCTGCAGTAGAAAATCTCTTAATATTTTCCTGCAACGTTTCTCACCATAACCCTCGAGATAATTAGTCATCACCATCGTTGTTGTCATATTTCATTGAATTCTTGTATAATGTTTGTAATCTTGTTATGTACGGTAGAGTTAGTATTTCCAGCTTTTATTTCACCATATAAAATGTACAATCTTTCTAATAATTCGTCAATATTATTCCAATATATGTATTCGACACTGTTGTTGTTGTTGTTGCTGCTTGGCACAATTACTTTAGGTAATAAACCTTCACCGATTATGTCTTCATCAGCCTCATGTTTGGCACCTCTTAGATTATATTTATAGACTATCGGTCTGATTATTTCGGTGTATTTGGTATATTTTCTAATTTTTAACTTTCTACTGAATGGATCGTTTTTACGTTTATTGAGGAAAGTATCCTTTACTATTTGGACATATTTTTCAAAATCTTTGACAGTGTAGTTGGTAGGATGTATATTGGTTAATAACTCCCACAAACCTAGTGTACTGATGTAAGTTTTACCAACACCACCACCACCACCACCACCACTGATACTTTCAAACAATAAATCATTACCTACAATGTCCACTTTAGCATTACCGATGTAGAAACCATCTTTTTCTGCACGTATGCTGTAAGCGGTGTCTATGTGTTGTCGTTCTTGTTGTCCGCCAAGCATTATGTCTAACTTGCGTTTGTTAGCAACTAACTAAATCATCCGGGTCGACAACAGAACTAGCAGCAGCAACAGCAGCAGCAAGTTGTAATGTTGATTTGTTGTTGTTTTTTTTTAATTTTGGCATTAATCTCACGGATTGGGTTCAGAATTGGTGCTAAACCTTCATTCACCTGTGTGTCAAGCACATAACGCCCATACTTTAACTCTTCAAATTTTCTTTTCAGTTCTCTCTCTACTTTGAGATACTGATTGACACTGTTGTTGTTGTTGTTGTTCATGTTAAGAATATTAATTCTTTTGCCGCGGAAATTGATCAAACGGTTATCTTGGTCGACTATTTTCAACCGTAAATCGTGTAATGTGTCGGTATTCACACGGTAAAAAGCAATTGTATTTGGTCTTTCTATAATTTTTTCACCTGGTTCAACATTCAAAGGAAATTTGTAGATAGTGTCGCTGTTGTGACGCGTATCTTCGACTTTACTTTTTACTAAATTGCACCGTATACGTATCATATTTATAGAAAATATGTCAGGCGGGTGCGGGGAACTGTGGTGACCATCTTTCTTGTACAAACGCCGTTCAAATCCTAAAGTCGGGCCTATGGACGCCAAGGGAGTGAAATCAACGTGAACGTGCCCGCCCATTTCAACTTTTCTCGTATTCTTATTCATGTACATCCAGAATTTTTGGTAGAGGGTATGTTTGCATTCAAGTACATGGCTATATCATCGACCGTGTAAATACCCGGCGGTATCTCAACAACACTCCTAATCACATTCCATCTGTCGTCGTCAACGGTGACATTTTCACTCTCATCAGCCAAAATATCCAACCAAACATTGTTGAAATTTCTCTTGCCCTGTTTCAACGATGCTTGTGGTGGTTGTGATGGTAGTGATGGTGGTGGTGGTGCACCACCTACAACAACATCGTACTCGTACATTTTTTTAAAGATGATGACACTATTTCTTTAGCACCATCCTCGGCGACACCGACCGTAGGTGTTTTAATTTTTTCATGATGCACGAATGTCAACCTGTTATTACGTTTGGTAATGTTGAAAATGTTGTTATGCATAACAAAACTGGACAAACCTACCTGGTAAACTTTATCAAAGCGTATATCATCGTGATACTCTCGCCATATTACAGACTGCACATCGTTGACTGAAATATTAAATGCCATTTCACACGCACACAAAATCTGAAAAAGTATTTGAAATTCTCCTTGATATAGTTTTTACGTTCTCGGGATGGGGTTAGTCTTGAAAAAGACTGTTTTCAGCAGTAGTGGCAGCAGCAGCAACATCGTCAAACCCAATAATCGTAGTCACTGGCACCCACTTTGTAGTAATAATTTTCCCTAAGATAATCCCAATACCTGATAGCCTGTTGCAAAGCGCATTTCATTTTGTTGTGACGTGGATGGCCGTATTTGCAATGGAAGAACGTTGTACGATGTCTTGCTTATGCCTGGAAATTCGTCGAGATCTACTATTTTCTAGGTAGCACATCCGGACAAGTCTAAAAGAAAATTTACCCGGTCCAACCCTTTGATGTAGATGAGTGTGGCGTTGTTGATCACCTTGCACAGTGCAGACTCAACATCCAGCAGCAGGAAGTAGCCACTTGACCACAGAATGCCGTGAACAAATTAAAAAGTGTACTCGACGGTACGACGGGCACTCGACAAATACATTTTGAGCGGAGCAGGTGGTGAAGCCAGAAAATGTTGTTCGAGGTTTGACATAATGTCGACAATTGCCACTTCTTTCACAATGCCCGGCTACAATGCCTGATAATCGATCACCAAAATAGCCATAATGCGAGAGCTAAATAGTAAAAACAGCAACAACAACAATGAATACTGTCCTGCTGTTTCGTCCCCACCCTACTTTTATATATACTTTTTCTCATCGGCAAGTGTGAAACACAACTGTCAGCATGCCGCCTAACAGTGGAAAACGTTGTTTGTCAGCGGACTGTAGATGGCTTTGTCGTTGACAATGGTGACACAGTGGATGATGGTGTTAGCGGGTAACAGTCGTCGCCACATGAAAAATATTTTCAAATTGATCAAAGATTCTTTCAGGATGTTGGGTTGGTGCGAACAATCGATGGCAATTATCGGGTTTTGGGTAATGAAATCCTCGTAGCTGAGTAAGGGCAGCGTGAGATCGTCGTTGCAGCTGTAGTACGACGCTTTGAAGCGTTTGTGCATGAAATACAGCGTTCCACACTTGTACTTGGCGATGTTCAGATTCAAATGTTCATGCAGATAGTAGTGATTATTGTTGAGCAGAACCTGACAATTTTCCAAATTGCAAAAATCAAATACCGACGAGTTGGCGGTGATATCGTTTGCTTGGGCTGTCTGGAAGGCGATCAAAAGGTACTTTGTCTTCGAATAACAGACAGGGATGTCCCAAGTGAAATTGGTGCCGGAAGAGGGTGAAATACTGGTGTAAAACCACCATCAGTACTTCAGTTTGTACTTGCAATTTGTAGCAATTTCATTGCATATTTTGGTGGCGTGTTCCAGAGTGAATTTCACATGCGGCATTTTGAAGACAACGTTGCGAAGATCCACCCTGATGGTGTGCTTGTTGTAATCACCTATCATTTGGAATACGTTGCCAACACCGTTGGCTGACTTGTACAACACCAGTTTTTGGCTCATATTGTAAATGAAACTGAGGTGGTCTTTGAAAAATCCCATCACAATAGACATCGGGATCATAACGTGGAAATGGCCGTCTCTGTTGAGAGTATTACGTTTGTTGATACCGACATCGTAGTCCCAACCAGCATTGCAAAATTGTTTATCCGTTTTGAAGGAGACCAACCCTTTCAACAATCCCACAATTCCGGGTTTGCACACAGTGTCAATTTTGTTGTCACCCACATAAAAGTCGATCCATTTGAACATGTTCAGCCAACCACCATCGCTGCAGACCCTTCATCGTGTCATAGCAGTAGTGTCTTTTCTCCGGAATCGGGCCAACGTAATTTTCATTTTCTTTGGTGTTGAACAGGTGGGGGAAATAACTTTTTTTCAACTCGGTGAGACCAAAAGTTTTGGGGAAGGTACTAAGAGAACTGGCCACGAAATTATGACTGTCGATGATTTTCAAACCGATGTGCGGGATTTCTAACATCATTAATTTGGAACCGTAGCAAATGACGTTCGGTTTAATGGTGTTGGTGACCAGGTACTGCATGATGAACTGCAAATCGTACCCTTTGGCATAGTGGGTGATGGCTGTATAGCTGTTATGCTTGGGACTGATTAACCACTGGCAAAAGGCGTCGTTACTGTTAAACGTAAATTTTTCAACTGAAAAGTCGTGTGCGATGATCAAATTTGGCAAATGGATCCCAGTTTCCTGCTGTGCTTTGTAGTCGAAGAAGATGTACTGCTCCGTGTAACTGCACTTCCGGTTGACCACTGTGCTGCCTGGCAAACACTTTTTACACCCCACACTGCACCGGCCAGCTTTTGGCAGTTTTGACACCATGTAACACTGATGATTTTTTTTCAACACCACTTCCTTACAATTAAGACACTTCACGTAACTACACTTATGCGACGAAAACTAACTACAAATTATAAGACAACACTTGGGACACTTGAACACTGCGGCACAAACACTATTACTATGATCGTTTAAACACTCGCGATTAAAACAATAACGATTACAATTAGTACAAAATATCTTATCTTTAGTGTAGGAAGGATGCTCGGCCTTCATACATAGGTTACACACTGCGCTGGGTTTCGGTCGGCAGTGGTGAGCTTTTTGTTTTGGTATGGTTTGTCGCACTTTTCACAATAGTACGACACACCCAGGAAAGAAGTCATTTTGGTGATCACGTCAAAATGGTTTCCATCCTTGTACAGGTAGAGTACGATTGGTTGTTTGATGGCACCGTGATACAGTAAACCGTTGAAGTTTTGTGCGTCGATGACTTTTATTTGCACGTTAAGGATTTCTTCGCAGGTCAGGACATCCTCCAAAGTAAATCCTTCGGCAAACTCGTTGTAAGTGTCGATCTGCAGGCACAACTCCATAGCCATGTCAGTCTGTATGTTATGTCCTTTGCGCAAGTTGACTATGTCAGCTGCACTCAGTATTCATCCGCCAATCTCATTAGTGTGGTAGGACATGGCAGTAATGATGGCCAGTGGGGCACACAACGTATCATTATTTTGAATGCGCAGTATGCAGCGTTTCAAATGTTTGTCGGTGGCCAAGTTCAGTATTTTTTGGGGTCTTGAACCATGTGGCATGTTGATTACATGTAAGGTGAAAATGCATTCAGTCAGAACAACACTTTCGTCAGAAGTAAGAATTTGAGTTACTTTTTCTTTAAGTTTCTTCATCATATCGTTACAAGCGTACCCCGTAGAGATGGGGTTGTTAAATTTCGCATTACTCACCACGATATTCATTTTATCCCCCTGTTGCCATTCAGTTTTCATCTTATCTTAGGCGATCATCTTGTCGGGTGCTTTGGTGATGAGATTGCCATCCTTCATTTGGGGGAGATTTTTTTTTAACTGGATTTCATAGTCCAGAATATAATTTTGAAATTTTGGTATGTACCGTTGATTGATTTCCCAAATATTGATAAATTTTAACTGGGGGAATTTACGCGGTGAAACGATAACATCCCCATGAAACGGGAAAACATTACCCACATTCCCTCCATCGACACTGTCATGGGAAAATATTTCATCGCCAAAAGGAAACATTTCACCAAGTCCCACCACCCCACTACCACTATCACCACTACCACCACCACCACCACCACCACCACCACCATCCACGAAGTAAACCTTTCTCAACACACTTTGCTTGTCCGAAGAGGCAGGAGGGTCAAGCGGTAATTTTGGCCGGGACACACGATCCAACAACTGCTTCAACTCGTACAACGCACACCTCAGATCACAATTGTTGTACGGGGTTAACTGGGTGAAGAATGATTTTTTAAACGGGAAAATAACCCCCAATTTAGGTAAGAAGTCAGGTGTCTTCACTTTATGCACTCAGGGTGTGGTACGACGTCTTGGGAAAAACTCAGACTTGAAGGGGAAAATATCGCACAACTTGGTCTCCTTCGCAGCAGCAACAGCATTCTTTGTTTTTCTTGACTTTTTAGGAGGTTCGCTCATATTAATATTTTTCTTAACATATGGCCAGTCAGGGGTGGCAACGGCAACAACAACACTCTTGGCTGCACTCTTGACACCCGCAACAACACTCTCAACTACACTCTTAACGTCAATGGCCACAACAACAACAACACTTTCGGCCGCACTCTCAACAACAGCGACATCGGGGAAAATATTTTGCACAACAGCCTTCACACGTTTATTAGGGGTTAACACGGGCATTTGGGAAGGTGGATCCACAGGAATGTTCATATTTACAGGACTTGGACTAGGCATGCATCTAAAATTAAATAGAGGCAACGTAGCTTCTGCATGGAATACGCTTAAAGCTAAATTTTTTTGGTCCTTAATATTAACATTAAAACTAGGTGAAAGTCCGTCTACGCTTTCATCGGAACTGTCATAAGATAGCTCCATCTCAGCCAACAGTTCCTCCACTAAATTATTATTAAAAATAGGTAAAGGTCTATCAACGTATTCGACGGAATGGTCCGAAGACAACTCCGTTTCAGCTGACAGTTCCTTCGTCTTAATATTATGTGAAAGTCCGTTTACGCTTTCATCGGAGCTATCCTCGGACAACTCTAATTCAGCCAACAGTTCCTTCACTAAGTCCTCCTCGAGTCCTAAGGCAATCGGAATAAGAGGTACATCGCTGAATTCTAAACCACCCCAAGATAGTTTCAATTCACCGAGTAACTCGCTCATCTGAATGCCAGTAAGAACGGGGAGAGGTTGGCCCTGAGAAGGGCTGTTTTCAAATAATGGTGATGATGATGATGATGAATCAATCGAAATATCGGCTAGTGCTTACGACAAGATGAATGGTCTGGGTGGTGAAGGTGGTGAGGCGTGGGTGGGTTAGCGGCCAAAAGATTATTTTTCACATTTTCCAAATCGCTAGTACTGAAATCCTGGTTAGCGATGTATTTGAAAAGATCGATTTGGGGTTTGGGTTTACATTTGGAAATTTTTGTAAGTCAAGCATCCAAACAAGCAGGTTGAGTTTGATGTGAACCCATAAACTCTACTTGGATGTCGGCGAGTGGCGTGGTCTTAACTTTTTTCTTTTTCTTTTTCTTTTCCTCCAGGTTAGGCATGAGGTGAGAGGTGACCAATTTAATTTTTGGTTCGGGTGGGAAAGCTTGTTTGACTAACACGACAATCACCATAATAACCTTTCACCTTTCGACATTATTGTCAGGGACTACAGGATTGAGCGCAAGTAGAACTGTTTCAAGGTGGTTTCGGAATTCGGCGCTATTTTTAAAAGCCATTATTATTATTTTTCAATTCACTTAAACGAGAGTGCAAAAATTGCATCCGTACAGTATGACAGTCAGATCGCAACTGAGGTCAAAATCAAACTACACAAGTATATATACTACGGTAGAATGGTGAAAATATTTTGCTGGAGAAAAATTGCGTCCAAACAGTAAGACAGTCCGATCACAACTGAGGTACTGTCCCAACAACACCTATATATATATATATACTATTTTGGTCAACAGAAATTTGGAAAAAATTAAAAATGTTTTTTTTTTTAAATTATTACAAGTCCGAAAACACGTAATATTCGTGGAATATTCTTTAATAGCTGTGAAAATATGTCTAAACGATGTAACAGACAACCTTTTCACCACCAAGAAAAATTAGGAAAAATATGAAAGTGTTGGCAAAAAATTTGGAAAAGTTTTGCGTATTTTTTATAAGTCCGAAAAGGTGAAAATACGCGCGTCAGTCGGGTATACTGATAGGCGCGTCAGCAGCGGTTCGAGAGCGATGAATTAGCGGAGAATGAAGGGATGAAAGAGCGCAAATATATTTGTTAAATCGTGTTGGGTGAGAGCGGGGTGTGGTATTTTTCAATAGTCAACAGACAAGAGCTTCGCCGTCTGACAAAATAACACTGAAGGGAAAGGGGATGGGTTGTAATATTTATAATAAAATGATCAATCATTAAGGAACCAATCACAATAGAAAATACCGATACACGCACCTGATTGGTTGGTTATCGTATTTCAACCTGAGTATAAATATTTGACTTAGCCATTTTTTCACTCATTCTTTCAAATCATTCGAAGATGGCAGTCATCATTACACACGCACACTTAGATTTTTTTATTCATACACCCGCAAACACACTCGTAATTCAGGTAGTCCATCAGCACTCGGATTTTTATTTTATTTTATTTATTTTGCGATCGCATTAAAGGTTGTCCTCAACCCACTCACTCTCGATTTATTATTATTATTTACACACACACACACACACACTCATACAACAGGTAGTTGTCGGCGTGATTCGGCACACGGATTTTTATTTTATTTTATTTATTTTAAATGGTGATCGTCATTACACACGCACACTTAGATTTTTATTGGCACACACTCACACAACAGGTAGTTGGCGTAGTCGATCGGCATTCGGATTTTTATTTTATTTATTTTTTGCGATGGCATTAAAGGTTGTCATCGTCATCGTCGTCTTTGTCATCATCCTCAACCCACTCTCAAATTATTATTTTTACACACACACACTCACAGCACAGGTAGTCATCGGCATGAATCGGCAATCAGATTTTTTTTTTTTCATTCATACAAATACATGCACACTTTGATTTTTATTTGCACACCGGTACTTTGATTTTTTCACACACACACACGCACACACACACAAGACTGACGATCAACGACAATCAGCACACACACTCTAATTTTTTTTTTTTCACGCGCACTCACCCACACACACACACACACGACAGGTAGTCTCTGTTTTCGTCTTTGTCGTTGTCGTCCGTTGATGCAACAGCTGCTGCGGCTACCAAACTACCCTTTTTTAATTTCATTATAATCGCATAGGACGACGGGTGGTGGTATGAATGTATTTTATTCGTATTTTATTTTACCAATATTTTCATTCTCTCGCGAATTTGAGATCAACGACACCATTAGGACGTATGCTGATAACATACAATCCTTTGTCGGAGTCAATAAAATGCGCTAAGGATAGTGGGTTATTTTCGAAAATTATACTAAGGCGATTTTGGAGGAAGGTTCTGAACTCTGCATTTTCACCAGGTAAAATTAAATTCGCTATTAGGGCTCGATTATTGTAGCGTGTATCGACGGGGGAGATTTTAATAATTTTATAATACATTCCAATTTTTAAATCTTTTATTTTGCGGGTTTCTAAAAACGTATTAAGCGGGATTTTTCAAATGTAGGAACTGCAACGGCAGTAACAGGTGCCATAGCATACATTTGACACACGCCATTCCATCGACTTGTTCGGAAGGGATGTAAAAACAATGTTTGGCGCAACACCAATTCCGATCCAACAACTTTTTAGGTAGTTGCTTATTCAAAAAATCAAAGTCAACAGTATGGTAGGCGTTGTCGGCAACACTTAATACACGAACACATGTTACCCCTGCAGCAAATGAATCAACGGCCGCATCATCTAGCAACATTTTTTCTAAATGGGGTGGGAAAAATGTATTGAATTTACCACCGCCACCACCACCATTACCGTCATCATCATCGTCGTTACATTTTAATGTTGCTGGCAGGGATTGGCTGTAAGGGGTGTCGGTAGCACAAATTTTTCTAACTTCGTACCACTGATTTATTTTCAAATTGCAGAATTTCCGAACTCCAACAATACGGGCTCAGTTATGGCATTGATATTTCGCACATAATTTTTATCCCCGTTGTCACGACTAATAAATTCCAAATTAATAAAACCCGCAGCCGACGATGACGATGCCGCCACCGTTGATGGTGATGATTTCAGACCACGTACATAAACACCGCCAACCTCACAGTTGAAAACACTAACGGACTCGTCATCCGGTAATCGGTCGACTATACGGCACGGCAGGAAAATAGAAAATCTGCAACTGTCGCCATCAACGTCGTAGCCACCGTACTAATGTGCGACCATCGATCGACCAAAACAGGTATCGAGAGCACGCACATTCAAAAGTTTGTACAGGTAGTTCGGTTTTAAGTTGGTCAACTTCATGCACGCGTCGTATCCACTGGCACCGGTCCCACCGCTGCCACCGCCAACACCACCACCAACCAAATGGTTGACAGAATTCAAAAATTTCGAATCCATTTTTTCTCGATCACAACAAAATTACTGTAAATCGTAATAATCAACAAGTAAATAGCAATAAGTTTTTTTCAGTTAATAACAGTCGGAGTGTTACAATTCAGAGGTGTTTACAAGAGCACGCGTAAGTCACCACTGACAATCCGGAGCAAGTGCACTATATATATACTATTTTACTCACTACCAAAAATTAACAACACACTGAAAAAATTAAAATAACTTTTGTCAACTTTTTTTCACAAAAAATTTTCTAAGTCCAAAAAATATTTTTTCACTCCGGAAAAAAAATTTTTCTCGCTCACTACAAACGTGCATCACAAAAATATTTTCACGCCCGAAAAAAAATTTCACCTGCGAAAAAAAGTTAACCAACTAACGCCCAATGATGAGAAAATTCTCCGATGATCGGAGGGAAATTTACCACTGCTACGGCCCTTTGTGTCAACGGTAAAAGGATAACATTTCTTCGGACTAACACACTTGCGGAGAGGGGAAAATGGACGGACTTTTACCATTGACAGGTGGCTCCAGTCAACGGTAAAAAAATTGTCCTCAAGGTGCCCACTTACTACTAGTAATTTTTTTTTCAAACATAAATACAAAGAATTGAGCCCAAAATTTATAAAATTATGTTAAAGTTGTACATTTCCAAATATAACAGAACAAAAATTAGATGTAATAAGTGAATATCCTCGATATCTTAGGGGCTACATAATGCTAGGATGACTTATCATGAAAGTATATTTCCATTTTGATGAAAAGTTGAGAAAAATCAAGATAAAAATAGACCTTTGTATTCTTGAAAAGTTCATTTGACAGGATAAATATTAAGATTTCTGAATTAGATATCGCAGCGAAGAAATATTTTATGAAAAAAATTTTCAATAATAAGTTTCTTTAGTTCCTCATACACCTGGTTGAAAAAGTTTGAAAATCGGAAATTCGGTCAGAGCGAATATATATAGTTACATCCGTATTGAAACATACTTCTCAACAATTCAAGAGAATGAAAGCAATTTTTGCGCGAGACCCAATAGGCGACACGCAACAAATGATACATCGTTTCAAATCTTTTATTGCAAGTTTTCGTCGTATGCTCTTTGACTCGGGGCTCAGTCAGAACGGAACCAATTTTTTTTTTTTGAGATAAGACTGTAATGAATAATAAGCTCCCAATGTCTTTGTATCATAACCTCTCGATTCTTTTTTACTCCTTTTCTTCACCACCACAAAACACATGTAACTTAGTAATGATATCGAATAATACGAACTTTCACAGAACACCATGATAATGGTTGACTTGTCATTAACTCTTTAACAACAATATTTTCGTTTTCTACGTTTGTAAATCAATGAAAGAGAGGTGGAAGTTTACTAAAGAAAAAAATTTTCAATTTATTACGATACAATAACTTTCTCAATAGAGTAAACTTACACACAATTTCAGACAGATTGTATTTTGGAGTAACCTTGTACTTCATACATCTGACGAGACGAAAAAAACGCAACTTACCCATTCCCATAAATGGGGAAACACATTTTTTCCACCAAAATATCGCATTTTTCATCAAAAATTTGCTAACAGCCATTTTTGTCGCTTTGGGTAATGTTTTCAACAACTCGTATGCGACGCTACTAAAGGAAAATTTTCCCTCTACTCAAAATTTACAGAACCATTCTGATTTCACAAAATAAACTTTCATTGTTTTTTCACCATTTGACCTTTTCGTCGATTAAACTGAACTAGACTGGGCTTAAAAAGACGACAGATAAAAGAAAATAGAAAATAAAAGAATAAAAAAATTCGACTTCGTTTAAAGACACGAAATTTTTTCACTACCGTCAATCTCATTTGTTTCAATTCTACAAATACGCTCGTGTGGACGTTGCGGCATCTTTCTTTGTGATTTCGGTCACTTCTTCGACATGGAAAACATGTTTTTGTAATTGTACACGTCCCCATGCCAGAACGAAGCGGCCACATAAACTAGACTCGTTTTATTAAGAAAGCATTAAAAAAACGTTGGTAGATAGCTGAACGCGAAGGGTCAAAACGCGAAATTCGAACATCGATTCACGCCTGGAGACATGATACGGCGATTGTGCATATGTGACCCAAAATGAAGCCCGTCATAGAAATTTGACGACAGTCTTCTTCGGGAGAGTACTTTTTTTTTTATTGTGTAATTAATAACCATAACTTCGAGACGAAAGAAAATGGACGTTCACCAATTACGCCGACTTGGATATACAATTAAAAACAATCGTAGAATGTGAAATTCCCACAGATCAATTTGACAACGATGATGCGAAAAAATTGGGTACTGTACTTGGAGTAAGCACAAGTAATTTTGTATTCGTGATGAGAGGGAAAAAAATTGAAAAATTTAGAAATATGAATAAATGTATACTACGTTTGACAAATACGTGCATGAATATCAACTAAGTATAAACGTTTTCGTACATACATTCTGAATTAAGAGTAGATATTCAAAATTTCTAGTATAGAAAAGGAGAGAATCACATTTTCAATAGTTACTGGTTGTTATTATGCAACAGGTAAACAAGTTGTTTTTTTTTTTTGTTTCGTGATAATGATTAAATTATTTTTTCGATCGCCGTAGAGCTACGCGTAAAAATTTCGGAAAGGACTCGGGTATTTTCTATGTCAAAAGAACGAGCAAGAATAACAAAACTAAGTGTTACGGTATTCTCCGACAATTTTGTTTTACACGGTTTCCGAAAGAAAAAATTATGCACACTTGAATAATTATTTGACAAACGTATTATTCAGAGCACAGTTTCTCCTCTAATCATCACGGTACAGATGATTTCCAATGCTTGCCTAAAGTTTTTAGACGATATAAACGCATTTTCTCTCTCGATTCGACATAATTTCAGGTTTTCTTTCAAGAAAAAACTCATTAGCTAGAATAGAATAACGACTGATAGCAAAAATAAATAGCAAAATAAGTTTGCACAAAAAATACGTGTTTTCAAGATACTTTGAAGATCGATTTTAAGATTATTATAATCAAATAAACAACATTCGAAAACTACTGGAAACTTTTTTTAAACGAAATTACCACTGAGATATCATTAAATTTAAACGTGGATGTATAATTCGAAATAAAACAAAAATAAATTGAAAAAAACCTACATAATTGTCAACAGCTGAGTAAATAAATAAATAAATAAATAAATAAATAAAAATTTACTTAACTGTCAAAAGGTGAGCAAAAGTCGCAAAAGAATCACATTAATTTCATAATATACTAGCTATCACCTGTGTGTGTTTCGCTTCCGCGTAGCAATTTAATTTGAAACTTCGAAACTATAACCCTCCTAAGAGAAGACCCAGTAAAAAAAAGAGAGAGAGCTGTTTTGTTTTGTTTTTTTTTTTAAATCTTTTTTAAACAATAAAGAAGTGAGGGATACACTTGGATGAAAATCTAAAAATTTGTACTCACGAAAGCTACAGCCTTCCACTAAGGCTTAAAACCCTCCTTGGAACAACCCGCTTGCTCTACAATAACCAACTCCTTTACATAAAATGGCTCTCCTCCCTCCCTCCTTTCATTTTTAAACCATTTATTTGACTAGACAGTGTATACAGTGTAGTATATTTACATTTTGATTTTGTAACTTTTTGGCGCTCCTTATCTCAGAAAGGGATGACACAGAAGTATGAAATTCTGTACACTTATTATTAAGGAAAATTAGCTGTGCCCGGGCGAATTATCCGCACAGAATTGTAGTGTCATATTTGTCCATCTACTCTGACGCCGTTAGTCTGGGCCCACCTTCACTCTTTTTTTTTTCAAAATTTTCACTCCCTTATCTAATTTTGGGAAATATTATTGGCCCTAATGTATTCTGCGCTCAAAGCTCTTTCCTACCTTTTTCATAAAAATCCGTTCATCCGTTGTGACGCAAAAAGGAGAAATAGGATGTGAACTTATCATATTAATATATATGATACGTTTAAGGAGGGAAAAAAGTAAACAATTTTTTTGAGAGAGTGAGGGGGTCAAAATCCACAACTTTTTCTTCTCACACCTCAAGCCATTCTTTCCAACTAATAGGTACCAAAATTACCATTTAATCAATGATCTTCTAACCATAAATGTTTCATAGTATTTAATTGAATTTTTTTTTTTTTTTAAATAAAAAAAAAGTGAGAAAAAACTCCCAATTGGGTTAACACAGGTGCGGAAAACAATTACAGCGGGAAATGGTTGTTTTCGGCTTCTGTTTACCTTCAGTAGAAATCAGTAATTTGGCTGACACAGGCGCGAAAAACAATTACAGCGGAAAATGGTTGTTTTCTGTTTCTGTTTATCTTCATTAACACTGCAGCATGAATCTCAATGTTAATAGAGCATTTTTTAAATCAAAAACAGGGTTTGTATGACGTATTTTCTACTCATCTAAAATTAAAAATACTGAACAAATTTCTATTGACGTATTTTTACGACTGAGTTACTACTGATGGAAATAATCACTACAAAGATACCGGGGGTATAGTAGGGTATCTATACTTTTAAAAATTCTCTCATGACGTGTATGATATAACTTTCTGGATTTTTAAAATTATCTTTAAAGTATCGATTCAAAACATCGAACGAACGTATAACTCGCCGTTAATTTGTAAGAGGTCAATGGTTAATGAACATAAGAGGAATTAAATAAATTGCGAATAATAATAAAATATCCTTTGAAAAAAACACACAAGTCAAAACGAAAATTAATAATAAAATCATACGCAATAATTTAATTACTACTATAAACTTTTATGAAGAATTTCAAAAATTGAAAACGTCAGAAATCTTTCAAAATAATATAAATGGTAAATTTCTAGGTTCCAGTATCTATTTTTGAAAAATTTTTTAAATAATAAGTGGTGCTAGGTACAAAAATTTGAGCACAAATTTGAATGGAGCTTAGAAAAAATGCCAAATATTACAAAGATTGAAAACATTTTCCCCATCAAGTAGAGCAAAGAAGGGCGTCCTGAATTTCAGAACCAATTGCCCCTTTTAACCCAATTTTTCGTTGGGAGTATAAAAAATTATTTTATTTAAAAAAAAACGAATTTTTAAAAGATAAGCTTTTATTTTATTTTATTTTTTTGGCTTTAGATTCGTGCAGAATAAATATTATTTCGTTGCGGAAGGTTGGCTGCAGTATTGGTACATTTTAAGATTGCAGTAGCGAGTAGAATAAAAGCTTATAAAAACGAACGACTGTTTCTTATTTCCATAGACCTACTATACTATTACTATATACGCTGTTTGCAACTGCAAGATTGCAATGCTGATATCAAGAAAGGAAAAATTATAACAAGTCTACAGAATATTGCAAATATTTTATGGTTTATTCTTATTTTTACTCAAGTTTTACATATTATAAACCTAGTCTTGTACTACTGAGTTTCGTTTTGGTCTGGCAGAAAATGAAAATTCCAGACAAATTCTATGAAATTTTTCAGACAATATCTGGATATATAACAAATTTATTGTAACTTTTTGCACATATCTGGAAGAACTTGACTCGAAATTTTGTTTTACTTTCACTAGCACTTAATCAGAAGGTTAATTCAGTCAAGTTGAGCAAATCCTTATTCCTTATGAAAGAAAAACATTCCAATTTATGAATTTCTGAGAAGAATTAATGACGTTAACTTACAGAAACTGTGTAAGCAGAAACTGCTTACGTTATTTACCGAAAAAAACATACATCTTATACATGAATTGCAAACAGGCCTCTCTCTGACATTCCGGTACTTTTAACAGATCTACAGTCTTCACATTCGAACATGTTGGTGAGTATAAATTCATGAAAAATTAGTAGCTTCTATGTGGCGAAATTTTCACTCCAACCAAGTTGAAACCTTACGTTGCCACATTAATTTATTCATTAGTCTTCATACTCAATATTCTTAGTTTTCAAATAGGTACTGATGATCTGAAAGCAAAAAGATTATTATTTTTATTCATTTGAGCTCCTACAAATTTGATTGGGAAAATCATATTTTTGAATCATGAATCATTCAAACAAAAGGCCACTTTCAACGATGCTTGGTTGTGAAATGCGGGCCGGCCAGTAAAGGGAGGGAGGTCTGAATTCTAAAATTTACGAATTCAGAGATATACGTCTTTAGAAAATTTATTTTTACAATAGCGTACCATGCCAATTGCTTTTTTCGAGGGGAAATATGTTATGAAGGATATCTTGAAGAAATGACGGAAATTTTGAATTGTGTTTTGAATTCATCAAGGTTAAAATTCTCTCTTTGAAGACTTGTTGCAGTTTTTGTGAGAAGGGGGAAGGTAGTCAAAAATATTTCAATTACTCTAATACACAGAAGACATTATTTTTTTTTTAATTCAAAAACAACTCGATGAAATACAAAAAAATTCACAGATAATTGTTTTTATCGAAGAATCTTTTCAGCATATGTCAAGAAAATCAATTTCCCTATTTTCATCATTTTATACTGCTTTCCAATCAAGAAAGTAAGAAGAAACGTACACAAGAAATCAGTTAATTCTAAATTCATTAAAAATCAGAATATGAACATAAAATCATGATTTTATCATAAAATGATTGAATAAAAAAATCTTCAAAAATTCTACATGGAATATCAAAATCATTGGTAACTATGAAACTAAAATATGAAGTTTTCTCACATGATTCTTCAAAGGAAACAGCAACAATTTGTTATCAAGATTAACTAGCAACAATTTAAAGCTTAATAAGTTAGGATGAAAACAAGTTTTTAAAAAATACGCTTCTATAATTTGAAGAAGAAAATAACGGCGAAAGAGAAAATAAAATTTCTCACTTTTTTTTCCAGGACAGAAACAAACAAAAATTGAAAAAACAACTGATAAAAACGGATATAAGTGTATGTTGCGTGTGTCGCAACACGTGAAAGCAGCGCTGAAGTTGGTCATCCGGTGTACTTCAACAAATTCAGTAAGTAGAATATAAGCGTATAAAAATCATTCTCAATTTCAATTTAGAATTTTTTTTCTCTACTACCGCTTAAATGTATCACAAAATTAAATTTAACATTGATTATGAGGTAATTGTAAAAAAAAAAAGGATCTTGTGAAAGATAGGTTTTACACTGAACATCTCCCAGTGGAGCTCTAGTCCAAGAAACTATACCACATATTTAGCATCATTATATAGGAAATTTTATGCAGAATATTTCTGTACTGAGGTATTTTTATCTTATACAATAATACGAGCAATAATTGTACGCGGGTATGTGTGTATGTAAAGCATTATGAAGAATTAGACTGACAATGTTGCTGAAAATTACAGTTTAGAGGTATTTAGGTATGAAAAAACGACATACTCAAGTTTGAGAAAATTTGTTGAACAGATATATGAGCATCTCAATCTATCCATCAGCGCAGTAAGCGATAACAACGAAGGATGAAAAATTGATTAACCTCAAAAGTAACGAATAAGAAAGGTTTTATTAGCAAATTTTGTTAGGCCAAAATTGCGTATGATTATTATGATTTATGACTAATGAAGTACATATTAAATATTGCGATCTTTATCTTCGAGATATACGAATAAGATAATACCGAAGGATATACCTAATAAATATATTGCTAAAATTCTCCAGCTTGATCAAAATTAACAAAATTTTCTCTTTTCCTACATTCGAGTAAAGCTCGTGAACCAGGTACTACTATTACAGTTTTTGGAATAATTTCAAAATACTGATCCTAGTGGAAAGTAAATTCACCATAGGAGTAAAATTTTCGAAATTTTTGGAAAAATCAATTAAAATTATCTAAAAAACACGAGCTTGAATTTTCATGCTTGTACCACCACTTGCCGTTTTTTTTCTTTAATATTTGTTGTATACAACACGTACTAAATAGGAAATTTCCCCCATGTTTTTACCTTTGTGAAGAATGAGCGTTAGTATTATGAAACTAGTACATGAAAAAAAAATAACAATAAAAATAATACGTGGGCTCAATGTCCTCTAAACCATACCATAAATTGATTGATACATCGTTCAAAATTTATTATACATTCATATCGAGTGTGACTGTAATGGATTTTTTAAAAGTCGTGCAGTGAGAGTTATAATTTTGAGGAAATATAAATTCGTAAACTACGTTGGAGAGAAACTATGAACTATACCCGTCCATTCGATTCAGTCTTCTCAGCATCGCCATCAGATGATTAATTAATATGGATTGTTTAATTTCTTGCAATTAATAACTGAAGCAAACCATATGAAAAGTACAATTTCTTCTATTTTTTGGATTTTTTTAAATCAGCAATATTTAAATTACTATCCAGATATGTATACAAATCATTTGGTTAATATTAACCCCAGGTCATTTTAATTTTCCTTAATTTATTTTGAACCGCAATTTTGGAATAATTATTAATGTTGTTTTTTTTCTAACTTATTTCACTTATACTGGGTCATCCGAAGTTTAGAACATTTATTCGCATACGATAATTTAGCGCATAATTTTTGTCAGTAAAGGTCTAAAAAGTTCATGAAGATCTTTTGGAGCTGTCTAACTACTCTCCCTTTATCTAATTTCGTTTTTTATACTAGATTTCGAAATAGGCGAATATGCTCCTTTTCATTTTTCTCACCTTTCTTCTTGGTTAAAATTTGTTCATTTATGAGTAAGTAGCCATGTAGTCCAAAATATCATTTTTGATTTCCTCGTATCAGATGTCCTTACGTGTAGAGAGAGGAGAGGCTGACTACTGATCTGTTCATATGAATTTTATAATGGCATGTGTGAGCACCAAATGAGGCAAACTGAATACATAACCATTTTTGATCGGGAATGTAACGATAGCCATCTCAACATCTCGTTTACTCACGATGATCCATATGTTAAAATAAAAACTTTTCATCGATAACTAGTCTCACTTTTCAAACTTTCAATCAATATGTACGACATACTGCTGCCATGTATACGAAGTGGTGCTGAGAATTGTAGGCTGCATACTATTTAGTACTGAGTGCCAACTGCAGTGAGCTATGGAGTGAGCCCAGTAGAGTATAACCATTCAATGTGCTACGTAGTAGGAACATACTGCGGTGTACTGTTTACCATAAACTGCAGTTAATTCGGTTCTATCTTCATTTAATCCATACTACTCAATTAACCTCAGTTGTGCGACTAATTTCTTTTTTAAATGATTTATAAGACTGACATATGTTGAAAATATTGTACGGGATTAAAGGTATTAGCTGCGTCACATAACTGATTCATAAGGATCTACAGTAGCACACTAATTGGTTTTCCAACACTCCACATAAGAATAAAATTGTGCAATGTAATGTACAGAGTTTGATTTATAGCACACAGAAGTATATAGGTACTACTGAGGTTAATGTTATCATCCAGAACCAGTTTTACCCCGGTTCTAAAAGGGCTTAAGCCCGATATGATAAAATTTGAGGGGCGGCAGAATTTGATTTTCATGTTTGGGTGGTGGGGTGGAAAAAAAAAGACAGCAGAAATATTATAACCCGAGGAGGTAAAGTACTTAAAACCAGCTCTGCTGTTATCCAGGCATTAAAGCTATTAACACAAATGAAAATTACCAGAGTAATAAACAAAACCAGCTGCCCTTGTATTAAATTTGCGAATACACCATGTACTGTGTTAGTAACAGCATAGCAATACTTTTGTATTCCTGCCTGAGTTATTTATTCAATTTTATTATTCAAGCTGATCACTGATTCTAGATGACTAGGGCTCGCTTACGCCAGGGAAAATATTTTGTTTTCAACCCTCAAACTAAAGTAAAATTACATTCATCATCTGAAACCTAACTAAGATTTGTTATGAAATATTTGTAAAATAGAACTCGGGGTGCATAGCGCTCAGAGATCAGCTTCCTAAAATAGTTATCACGAAAAGAAATTAGCATAAATATAACTGCGTCGGCCAAGCTGAAAAAAAAAATAGTTATACACCAAAGATACAATTTTATGAAGCTTCAAAAATTTAAATTTTAAAAAATTTATCTATTATGTTTAAACAGAACCAATTAAAAATTTTTGAAACATTAGTAATGAAACAATTTTAGAAATAAGGCTACTTGATGCATCAATCAAGAAGAACTTATGCTTAAATTCACTATACATAGGAGGTGGTAAATAAGTAAACTACTTCACCATTCTACGAAGAACATAATTATTTTTGTATTAATAATGATCTCAGTTGGTGAAAATAATTAGGGATTCATTAGTTGAATGTTATCTTCCTTTTATTATCATTTATTAGTTGCGTAATAACCAATTAGATATGTTAGAAAAGTGCGACAGCAAAAGTTTTAGTTGAAGTCTGGGTCTGGGAGAAGTGAATTATCAAATCTATTGCACGTTTTTAATGGTAGTTTTAGTTCTGAAAATTGGAAAAACTCAGAAAGTTGATGTCTCAAACAGAAAAAGTTTTTTTGATACAATTGACATATGATACAAACACAAACCTGCTCATATCACTGAAAAACAAAACTTTTATCAGTTGTTGATTTATGTCGTTCAATTTCAATGTACTGCGTGGAATACATGGTGGCAAAAAATGGGTTTTTGGCCGTCCTGGACCCATTTTTTTTTTAAAAAGAAAAAAGAAAATGTGTCTTGAGTTTATAGTTAAGAAGAACCCTCGTACCAAATTTCAACCTTCTGAAGGTGCGTTTACACTGAACAAGCACTCGCTGTTCGCTTGATATTTTCCTATCACTAGGTTATAGGAGATTTGTTGTTGTTCGTGTTCGCTTGGGTAGCGAATTTCATTTGTTCTCATTAGGTTTGTTTTATTTGCCACACCAGATCAACACCAAGAGGTGTTATTCCATTCTTGTGGGATGAATACATCAATTAGAAAACAGAACCGATTCAAATAAAGTGGAATAGTTTCTCTCGGTGTTACCCCAGGATCATTATTTTTGACAGATAAAACAAAATTATTGGTTTCTTCGATGGCCATTAACACCGAATGAACAAAAAAAAACCGTTCGTTGGTCACTTGCTCGTTTGATGTAAACGTACCTTAACACAATGAGAAGTGTGTGAAAACAGCTGTCATGCTCAAAAGTTGGAACTGATTTGAAGTGGAGGATTGAATCCTAGGATTTCTTCATTTTTTTATCAGAGAGTGAGTGAGCAAGTGAGAGGATTCAATAAACTGTTTTGAGATTGAATCAGGACTGGTTGGGAGTGAATCACAAAAAGTGTGAGTGAGTGAGGGAGTGAGAGATTCCTTAAAATTTGAAATTATACGTTCTTCAAAAAACCAAGTATTTTGGATTTTTATCAGCACATTTGTTTATTGGAATATAAAGTCAAAGAACTACTCTTCTAGTGACTAATTCATCAAACATGTTGATTTCAAGATCATGTACTGTTTTTTAGCATTGAGAACATACACAATCAAAGCTTTCAGAACCAGTTGCATGAAAAATGTAAGTTGTAGAAGGCTGAAATTTTTAGGAGACATGTACATATATTATCTGACAATATCTTGAAATTTTGGCTCAAAACGTACATTTATTTTTCAAGATATTGCTGAAATTCTATTCTAATGCTGTGATTTTAATGATAAGAATTCAATCAAGTTGTGGAATATCAACAGAATTTTGGCACTATATCAAGAAATAAAGTTACAATTTCAGCCAAAATATCAGGGAATCTTCAGATAACCTATATGAATGTCTCCTAAAAATTTCAGATTTCTACCACTTAACAGTTTTTATGTAATTATTTTTGATAACTTTGATTTTGTATGTTTTCAATAGCTCTGTTTGATAGGACTACACCAACTTACACTAGGAGACGATTCCGCAAATGTAGGAATGCTATGTGACTTTGCACCAAGTTTTACTTGAATATTTGTGGAATATCCCTACCAGTGTAGGTTGGTGTAAGTTATTGTAATCCTATCAAACAGAGCTAATGTTAAAAAACTGCTCATAATCTCAAAAATCAACAGTGCTAGTGGCGCAGTCTAGTATAAGCTTTACATCCCTATTTTCTCCCTGGCTGAAGTTTTCTTTCTACCAAATTCATATTTAAATTTTAAGGATTTTTACTTGCAAAAACCCTATTAAAATCAATGTTTTTTCTTTTCCTCCTTCATTATTCCTCAGCTTGATTTCTGTTTTTTTTTTTTTTTTAACTGTAAAAATAAAATTTTATATTTTATGACGATATCTATGAACATTTATTTATTTATTTTTCTCCTTCTTCATTTTCTTCAACCCGTGTTTTATGTTTTCTTTTTCAACTGTGAAAAAATGAAAATATAATTTTCATCCATTTATATGATGATATCTGGGATCATTTATTTTTTTGATTCTAATTTTGCGATAAATTTATGGAAAATGTGACAATTGACAATAATGTTTCAATTTCAACTGTTTTGTCTTCGTTAAGTATTATTAAATGAAATATATAGCAATATCACTTCCTTTCAGCAGTTGTCTTCTTTTTGAAAATACTTTTGAAATATCTCCATTATTCGTATTTTTTTATTTCCAGTTTTTATTCATAGTTAATGTTAATGGAATCACCCTAGGGTCACTTTTCATGACAAATAAAACAAATCAAAAAAAAAAAAACGAAAAAAAAATCATAAAAATTAAGCAAAAACCCTGATGCTACATCGTCTAGCGATGTAGCTTGTTATTGGTGCATTTTTGCTAAGTTTATCCTTTTGGCCAAAAAAGTGAAAGAGTTTTTGCACTAGTTTATAAATTGTATTCTTTCGGGACATCAGTGCAAAGTATTGGCATTCTTTTGAGAGCAGTGTAAACTCAGTTCAAGAAAAAGTGTCAATGGTGGATACACTTACTGCAGTAAATGAAAGGGAGATGGGGCAAAAGGGTAGAAAAAGTTACTGCTTCATCTGGATTTTAATGCTATCAAATGTCTTATCACTTTATTTAATATATTATGAAAAGAAAACACACTGTAATTGTGCAACAGAATGCAGTGAATGTGTTATAAAGACAAAAATCTTTAATTTAACATGACTATAGTATAGTAAAATTATACTACCTTTCTTATACACACAGACCAATGAAAACATACATTCGATTTTTTTTATAGGAATTCAGTGGTATATCTTTATTCATTAATTCTTCCATAGGGTGATGATATAAGTTTCAAATTTTTTTTCTACATTTTTGAGAAAAAAATTAATACTCCATTTGCACGTTAATTTTGAAAGAACAGAAAGAAGGAACTAAGAATTGAGAATATAATTTATTTACTTTTTTACGGAAAAATTCCACCAGTCTCCCAAATTGACAGTCAATTCACATCCATAAAAGTATTAATTCACTTAAGAATGAACTTTCAAATGAAACTAAAAATTTCCAATAGAAATTAAAGTGTGATAACTTCATAAGTTGATAAAAAAGTTCGCTAGAAATTCATGATGTAAGTGTTCTTCTGGTCATAGAAAAACTAGTAATTTTTTCTGCATTTTTCATATACCTTTTACACATTTTCTGAAAGTTCACTTTTTTTTTGCCAAAAGAACAGACCTATTTTTTTCAACCTGGTTATTGTTTTTATTCTCTCATAGCTCTATAATCACAAAATTCTGAAAAAAAAGAAGAAAGCACAAGTGTCTGTGATCAGACAAACAGGACGTTCTTTTGGGGGTTTCGAGTTGCATCCATGAACAGACAATATATCATAAAAATAAGATAATTATAAAATACAACATACAAAACCCACTATTTTGTTCCTTTCCTGTTTTTATGATTTATAAGTCCCCTTATTTCAATACTATAATTTATGATGGGAAAAGGTTTAGCTGAACTAATAATTACTCATTTTATTAAAAAATGCAAAATTTTTCAGTTTTTAATGTATTTTTATGAAAATTTGTTATTCTTAGTTGGAAGGAATGTGGAACATCAGGTTGTATTTTTTATCAATATTTTTGCAATAAATTGCCACAAAATTACAGAATTTGAATATTTATATAGACTAGTCAGACCACTGCAGAAGATACAGGTGTTTTGTACCAAATTTACAAATCTTGGAACAATTTTTCTTCAAATTGACTTACGAACAAAATGGCTGGTTTAGTATACCTGTATTTTACAGTCCCCTAACAAAAAGTACTTTGACAGAATAAAAAGATAAAACTTCTGCCCATTTAAGCTTTTTTTTTTAAATATGATAAACAATCTGGTCAATGCACTCTGAAAGATACAACGTGAAAATAAAACAAAAAAAATAATAATGAAAAAATAAAATTACACAAAATTTTTTATTAATGTAAGGATTTGAACACAGATTGTCAGGGTAACAATCCATGTCATTAGCAACGAGCCACAGACATGCTTGCAGATTCTGTGACTAAAACATAACTACATACATCACCCTAAAACACCTATTATAATCTATGACAACGCAAATAAAAGTATCCCCTTTGATTAACATAGACCCTACCAAAAAACTAGATTCAATCACATGCAGTCGGAGTGAATCATTTTTCTAACTGGGCTAAAATGGATTTAATCTGATTGATTTGGAGTCATAGAAATCGACAATAAAAAGATTTTTATATCAAAGTTGAAAGAAATTTTGGAAGAGTGAATCGGATGGAGTGGAAGTTTTTGTTTCACTTCCAACCCTTGGTTATGCTTAGGACTTTACATAATACAAAGGTGAAGGGAGGGAAAAGCCACGCTAAAAATTGACAAAATTTTCAAAGCGAAAAATTAAAATTTTTTCGTCAATTTTGTTAGAGGGGCAAAGTCGTTATTTTTAAGTTTTGAACTGACATCAGCAATTTTACTACGGCAATAACAGCCCTGCAGTAATCGTCAGAAATTAGATGAAATACCGACAATGTAATTAATTTGAATATCTCTTTCAGCTGTCATTCAAAATCATACAGTATTTGAACAACTTCAGAAATTCGAATTCAACAATGGAAGTTACAAAAGTCATTCATACTTCAAAAAATTGTCATCCTCATCGCCCAAATCGTATGCAATCGGTTTTTAAAATTACACGCATACCGAATATGACACATAAATTTTACTAACATAACCTTGAATCTACTGAATACGACGAAATTACATACTGCCATACAGGTCCGATAGTAAATTTGTAATGACAAAAAATTATGAGCGGGTTAGGTATAAATTATAATACAGTATACCTTTTTCGCCATCTATGTCGCTGCCGTTTTCTGCACTTTTCAATAACGGACTTTTCCATTGCGTTTTCTCCACCAAACGATTGATGGTGTTCCTCCACTTGACCGCCTCTCTAAGGTTGTCATCGTAGTTGGAAAATAATCGAAATCGTAATGTAATCTTGAAGGATACGCGTTTCTGACCGGATCCAATTTTTGAATCTTTAATAACGTAGGAATATATATGCAAGTAGGCACTATTATCATGCTCGTCCAGAGTGTTTTCCAGAAAAGATAATACACGATTTTTGCTTTTCGGATGACATTCGCATTTTTCACCAACTCTTTTTCGCCGTCTGGTACAACGACAACCGATTATATCACGAACTGAGATCATTCGAGTTTTAATAAGACTGCCATTGGTATTCAGCAATCCCAGGTAATTTTCATCAACCTTAACTTGGTAGAACGAATTTTTCTTCGACGAAGTATAGAAATTACCCTCCAAAATTGGATTGTCGATGATCACGGACTCCATAGAGGCAAGGTAGCTTACAAATCAAAATACTCTTTAAAAAACAGATTTGGACGTAACATTTGGATTGAAAAAAACACAAGAAATAAAGGCAATAAACATGAATTTCAGATTCAGAAAATATGATACACGAATAAAAGAAGCTCACGAATTAGATACAAGAACAAGATAGAACGGACACATGACTAATTCGGTTACGGAAACTGTTACACATAATTTCACATTCGCCTCTCATATTATAATTTGTTTCGAAATATTCAAGTTTTTCCCACCTGTTCTTTTTCTCGGTGTAGTAATAATCATAAATTTAAAAATGTAATAATTATACTTAGGCGCATAGAATTTAAGTTTTTAATATGGTAACACTGAAACCGTAATGAGTCAAATATTCACCGTCGTATTTAGGGTATTTACAGAATTTTTGATATTTTTCCATTTCCCTTCCTTGATTCTTGATTTGACATTATTGTCATTTATCATTTGTCAAGAGCTGTCGCGTGTCGCGTATCAGTGTCAGAACTGTCAGACGTGTTAGTCAAACTTAAACTTAGTTAAACCGTCGGATGTCAGTCATGCGTGCGTTTAAAATTTAAAATTTTGAAGTCTCGCAAAAGAATGTAAGTAAAGTTAAAGGAGTATCAATGTAATCATAATCATAAGGACGCCTTTCGGACTGTTGTTGCGTATAGTGTGTAGATACATACAATCTTGCGCTCTTCTCAGTGCTGATCGTCTGCCGTTTGTTACTGGTTAAGTTGTAGTTCGTGTCTCAACCTAATCCTTGGACTTCCTTCTACTCATATTAATTATAATTTTTCATTATTTCGAGCAGTCGGTAATTCTTTCTTTGTTCTCTTGTATTTTACAGATATCATTATGGCTATCGCTCAAAATCTTCCGGCGTTGGGTACATTTGAAGTAATTGTTGGGACGTATGAAGAATTTGTGTTGGGTTACGTCTATCGGGATGAATCGAAAGTAAATTTTCTTTTGTTTTACGTAAGTGTATTATCATCACATTATGTCATTGCTCACCATCTCTGATTTTATGTTTTCAGACTCTGGTTGAAAGTTTTGCTGTACATTCCCACCAAGGAAGTGTTCGATGCGTTTCAGCTTGTGATACTTTCGTCGCATCGGGTGGTAGCGATGAAATAATTCAACTTTATAACATGTCAAGCCGCAAAGCTATCGGATCTATTATGCAGCATACGGGTATATTTGTTTCGTTGATTAGTTCTCAAATTTTATTTTATGCACTCATTCAAACAATACTGTGATTAGGTACCGTAACTAGTTTGAAATTTACTCCGGAAAAATTCCATTTGATTAGCGGTAGTGAAGACGGATCCATCGCAGTATATCGAATTGGCACGTGGCAGTTGGAAAAAGTTTGGTCTGCTGCTCATAAAGCAGCTGGTATGTTTTTGTTTTATTCCCTCTTTGTTAGTCCGTCTTCTGATTTATATGTTGGTTTTTTCATATAATTATTTTATTTAGGTGTCTCTTCTATTGATGTGCATCCCAGCAGTAAAATGGCTTTATCTTTAGGACTGAATAAAACTCTTAGAACGTGGAATCTTGTAAAAGGTCGTCCAGCGTATACGTCAAATTTATCTAGGTAAGTTTTTTCTATTATTTTTTCTTTTGATGTCTCCGGCTTCAAACTTATAAACGTAATGGGAAACTGTTTCTTACAATTTATCGACATAATTTGTTGGAAAACTTAGATAATTTCGGTTTCTGACATTTTGTTGGAGAATTTTTACTTGGTAAATTTCTGGGTGAAATTCTAGTTTCGTAGCTTTGCTCCGATTTCGCTGAAATTTGGTATACACATTGTACTTTATGATAATTACATAGAATTGAATAAATAATGGAGGATGCCCGTTCATTTAAAAACTATTACGAAAAATGGGACCACTTTTTAGCTATTGTCCCCACTCCTACGGTACCGAATTTGAATTTCCTTGCTCCTCATTCAGGCCCACATTTGCAATAATTTGAAATTTTAGTTTCAAAAAATTTAATCAAATGAATTAATAAATATAATCATTAATTTATAAATCACAATCAATACGAATTTCGTTGATGAAAATGACGCTGAAAATTACTGGTAGGTACTTTAGGAAGCAGGATATTTTGATCGTGAAAGTGTTGTCATTTTTTGTTTCACAGCCGTCCTCTACTATTTTCAATTCTCTGTGATGATAACAACTGATATACCAAATATCCGAATTTGTACCACACATAGAGTAACCGAGTGATTTCCAATTTACCCGGAGGACGCCTCAGCGCTTCACTCAAAATCCTGATGAAAAAACAGTTTTCTAGTTTATTACTATCACGTGAGAAAATGTTCAATATACCCGTGAATTTTGCAGAATTTGAGATTTAGTAACTCGCGTTATAATTGTTTACGACTCTTGAAATTTGATATTTGTACTGCTAATATCGAGTACAATGTGTGTATCAAATTTCAGCTAAATCAGCGGATAGCAGCTGAACTATTATAGTACCAATTTGCGATGAAATTGCATTTCTAACCTTCTAGATGTATTGAAATGCTAATCTTTTGCAATAAAATAACGAGAAACAGTCTTTTTTCCTTTGTAGTTTTTGTTTCTTACATTAACGTTATTAAAGCTATAGTGATACTTTTTTTAATCCTAATCAAATATGTATTAATCGTATAGTTCATTTATTAAGCCCTCACTAATCTTCTATTCATTGTTCTAGTTTTGGAAAATATATAGATTCTGTGGTTTGGTCAGTTCGTGGAACTTACTACGCAGTTATTGTGGATACTAAAATATATGTTTTTGATGTAAATATTGCTGGAATTGTAGCTACCGTGG
The DNA here is from genome assembly GCA_011428145.1 of Ericerus pela. Classification (NCBI taxonomy): domain Eukaryota; kingdom Metazoa; phylum Arthropoda; class Insecta; order Hemiptera; family Coccidae; genus Ericerus; species Ericerus pela. Next base: position 627,377 of record WOFM01000199.1, on the reverse strand, counting down.
ACTGCCCTTCGCGCATAACTTGTCTCTCCTTTTTTGAGGTGATTTATTTGACATTCATTTGTTTTTCACAGAGATGTATAATATTTAGTCGTATAACAGTGTTCAGTTTTTATTGACGATTCGCTCATTATTTTTCCCGTATTTCAGGATGGTATCATTTGTTTCGGAGAAGTGAATGGATCAATGATATGCTATAATGTTGTGTCGAACTTGGAATTGTGGAGAGTCAAAGTGGGAGAAAGCAGGGTTAAATGTATTAGTTGTGTTTTATCTAAGTGGATAGTTGTGGCTAACAGCGACGGTAATATTACCATTTGGAATATTGCTGATGTTCAAACAGAACCAGTTCAGTTAACATCCGTAAATATTGGTTGTAGAATAACTTGTATGGATGTTAGAATACCAGCTGAAATAAAAACTTGTTAAATGATGTTCATTTATTTTTTTATTTTTAATATTAAATGTGGACAAGAAGCTGATCAGAAGCTGATTGACCTATGTTGTGAACTAGTAAATAGGAGTTTTATTACTGGAGGTGATCTGCAATCATATCTGCTGCTGTTCCATTCAAAATTTTGGTGAATGTCTGAGCTTGATGATGGTACTACTACAAAACAATTCATCCTTCATCTTCTGAAGTCATTGCCTGGAGCGTATTGACTGATTTGTGCAATGTTGAAAGATATTGCAAGACCTGAATGTGATAGTGTTATTGGTAAACTTATGAATTACCATCATGATTTATAAAATGACAGAAGAGATGCTTAACTGTCTTCTATATCTGTACCTGCAAATCAAAAACCTTCTGCTGATGTAAATTTAATGGTGGAGAACGTGTTTTTTGGATCAAATTATGATACTAATGGAAATTTTAATAATAATAATCATAATGGTAATGGTAATTTTGTCTGTGGTTGCAGTTATCATTTGTACTGTGGTAGTAATAATTGTGCGCTTAATAATGACCAAGTTAACAACGATGGGAACTTGAATTGATCTAGTCAAAATCAGGGTAATAGGAATTTTGATTCAGGGTCTTAGTTTAATAAAAATTCAAATCATAATTCTCAAAACTGAAACTTGCGAGTCATTTTTGTGATAAACCTGGTCATATAGAATGTAACTGTTATTCAAAAATTTGTGAAGTTGATATATCTGATTAATACCACAAATTGAAGTCAGGAAAATCATATAATTTACACAAATCCAACCAATTTTTTGAATTGGAAGCCATACTTTCTTAATGCCTAAACATTGTCTTTACTTTGGTGAATCTGATTGATCAGTTAAACTAATTAGTCGAGTATCTTCTGTGTTGTATTCTGGATGTACTTCTCATGTTGTAAATGATGTCATTTTATGAATTTATCTAACTTTTAGAGCTGCTAGTAATTATGGTAGCAAAAAAAGGTGTATTGTTAGTAATTGTTGTAGGAAATATTTGTTTAAAGTCTCGTGCCAGTGAAATTTGTCATTAAAAAATGTCAGTTATGCTAAAGAGCTACCAGCCAACCTCCTGCCTGTAAAATGTCTAGCCAGAAACAGTTTTCTGTCCATTTTTCATTAGAATTTTGTAGAGGTTGTTAACAAAAATGATAAAAATTTTGTAATCTTAACTAGCAAAAGCATCACATCTGACTTACATTAAATAGGACTTTTTACAACAAACAATAGTAATAGTGAATCATATAATTTAATAACAAATAAACAGAATAATCCGATAGAAGTTTGGCATAAAGTCTTGTCACATTTAAATTTTAATAATCTTAAATTTTTATCTTAAAGTAAACTAATTCCTAATTTAAGTAATGATGAATGAGTTTTTTGTGAACTCTGAGTTATGGGGAGGCAACATCATCATCCATTTCATAGACTCAAAAAATGTACCAAGCATCCTTTAGAGTTGGTACATAGAGAGACATTCGTGGTTTTATTAATCCTGTTAGTTATGATGAAAAAAAAATACTTTGTCACGTTCCTTGATGATTACATCAATTAACACAGGAAAAGGAATTCTAAAATAAATCAAAAATTGTTAATCGTCCTTAGGAATGGGAGATACTTCATTACAAAAGTGGTGTCATTTTTTATCTCACATGCATCCTCTATTATATTTATTGAGGTGAGTTCTGATCACTTTACACGGAAAAGATAAGCACGGACTTCCATCTTAGAAAAATGATTTATTAGCGACGTTAGTACAACAACTGACAAACGGAGAACATTCTCCGTCGTCGAGCAGTGGTGGTAAGAATATTGTGTTGGCGATCAGTGTCGCCACATGTAAAACAAATAAATGTAATATACCTGTTATATACAGTGTTAGTCAATGTAAGGTTATGTGTTCGTGAGGAAGTGAGGGAATTGTATCCCAACACCCCCCTGTGATTCAAAACCGACAAACAAACATATAAGTAAAAAATGTATCACACAAAGTATGTATAAAAAATAATAAGCAATAGCAGTTAAAATTGTTACATATTGATGTGAGGCGTACAGAACGAGGATCGAAAGAACTTGAGACTTGTGGTAATATTGAGGTTTATTGCACGAATGAAAAATACATTATTAACAGAATACGAAATGGCGAAGCAACAGCAATGTACGATCGAAAGTAGTAGGGGAAAGCACTTCGTGGTGAGAGTGTACGTATGACATATATATATAGTGATCGTGATGATGATGATGAAGAATGAGTGAAGGTGGGATTTCCGTTACAACACCCCCCTGAAATTTTATCGAATGAGTTCTTCATCATGTTCGACGCTGAAAGTAAAATTATTATTGTTTATATAAAAATGTTAATATTAAAAATGACATATACGTAATAAAATATTTTCTAAAAAAATGTTGACATCGTATTAATTTAAATATTATGGTAACTCTATGTTTCTAAAAAAATTTTGGTTTGCTGTGCTTCGAGAATAATAATTCAAAATAAATAAATAAATAGTAAAATACATGCAATAGTAGGTTAATATGTGATGCTGAATAATATATGGCATCGAATAAAAAATATTAATAATTATAAAAATGTATATAAAAAAAAATAAAAATGGTAACATGCAAAAAGTTTTTTCGTATATATTGATGACTAATATAAAATATATTCGGAAGTGTGCTCTGAAAATATTCTCGAACATTTACGTCTATATAAGAATTGAAGAAAGAGGAAAAATAATCACGATTAAATAAATTGACAAAGGTTTATGAGGCACACGATCGGTTATCAGAAACGTTACGTTTTACAGGTATTATCTGTTGTACATGACATGAAAAGATTATAGAATAATATTCATCGCATCGCTTCTTTATCTTTCGAGTACATCATTGTGTTTGAACTGGCGCTTACAACATTTTATATGATAGAGGAACGTTTTCGACTTATCTTAATTTGCGGTCATGTAATGGGTTTAATCTCTATTGTGTTTATTGTCGTAGAATTGCCTTTCATTACTTCGTGTGGGAATATTACGTGTATTTCTCTCACGGTTGTTGAAAAATGTACAGAATTTTTATTATTCGAAATGTAGGGTTTCTACTTGCTTGATTTTCTTGCTTTTTTCTTTGTTAATATTTTCGAGATTCGAAGCATTTATCTATTGCAAGTATTTTCCGGTAAATGGTATTGTTGAGTACTAATTTTGCATTAAATTGAAGGTTATATTTAAGCACTTATTTTCATGTTACGACCTATATTTTGGACTTGGGACGACTTTTATATTATGATGATGAATTCTGAAATATATTATGACTTTGGAATAAACGAATTATTTTTATATTATATTATGTGTAAATATTTGTTTCGTTTAATATTTTGACAACAATATTTTCGAATTTTGATCGATCTAGTGATTTTGTCAAAATGTCTGCTAACTGATTTTCGGAGCTTACAGTTCTAAAGAATATTATTTTTTCTTCAAATGCCTCTAAAATTGAGTAGCATTTGATCATTAGGGCTCTCGATTTTTTCTGACTACCCCCTGAACATATTTTTTGCGTTGAGATGTTATCTTCCATTATATCTACGCTTAATTTCTCACCTAAAATTTCATAATTCATATTTTGTGTGACTTTTATAGTATCTAGTGCATCATAAACTGCGATTATTTCCGCTGCCGTGCTAGATGATGCGTGAATAGTTTGTTTAGCACAGTTCCATTCTACTAAATCCCCATAAGAAAATATCATAAATCCTGTTATGGATTTTCCCTTTCCTAAATTATTTATGTCTATATTGTTTTCATCTACTTGGGGTGCATACGAGGCATCAATATAGGCCTGTATACCATCCCCTTCTGATTTATATATTATATTGTAATTTTTCGTATTATTAATATATTTGAAAATTCTCTTTACATAATTTTTTAATGTATTGTTAGAGTTATTTTGGAATCGGGATAGAAAATTTACCGGGAATAAAATGTCCGGTCTTGTAAGTCTCGCTAAGTATAGCAATCCACCTATCATTGACCTATATTCGGTGTCATCTATACCACCTTCAATTTTATCCAATTTTAATCCCGTTTCCATCGGAGTGTTCGTATTTTTCAACTCCGAAATTCCAAATTTTTTCAGCATTTTTTCTATGTGTTTGTATTGGGAGAGTATTATTGTGTTTTGTTCTATATTTCTATTTATTTCTAGTCCCACAAAAAATTTTGGGTTATTTATGATGGTGATCGTAAAATCTTTCTGTAGCTCCTCATTTATTTTTGTAATTGATGACTGCAGGTTCGATGCGATCAATATGTCATCTACGTAGGTTAGAAAATATATTTTTTCATTATTATTAATTAGTGTATATAAGCATCTATCGCTCTTAGTTTTAATAAAGCCCATTTCCCTTATTTTTGCGTCCAACAGGTCATACCACGACTTACTAGATGTTTTTAATCCATATATAGATTTTTTTAATTCTAAAACCTGATTTGTGTTGATATTCACACCTTCAGGTTTTCGTACAAATATAGGTTTAATGATTGGTGAATTTAGGTACGCAGTTTTTACATCGTACTGTACCATAATTAATTTTTCTTTATTTATTATAGATAGCAATGATCTTATTGTCCCTATTGATGCTACGGGGCCATGGGTTTCCGCAATATTATATTCGGTTCTATCCCTAAAACCTCTTGCTACAAGTCTTGCCTTGGGTTTTGGGTTCCCAAATTCATCAAATTTAATTGTGAATATCCATCTTGTATCTATTAGTTTTTGGCGATCATAGTCGACTATTTCCCACACGTTCATATCATCGAGAGAATTAAATTCGTCATTTATTGCTCTGATCCAATCATCTCTAAAAGGGTTTGATTCTATATCAAAATAATTTTTGGGTATATTATCTTCTATATATATTTTATTGTATCTTATATTTATATTCATGATTACAGGATTAATTATTCCCAAATCGTATTCGTAATCTGATGATTTTATTACTAATGGTTTATTATTTATGAGTAATGATTTTATGTTCTGAGTTTCATCCACTTTAACATCACATGAAATATATGATTTTGTGTTGTAGGGGTCTTTAAGACAATATCCCGTATTTGTATAACCCATCATTATATTTTTTTCGGCTCTATGAGCTAGCTTTGGGTCAATTTTATTTTTAGATTTTGCTTTGGCTTTGGTGGCATTTTGCTTTCTGACTTCTACAGGAATATGTCTGTAGGTCAATGCTCCAAAAACTTTTAAATTTTTAAGGTTTGGTTTTATCCCATAGAATAGTTCGTAGGGTGTTTTATATCCTTCGTTTGCCTTTGTGGGGGATCTATTAATTAGATAGGCCGCTGTTACCACAGCATAAGACCAATACTTTATGTCCAGGTTGGCATCAATTAGCATGGCCCGTACTCTCCTCATTAAAGTTTGATTTTGCCTTTCGGCAACACCATTCAATTCCGGAGAATATGGTACCACATAATCCATCGTTATGCCAGCTTCCTTGCAATAATTTAGTATTTTTATATCAGTATATTCTTTGGCGTTATCACACCTAATAGTCCCTATGGGGTACTCTGGGAATTTATTTTTCATGGATAATATAATATTCTTAAATTCATTCGTTACCTGACTTTTGTTAACAATAGGCATCACGAACGTATATTTCGAGAAATGATCTATAAACGTTAGGATATATTTTTGGTTTGCCACTGAAGGAGTAAATGGACCCATGATATCTGAGGATGTTACTTCTAGTTTTCGAGTAGGTTTATTTCTAACACTATTATGACCCAATCTCGAATTATTAGCAATGCAACATATTTGGCAATTTAAGAAATCCTCATCCCTAAAGTTTATATTATCTGGAATGCCTACTGCCAAATTTTTAAGTTTTTGTAAATATCTGGCATTCAAATGCCCTAATCTCCTATGTATAATTAATTTTTTATTAATATTATTATTTATTTGTGGATTTTGAGGTATTTCCTCAATTTCATTATTATCTTCTTTTATTTCATCTTTCTCACCCCCCTCAGATGATTCTTCATTATCGTCATCTTCTTGAATTTCTAATTCCACAGTGAAATCATCCCATTCATCATCTATATTTTGAGTGACGGGTGCACATATTATGTTATTATCATTATTATTCATATTATTATTATAGTTTTTATTTTTATTTTCGATATTATAATATACATAAAATATCCCCTCTTCTTTTTTTGCTGTTATTATTATTTCAGCATTTTCAATAAAATATATGTTAGCTATATCCTTTTGTTGATCTATATTGATCATACCAGTGTTCGTAATTTTTATGGCTGAGATGATATCTAAATTTAGATCCGGCACATAATGAACGTCCTTTAACTCTATCAATGATTGAATCTTACTGGAATTCTCGACTTTGATCACCATTCTTCCCGTATGGGTAGCATATAAAAAAGTATTTTTTCCTGCACATTGCAATTTTATTGGAGTCACGAATTTTTTAACATCGACTAATTTATCTAAGTCAGATGTTAAATGCACTTCTGCAGCTCCATCCAAAATTGCTTTATGATTTAATATATCATAATTTTCATTTTTATTATTATTATTATTTATTAGCTCGTTCATTAACCATTCATTATTATTTCCATTAAATTTTTTTACCATACAGGACATTTTCACCTGTTGATCCGAATTCTCTTTTTTATTAGAGTTCGGTTGGCTTGTATTAGTTTTAGGGGGATATGTTCCCTGACTATTATTAAAATTATTATTGTTATTATTTTCTTGTGAACCATTACCATTACAATTTTGCGCTATGTGGCCAAATTGCCCACATTTGTAACATTTTGGATTATTATTTTGATTACCATTCCTATTATTGCCTCTATAATTATTACCTCTATAATTGTTTCCTCTATAATTTGAGTTACCTCTGTAACCATTTCCTCTGTAATTGCCATTACTGGTATTGCCATTACTATTCGAATTACTATTTTGGTTTTGATTTGGTTCATTATTGATACCATTATTCCCATTATTATTAAAATTTCTATTATTACCATTAAAATTATTTCGATTACCATTTGTGTAACCATTTCGACCATTTCCGTTTCCTCTATAATTATTTCTACCTCTAAAATTATTATATCTTCCCCTGTAATTATTCCTATTATAATTATTATTATTATTTCTATAATTATTATTGACTTGGTTATTATTACCATTCTGTTTTTTCAAAGTTTGATCTCTGAATTTCTGATCAGAGTCTTCCCTTAATATTCTCTTAAAATTGTCTAAATTTTTTTCATTTGAAGGTAAATTTTCGTATTGTATTTTTGCAATTGCTTGTTCGTAACATAAGGCTAATTGCAAATTTTCAAGTTCCTCTGATTCCGTGACCTCTTTACCACTATCTCTTACGTCAGTTACTAGCTCATCCCATTTTTTTAGGAATCCTTTCATATTTCCTCCAGGCTGAAATCTAAATTCCATCCATTTCGCTTTTGCCATATTTGCAGTGACAGAAGTTTTTGTGCCGTAAATATTATCTAATTTTTTTAGCATAAGAATTGCTGTATTGCAATCTCGTATTTGTTTTGTTATTTCATTAGATACTCTTTCTAAAACAAACGCTTTGGCGTTATCCTGCATTTTACAGTAATTTATCATATTTCTATCTGGCCGAAAATTTAAATCATCAATATTGTTTATATATGGCTGTAAAAATTCGTGTTCCCCAAAAATATCATAGTATCCTGCACCTCGGATAGCAGATATGATCATTCTACGCCAATCTAAATAGTATTTCCCATTAAAAACTTTTCCAAGTGGGGCTTGTATGGGTTTAATTTCGTTTGGGGATGTCATTTCTTCTTCTATTTTTTCAAAACCTAACAAATTATTTTCCTTGTTACAAATAGGTGCGAATTTTTTATTTTCGATTGATTCTTTTTCTAATTTTTTTATTAAACTTTTCTCTTCACGATTTTCTATTTTATCCAGTTTTTTTAATTTATTCAATTAGAAAAATCTATTCATGAATTTTTCTTTTGATTTTTCTGAACTATAAATTCTATTTGAGAAATAGTTTACTGAGGATTCTGCAATTTTTATATATTTTAGACTACTAATATTTTCTATTCTTCCTGAAATATCTACTACAAAGGACTCTAATATTATTTCCCCTGTGAAATATGTGACGTAGGGTAAATCGTAAGTTTCTATTTTTATATCGATAACTCTTTCACCTTCAAATTTATTAATTAATTCTTTCAATTCTTCTTCTTTAATATTATATTCACCCAATTTTCCTTCGCACAGACTAATTATTGGGGAGATAAAAATTTAATTATTATTCTACCTAGTTCAAATACACAATCATGTACCACGAAAAATAACCAACTTCAATAAATATTACCTTTACAAAAATAAAATATTTTACTTTACTTCATCTGTTGCGCTGACGAATAATCCCAGTTTTCTGTTCTTTGCTGTTGACCGTTGTACTGGCTGCTTAAATTTTGTTTGGAGTTGTCCGAAAAGTTGGGTCCTCGATTTTGTGGATCTGCGATGAGTCCTCGACGACGGGAGCAGTTTTCCTTGGGCTGTTCACTCGATCTCTTTGGCGGTCCTTCTTGGTTTTAGCGTTCGATGACTTCCAGGTTCGGCCGTTATTAAGTCGGGAACTTCAGCTTCAAATTTACGATTTTATTTTTTGAATTTTCAAAAAATTAAAATTAATCAAATTTCGAGTTTAAATTTCTCGTGAAGAAAAAACAATTAATTCTTCATATATTACACGACAGAAAACATGAAAAGATTTTCGCGCAACAGTAAAATAAATTTAACAGATTATTTCATTTGTTTAAAATTTTTAAGTCTCTCCTCATAGTTCTACCGCAGCGATGGCTACCATGATGTGAGGCGTACAGAACGAGGATCGAAAGAACTTGAGACTTGTGGTAATATTGAGGTTTATTGCACGAATGAAAAATACATTATTAACAGAATACGAAATGGCGAAGCAACAGCAATGTACGATCGAAAGTAGTAGGGGAAAGCACTTCGTGGTGAGAGTGTACGTATGACATATATATATAGTGATCGTGATGATGATGATGAAGAATGAGTGAAGGTGGGATTTCCGTTACAACACATATAAATATCATATAAAAAAAATTGCTATAAAAATGGTAAAAATATTAGGTATGTTGTTGACTAGTATTATGATGTACAATTAAAATGTGTATAAATTTATGTATCAATTGTTTTATCTTATTGTGGAATACCTTGTCGTGAGAGATATTCACACTAGAAGGTCTTCAACAGTATTTGCGTGTTCTGCCACTTCATACGGTTAAGTATGGGAGAGCCAAATCCTCGGCGAACACTGGCGATTTTTGAGCCGGTTCTGAGAGTTTATATACAGGATTTGGTACACGCACACAGACACACATGCATACGTACATGTACGTAATTATGTCATGCGTTACGTCGTTTCTTGCCTATGTCGAGGTGATAAGAAATGACGCAGCGGGTTTGGTACCGGGCTGTGTACCGAGATCGTTATCAGGTAATTGATCTCGGCCCATACAATGTATCTTACCTGTGCGTACGTACAGGTACGAACATACAAACGTACCAGTGTAAATTCGTTTAACGTCATAAAGATGATTATTGCCAGTCTTTGGGCGGCGACTGTTGTCAAGGGGCTTGAGCCCCTGTTACCTCATACGAGTATTGTCCCCACAGCTACTCCCCTTAGTTTTTGCGCCGCAAAAATGATAAGTTGCGTGCCTGGGGGGACTTATCCAGTCTACTGCTGTCGCTGATCCTTCTCCCATTTAGCTAGAGCCAACCCTACCACAGCATCTACACACTTGTAAGACTGCTTGCGAGCGTTAAAACGGGCTTGATAGGTCTCCCAGCTCTGTTGTCCCCTACGTCTGGGTGGTCTATTTTACGCCGGACGAGTGTATGGGTGTGGATGGTAGGAGAGGCGAGGATCAGAGGGGTTCCGGAGTCTTGAACTTTTATACATCGGGGAGTTCGAATTCCCTGATGGTTTATAGGTTAGACTTAGGACAGAGGAGGGCTTAGTTTTTGCGCCTCTTCCGCAGGAGGTTGCCTCCTCGCCTCCAATTTCGCCAGGGCTGAAGACTCCGGGGGTGGGCACTCCACTCCTGGTGTCTTTTCTGGCGATTTTGGGGGTGCGATCAGGGCAGGAAGGGGTGTGGACATCATCTTGACAATGTCCGCAGCCGATGTCGTATCCATTAGCAGCTCATTTTTGATTCTTTCTATCTCCTTTTCGTGTTCTATCTGTACCTTAGTCTTCACAGGCTGAGGCACAGGTGGAACTACAAATTGGAATTCTTGATTCGAAAACGGGGTATTAGTTGGGGACGACATTGTAGGGAAGGAAAGATAGGCTGGACAGAGGAAAAGAAAAAGAGAGAAAAAATGTAGAGGAAAAATTTTTTTGGCGTGTCACAGTCAACAGCAGAAAGGCGAGTGAAAAACTTTGCGAGAATATTTTAGATCGCAGCTTTATTCCAAGTCGTTATCTCATTTCAGACATGTTCAGAGGGGATAGTGCATTAAATATTCTATAGCTGAAAAGTTTTCCGGTTCAAATCTGTTAAGTACAAGCAGAGTTAAGCATGTTTGAATTTTCGTACTTTGAATTTTGTATTTCACAAAGGAATGCACTCTTCGTTTGTGACGTCACCATCTATTGACTATTTTGTTATCTGTATGTTTTTCAATAGAAACACGTTGCGATGTTTTCTTCCGTATCGCACGTGGATTTGTTTATTCGTGTCGTGTTTTATTTGTACGCATTTTTTCTCTGCTAATCTGAGGAATTTCTTTTATTACAATTATTCCCAGATTCTCGTACATATTTTTATGCGGGTTTGTATTTTTCACAGCGGATATTAACTTTCGTGAATATTTTTAGTTTCTCCTTGCTAATCTCTCAGATTTTCGAGTTGGAATCTGGTTTTTTCGCTTTCTGCTAACTAGGGGCCTGCCTCTTTTTCGTGGGCGTAAGGGGCCCGATGGATCGTAATGTATTTTGACGATCTCGTCACTAAACTTCACCGTTTTCTTTATTTTTATTTTTTCTTCTGGTGATTTTTGTGATTTATCACCTTTTTTGACTGGTTTGTCCTCAACTTTTTGTGGTTGTGTGTTATCGGACTGTGCAGTCTGCATTTCTTCTTCTGTTTTCCTATCTGTCATCTTCCTTACTGCTCTTTGGAGCATTTTTCTGTCGTCGTTTATAAGGTACGCAGGTTTCAATCTGTCAATTGAAATCGTTTTTCCTTCACCTGCGATTAGTATCACGAAATTCTTGTCATCTCGTGATACAACCTTATAAGGACCAGCGTATGGTTTATCCAACGAAGATCTTATTTTTTCGTCTCTGACAAACACATGAGATGTTGTGGCCAAGTGTTTGGAGACATAAATCTTTGGTTGGCCATGACGAGTTGCCTGTTTCAAAAAACTATTAGCATCAGTCCGTATGTTTTGGACGAGCGTTTCGGGACTGATTTCTTTCGAGTGGGTGAAAAAGTCCCCTGGTAGGTGTAACTCTTCACCGAGTGCTTATTGCCCCGCAGAGTGACCCGTGTCCATTTGAAGAGCAGATTGAAGGCCCAAGAGGATGGTTGGTAGTATGTCAACCCATCTCTTGGTGTCGCAAGCCATGATGGAGGCTTTCAAAGCTCTGTGCCATCGCTCAACTTTACTATTTGCTTGAGGATGGTAAGCTGTGGTGTGATTGTGTTGTGCACCAAGCTTCTTAGACAGCTCTTGGAAGAGCGAGCTTTCAAATTGACGACCCTGGTTCGTGATGATGACTTCAGGTACGCCATAGCGGGCAATCCAGGTGTCATATAACCTGGCAGCTACTGTGGGAGCTGTCATCTCATAGAGAGGAACTGCCTCTGGCCATCGGGTTGCTCTATCAATCATTGTTAACAGGTATCTGTGTCTTTGGGATGGGGGTAATGGACCCACCAAGTCTATGTGTATTGTTTTAAACCACTCCGTTTGTTTGAAAGATTTGAGAGGCGAACGAGTGTGTCTTCCTACTTTGGACTCTTGGCAATTCAGGCAACTGCGAGCCTATTTGTTGCAGTTGGACTTCATCCGAGGCCAAACAAATCTTGATGCTACTAATCCAGCAGTGCATTTTGGTCTAAGGTGCGATAGATTATGCACACTACTGAAAGCCAATTTGCGATACTTTGTCGGCAGGAATGGCCTGTTCTTGCCTGTACTAATGTCACATGTTAGTAAGACATTAGTACCAGGGATTTTCCTTTGTCTCAATTTGAGAGCTGTGTCATCGTTCGACAACAGTTCTTGCAATTCTGCATCCCTTAACTGTTCTTTAGCTATTTCAGCGTAAGGTAATTGAGATGGTGCCGAGATGGCTTCGATCCTAATAAGAGCATCAGCTGGAGTGTTGAGTTCTCCACTTATATACTGGATGTCTGTAGTCAACTGTCCTATGTAGTCTAATTGTCGAGCTCTTCTCGGGGAAGCTGGTTCTGTCTTTTGCGTGAAGGCATGTGTTAGGGGTTTATGATCTGTATACACAGTGAAACATCTACCCTCTAATTGGTGCCTGAAATGCTTCAACGCAGCGAATATTCCCAGTAACTCCCTGTCGTATGTGCTGTAGTTCTTCTTGGTTTTTGATAGCTTTCTGGAGAAGAAAGCGAGCGGTAACTTCTTGTCATTGTCCTTTTGGTACAGTGTTGCACCAATAACAAAGTCGGATGTATATTCTCGCGAGATGGATGGTGAAAGAAAATGGAACATAGAACCATTCAATGGCAAAAACCGTAGTACATGGAAATTCCGGATCAATCTTCTACTACGTAAGGAATCTTTATTTGATATTGTTCATAGTGCTGTTCCATCTGGTCGTAGTTGTAATGATGCCTGGGATGTTAAAAATGCCAAGGCCATGTTCTTCATTTCTAATTATGTTGACTATCATTTTATTGAGATCATACAGACATACGATATGGCAAATGCAATGTACAAGGCCTTAACAAATTTGTCCGGCTCTGAAAACAATCAAACTCTTGTTCACTTGCTATCTAAACTCTACTTGAAACGCTTTATCATGGGTGCTGATTTGCAGAAATATCTCCTAGAATTTCGTGCTGAGTGTCGGCGGATTGCTGAATTGGGTGATATGTCTACGATAAAACAATTCATTTTGGTGTTGCTGAGATCATTATCAGCTGATTACCATCCTGTTAAAGTTGTGTTAGAGGATGTCGAAAATGTATCATGGGATTTCGTCATTGGTAATTTAATTAATTTTCAACGTGAATTAAATCTTGATAAACCATCACTCAAAAATGTATCGTCACCAAATCGAAACCCTTCTTCAGAAATTGTTTCTGCTGAAGAGAATGCTTTTGGTCTTAATAGTCAGCGCAATTATCATAATAATTTTAATAATTTTAATTCAAATTTTCGTGGTAATCATAGAGGCAATTTCAATGGTCGTAATTTCAGAAGCCGTGACTTGAGTAACAGTGATAGTAGGAATAGTACATCAAATGGAAATGGTAGTCAGGATAATATGTATGATACAGGATCATTAGTTAATGGTTATAAGAATAATAATAGTAATAATGTCGACAGTAATAATGGAAACTCTAACACATATCATAGTAATTATAATGTTCGATGCCACTTTTGCAAAAAATTATGTAATATGTCCCGTAACTGTTACTCAAAGAATAATAGTGGATCTGGAAATCTTAATCGATCCAATGTTAACAATAATTCTAACAGGAACTCTCAGTCTTATAATGTCTCGCCTGAAGATAATGATGGTTTGAATAATGATGTGTCTCATGAAAGTTCTGAGGCTGGTTATAATTTCTCTTTAAATACTGATAATTCTGTCATGATGTGTGGAAATCTGAAATCACATCGTGTTTCATTTGTATTGGATTCTGGTTGTACCACTCATATTGTCAATGATATGTCACTTTTCTCTGAAGTTATTGAATTAAATAACCCTATGCCTGTAATGGTTGTCAAGAAAGGTGTATCTCTGATGATTTTGGCTGTAGGTGCTGTTAAATTAAAAACTCTTTCTGGCACTGAGATAAACTTACATAATGTACGATATGCAATGGATCTACCAACCATTTTATTATCGGTAAAACTATTAGCCCAGTCTGGTTGTGTTACGATTTTTAAAGAGGATTTGGTAGACATAAAAATAAATAATAAAGTAATAATGACCGGGAAAAGTACTCCTTCTGATTTATATAAAATAGAATTTTACCGTAACATAATAGAAACATGTAATTTAACCGAAAATAGAAACAAAACAAAGATGGAGTTGTGGCACAAACGTCTTGCTCATTTAAATCTTAATGATGTGAAATTAATGTCGAACAAAGGTCTAATACCCAAAATTGAGTCTCATGAGCAATTCTTGTGTGAGCCCTATGTCATGGGGAAACAACATTGCAAAAATTTTGAACACCACGATAAAAATAGTAGGAGGCCACTGGATCTCATCCATACTAATCTATGTGGACCAATTAATCCTGTGTCATATAATAATAAGAAATATTTTTTAACTTTCATTGACGATTTTACAAATTTCACATTTGTTTATATGTTAAATAATAAAACAGAGGTATTAGGGAAATTCAGAGAATATAGTGAATTAGTAACAAATAAATTCAATATGAATATTAAACGTTTGAGGTGTGACCAGGGCACTGAATATTTAAATGTAAATTTTCGTGAATTTTGTGTCGAAAAAGGGATTCAATTGGAACCCACCATAGGCCACTGCCCTCAGCTGAATGGTAAAGCAGAGACGATGAATCGCACGCTGTGTGAACGTGCTAGGACTCTAATATATGAAAGCAGTCTGGACAAAATTTATTGGAACGAAGCTGTAATGTGCTCAGCTTTTATAATTAATAGATGCCCTACTTTAAAAGATTTTGTTCTGTATGAAAGATGGCATCGCACAAAATTCGATTATAATAAATTAAAAGTTTTTGGCTGCGACGCTTACATGTTAAACTAATCGCACAATTCTAGTAAATTTGATCCTAAAAGTTTGAAATTAAAAATGATAGGCTACGCTTCGGCTGGTTATAAGTTATTGGACGAGGCTAAACAGAAATTGCATCTATCTAGAGATGTTGAATTCTTTGAAGATAGTATTAATAATAATAAAACTAAATATAATAAAAATGACATAATTATGAGAGAGGTTGATAGTACTAATGTGGAGAATATAGAAGTAGATGGAGACATAAATGTTCCATCATGTAGTAATAATGTGTTCAATTTTGATTATGAGGATGTAATTCACACTTGTTATAATATTGCTATTCAAACTGAAAGTGATTGTCCGGCAACATTCAAGGATGCGCTGAAATCTCCGAATGCAAATCTGTGGAAAAAGGCTATTGAAGATGAAATTGGAGCACTTACAACCAATGATACTTGGAAGGTTGTGAGATGACCAATTACAGATTCGACAATCACATGCAGGTGGTTATTTACTAAGAAATATGATTCTTTGGGAAATGTATTATACAAAGCCCGACTTGTTGCAAGGGGTTTCCAGCAACGAAGGGGATTTAATTTTGAGAACATTTATGCACCTGTTGCCAAATTGTCTACAGTACAAACCCTCCTAGCCATTAGTAATCGTTATAAATTTTTCATTCAACAAATCGATATCTGTAGTGCCTTATTAAATGGAAAAGTGACTGAAAACATTTACTTAGAAATTCCTAATAATAATGTACTTAAATTAAATAGATCCATATATGGGTTAAAATAGTCACCCAAAATCTGGAACACTATGTTCCACGAATTTCTGTTAACATTAAATTTTGTACCAGGCAAAGCTGATGATTGCTTATATATATATCAGGATAGGTCGAATATTTTATACTTAATAACGTATGTAGATGATATAATCATCAGCTCAATCAATAATAATTTAATAAAATATTTTAAAAATAAAATTAGTCAAAAATTCAAAAGTAAAGACTTGGGAGAAGTAAATAAATATCTTGGAATTAACGTAAAGTATGATCGTGAGAAAGGTACTTTAAATCTAAATCAAAAATCCTTAATTGAATCTGTCTCAAAAAGATTTGGTGTTACAAATTGCCAACCAACCTATTCTCCGATCGAGCCGAAGCTCCAGTTAGAAAGGGATTTAAATAGTATGGATCACACTTTGAATAACAAATATCAGCAATTACTTGGATGTCTCATGTACATCATGTTGGGGTCTTGCCCAGATATCTGTTTTTCAATATCATACTTTAGCCAATACCAGAGCGCAGCCTCAAATGAGCACTTTAAATACTTATTAAGAGTTTTGAAATATCTAAATACAACTAAAGACTTTGAAATAAAATATAACAGACAGTTTAATAATAAATATATTTTAGAATTGTATTCTGATGCTGATTGGGCAAATTGTGTTTCCACTCTTAGGTCAATTTCTGGTTATTGTGTTCAAATTTATGGATGCTTGGTTTCATGGTCTGGTAGGAAGCAACACACAGTTGCACTCTCAAGTACTGAGAGTGAGTTGATTGCCTTGTGCGAATCCACTTCCGAAGGACTTTGGTTTAAAAATTTATTAAATGACTTTCGGCTTAACCAAGACTTCAAATCTGTGATTTTCAAAGACAATCAAAGTTGTCTCTGTCTCATCAAATCTTGAAAGTGGAATTCACGTAGATCTAAACACAGACACAAAATATAGATTTATATGTATGCATGTTGACAAGTCTTTTGACTACATTTATATTCCAACTAATTCTCAGCTGGGTGACCTCTTCACAAAGGGTCTTCCTGTTCCAGCCTTTAGGAAATTAGTAAACTTATTGAATATTATGTGATGTAACCTAAATGTGACATGGAATTAATTCATAGTGATTTATGTTTAATAATTTTATTTGTGATTTATATATGTTTATCTTTGACAAGCTGTGATTATGCAAAATTGTGATATCTTTAATTATTTTTATTTAATTTTTACATTTGTTCAAATCATCTCTGATTTGAGGGGGGTCTGTGAGAAATAATGATATTAAATGTATAATTCGTTCACGATAATGACTCTGATTCTTTTGACTCTCATTCACCATCTGTAACGATTCGTTTTATCCGTGATATATCTTGGAACTTAACCTAAATTATATTTGTATTTTTGTGCTCAAAAACATGTGTGACTCAGTTATGAGTAATTAAGTTCGATAATCTCACAATAATGCTAATATTATTCAGATTGATTGAAGGTTTTAGAAAATTATATTGTGAATTTGTGAATTTTTTCGATTATTTTATAGTGGGTGGATGCGCTCCCATGAACTGTACCAATTGCTACCACAAAAATTACACTTATCCTATAAAAGAATTGATTGTTTATGGAATAATTAATTATTCAATAAGTTTGCCAAAACATTATTATATTACAATGAATCTTGATTTCAGATGTGTACTTACCTTTTTGTTATGTACGGATGATTTTTCTAATGAAATCTTTACAGAACTTGCATTTGGTTGGCTCATGATTCTTTCTAACCTCGAGCAAACGTTTAATTATCACTAAAGAAACAGAAATCGATAAAAATTCTTAATTAATAGAAAAACTTCGTCAAATTTGTACCTCCCTTCTACTTCAATTGCCATTCGTACAGAAACTTATCACAACTGATAACTCGCTTAGGATCAAGATGGCGGCGTTAGCATGCCCACACGATCCAGAGCTTTAGTCTATATAACTAGATAATTCGTTTATATCTTTGGTTTATATATCGTAATTTTTCATTCTCACAGTGAAGCGAAGAAGTTTGTTGACATTTCTCGTGGACGAGTCTGACTCTGATTCGAGTTCATTTTCTTTAATTTTGTTTGGAAGTTTGGTAAATGGTTGTTGGAATTGTCAAAGGTTCTTTGAATTCCAGACTTATTCGTAGCTAGTTATTTCTTGTTTTATCATAGAAATTGTATTTGTTAGTTATAACACAGTCGATCCTTTTCGAAGAGAGTAGAGAGTGAGTATCATTTACCACTATTATCAAATGATTTTTTGGAATGTGAAGTTTTCCCTTTTTGAGACATAATAGTGCGTTTTTTTCGATGGTATTATTTATCATAAGTGAATAGTACATACTTCGTGTAAATTGATCTTTAATAGATTACGCTTCGATTTGTGTGTCGTAGTGCTCCGAAAAATAAATCCTATTTTTCTTGAACGTTTCCAATTTCCACGCATTCTCTTTTTTTACTTTGCTTTATAATCATTATAAAATATTAGCAAAATTGATCAATTCACTTTATTGATTTTACTTTTTTTAGTGCAACCGGTAAATAGCCGACGGATTCCTCCAAGTACATCCAGAGTACGCCGAGAATACCCTGTTCCCAAGAATCATAATGAAAATATTGAAATAATCAACTATGTATTCGACGGTGAGTACTTTGTTTACGTCGACAGTTTTTTGTTCATTTTTCGAAGAATGTGATTTAACTATAGAACATTTATATGCGCCTATGTTTTAGCTTGGAATCAAGTACAATGTGCTCACAAAGGAGGTATTAAATAATAATTATTTTACAGTCTTGTTATGATTATAGGTATACTCGATTTTTATTTCTTCATTTTTCTTGATTTCAGAGTCAAACGTTATATATTATACCCCTAATGCTGAATCCAATAATAAACTAGCGAGTGAGTAACAGTTTTCTTTTTCATATTTTCATACAGTGTTAACTGTCAATATAGTTTATTGATTTTCGTTGTTATTATAATTTGGTCAAGAGTATTGGGAATTTTTTATCAGATTACTGTTTTGTGCTATCGAAGTTTGGAGTTTCTGTTGTGAGAACTTTCAAATGTCGGATAACAGTCGTGAAATTTTTGAATATTTCGTGTTCATTTCACTAAAATCTGAGAGATAGGTTATGTTCAAGTTCTGACTTTCATCGAGGATTTGTTTATTTTATTTTTTAATTGATTTTCATTCTTCATATTAATTACAATTGTGATTATTTTGATTTTTTTTTGCAGATTTCACTCCTTTCAATTTAGAAAGATGGTGGGGTCAAAAATTGGTTGAAAAATGCCAAAATCGGAGTCCTTAAATTCATATCACTGATGCGGGGGTAAAATTGACTTGGTTACTATGCCCGTCACTGCTGACCCACGTTGGTTGTCATAACACCAACGTGACATAAATTCCAATTTTTTTTTTTAATTTTTATTAAGTTATCAATTATCTGGAAAAGGCACTCCGCTAGAATTAAGTTGTAATTTATGATATGATCTTGTTAACATCTGTCAAATTATAGATAATCATGGTTTCGAGCGTTAATTTTCATTGTTGATGTTTTCGTATCATAATTATACTGTATTATAATTTCGAATTTATAGTATTTGTTGTTTATTTCAATTCCTCTGAAGTATATTTTAACGTACCTATTCTATATAACGAATCGTGAACAACTTATTGTTTCTTCTATTTGTTCTTGTTTCTCGCCTTAAGTTGTAATTTTAGCAAATAGTGAAATTTTATTCATGGAACGTATTTTTATTTTGTTGTAAAAAAATATGTTTTTGTATCAGTTGCCGTCAATTTGTTCTAATAATTATTAGTGGAATCAAAATATGTTTCGTGTCCTTTTTACATTTTAATTTGAGTGGTGGAAAAATTTTATGAAGAGGTATGTTTTGTGCCCGTCTATTATTTTTAGGGCTGGTTAGTTAAGTGAAGAAGGAGGTAATTAACCTTTTTCGGCTTTATTAGTTTTTTTTTTTTTTATGTAGTGTTGTGAAGCTCTGTTTAGAAGCGATCGAAAATTGAACGCGTTCAAATTGAAGGTACCTATATTATCTTTTCATTTCTATTAAATAGAAAAAAAGTGAATCAATTACCTTTTTTTTTGTCTTTGCGACTTAATGAAGTATAATAAAATAAAATGATCGAGGTGCTTGTTTAACATTGTGATAGGAGACTCATTTTAATATTTTTTCTAAAAATTCGGTCACTCAATTTTTTAAGTGATAGCACTAGTTGCAGTCATTTTATATGTTATACGGATGTTAGTATTTTAAATGTTTCCGTAAAAATTTTGTTCAAATTTTTTCGAAAATTATTTTTTGTCCGGCTCCTAGATGATACATAAGTAAAACTAACATTTTGTATCATTAAGTGAAATTGCAAAATTTCTTTTAAATAACAGGAACTTGGCTCAAAAAAAATATTTCAAAGTTAAAAAAATGTAATGCATTTTTTACAAGATTTCTCCAGTAGAGCCGAAACAACAATCGAAAAATATTTGAAGAAGTAGGAACTGATTAAGTCTCCTCTTTGTTAATTGAATTTCTTTTTCTGTTTATTTCTTAGGATCTCTTACTTTCGCCAAAAAAATGTCAACTCTGTTCATCGTAGGTCCAGAACGGATGTAGGTGTGAAAAAAGTGCAAAAAAATTTTTTAGTTCTGCGTTTAAAAGAACGTTTTGTGAGAAAGTAAAGTAAAACAAAACAAAAAAAAATATCAATTGAATATCACAGAACGAATCGTATGTGGAATCAGTAAAAAGAGCGAGAACTTTTTGTGAATTATTTCCACACTTTATTTTCTTTTCGTACAGAAAGTGTTCTACACTTTTCTCTAGATTTGCTTTAGATTTAAAAAGATGCCAATACGTCGTACTAATGTTTCAAAAGAACGCAATTTATGAATAGTGCAAGAACACTTGCACTTTTTTATCCAAAAAAACCGACCAATAGTTACAGTAAAAAGCAAGGTACCTATATTTTACTTATATAGATTATTACGGTACTCAAAATACCTTGGTAGGAATCATGTTTTTTTAGGAATTGAAAAATCTTTTTTTGTTTCCATAATTGCAGGGATTGAGTTTTATATTTTGAAATAAACAAGTAGGCGGTTGATAGTTGGTAAGTACAGTGCATTGTTTTGCTAAAAAAGCTTTACTTTCATGCTCTTCATTTGCTCAATTTTAAATCGTCATTAATGACTTCTCTACGTCGACTTTGTAATCATTTTTCAGAATTCTTTTGATTTTGTTTTTAAACAAAATAAAGCTAAATTTTTTATGTTAAAAAAAGGAAAGAAAATCATGAAAAGTACAGTTTCTCGTATTTCATTTGTGATAGGGTTTTTGAAAATTTCTTTTGCCTAAAGAATTTATACTTATTATAATTAGCACCTAGAATCGATTCTTTTCATTAGGTTATTGGTTTTGTTGAGGTGAATTTACACGTGATGAACTAATCACTTTTCTTCATAATCATGCTTAATCTAATTTTTTCTGTTTCGTATAGATATCCTGACTAATTGTGCTAAAGCGAAAAATTTGGAATTGATTGAAACGTATTAATCTACATTTCGTAAATTTCTTCATGTAGGTACCAAACCATTTGTTGTGAATTCATTTTAGGTACTTTCTCAGGCTAGAAATTGAACAAAAAATTTGAAATATTTGTTGGGTTGGCCTACCATACTATATGTACGTTTTGCAACGAATAATAAATTATTTATTTTACTAATTGTATTTTCGTAGGAATTCTGTAGAAAATGAAAAACCACAAATAATTTGTATTACTATAAAGGTGGCGTATCTCGAGTTCAAGTTTAATAGATTTTTGTTGTACATTGTATTTCGCTGATATGAAAAAAAAAAAAAAACCGAATCGAGAAACAGAAATTTTTAGAAATACTTTTAAATAGACCAGAGTCGCTTTTTAAACATATAAAAAAATTTTCTTTTTATATTTTAATTTTATTTTATGGGTTTTGTTGTATTTGACCATTGTCAATTTCTTCATTTCACATTTATCAGTATATTATGTATAGTTAGGTATAGCTTGTGATGTCTGAAAACAACATACATCCCGAATATAGTGGTTTGATATCACAATTTGAAGTATATCAGCGAGTCTCGAGAAATTGTAGAGTTGAGACCACAAGTTAGCTCAAACAGTTAGGCCACCAGCCTACCAGCGAAAGCTCCCAGGGCCTAAGTAATATGTTGGGCAATTCCGAGTAGGCGTAAGAAATAAGTTGGCGGACCCATTAATACAATTCACATTTTTATTTCAGTAAAGTTTCTTACAATCGAATACAAAAAATAACTGGTCGTGCAGTTCTCAAAAATCGTATTGCCACATGGTTTCTTGATGTCTGGTGAACCAACAGATTCTAATTAAGTATGTTAGTTGTTGGAATCAAAAATGGTTTGAAAATGAGCAGGTAACAGTTCTGCCAACTGCATTCACATTTTGAATAGTTTTGGTAAAAACAACTTGAAAAAGGGTGACTTGATGTCAAAACAAAAGCTATAGTATGTCATGAATATTATTAAGTATTCACAACAAACGGAATTAATCAACGTATAAAACGAGACTGACTGTTCACAGTTGAACCAAAATTTTGAATAGTCGAGAGAAATAAGGTGTTGGTTCACCGATGATCAAATTTTAAGATAAACGTCACCACAAACGTATATAATAATAATCGATTAGAGTGTCATATTATTTTATAGAATGGGAAGTTATTCTCATATCAAACTCGATGTATTTGTCTGTGGACTTACCATTAAATATAATCTTAGAATTTGTGAGCCATTCCTTATTGTAAAATATGAATGGTAATCGAGATTCAGTGGTGATGTGAAGGGAAGGCCGTTGGTTTTCAGATGTCACAATCTTTATTAGAAAAATTGTGTGTTCGTTAGGCTTTTATTAGCTACTTTCAATAGGACTCGACCAACTTGTACCAATCTACACTGATACAGGGCTATTACACAAAAATTCAAGTAAAACTTGGTGCAAAATCACATAAATTATTCTAACATTTGTGGAATTGCCTTACCATTGTATGTTGGTGTAAGTTAGTATAGTCGTTTCAAACAGTTATTATTTTATCTTCTGAGTAATTTTTAAGTAGGTTTTTTTCAGAAAATCTACTTATTACGCTTGGTGCGGTATTAGCACCCAGGGATGAGGGTGGGTATGTTTTTCATTTCATGATATCAGGAAAATTTTGGCACCAATAACTCAAATTTATATCTATATATGTATATAAATAGATAGATAGATAGATAGATAGATAAATATAAGTCCATTTCTTGTTTCCACAGTATAGGTCACAATTTTTATGGGATAATCACGAAATTTGGAACAAACATTCATACTAAGCCAAGGACTAGACTTATTGATTTTGGTGCGGATTGGCCAGATGGTCTTCATACCACCATTTTGTTTATTTGGATATATAATGCTCAATTTTGCATCAATAGCCACAAAATTTGGAGCAACTATTTATCATTCACCTGATCAGCCAAATGATACTTCCACTATCGATATATTTTTTTTTTATATTAGTCACAAAATGCGAAATTTTGGAACAATGTGTACGAAATTTTGAAACAAATATTTATTATATTTTATTATAGTATACTGCCAATTTTTGTATGAATAGACTGGACGGTACTTTCGGCACTGCTATTTTAGTTTTTATATTGGTCGTAAAATGCGTAATTGTGGAACAATACGTACAACATTTTAAAGAAATATTTATTATAATTTAGTGTAGCATACTATCAGTTTTGATGCGGATTGACTGGAAGGTACTTCCGATGAATATATTTCTTTCCGTTTTTAGTCTGTCTATAAAATGCTTAATTTTGAACAAATATTTATTATAATTGATTGTAACATTCTACCAGTTTTCGTGTAGATCGACAGGATGATATTTCCTTCAAGTCAATTTTTGTTTTTAATGGTTTTAAACTGTGTAATTTTGAAATTCAGAACAAATATTTTCAAGTAGGTTTTCTTTAGTGAGTTAAAACATGATTACCTTTAGTTTATTCATATTGAGAATAATTTCATTTCATTAAAATAGCTGGAAAATTTTTTGAAATAATTGCCATTAACTGAATAAAATTGAATAACTTACAAAATATTGCACTTTTTTTTTTTATATCTGAACATCAGCTTCATCAATTTGGCAACTATGCTGGTGACTAAAGAGATACGTTTGTACATATTTTCATATATTGTGACCACTAGGTAATGTTCATGTGTGGAGGCATAAAAGATATGTCTATATCATCATGTTGGATATATAAAACCAAGTTGCAATATCTTACCCCTCTCAAGTGGCCTTGATAGTGTAGAATTTTATGAATGTCCTCCTATGATCATTATTTCTCTGAGAGTGGTTCAAAGGGTGATGACTGTGACGTCTATTCTATGGATGGAAGCAAAAAGGTAACGTTGAGCTAAATATAAAGTTAATTTCTTGTTCCCTACAGGTCCCAATTTTTGTCCGATAATCACGAAATTTGGTACGAACATTTTTACTGAGCCAAGGACCAGACCTATTGATTTTAGTGCGGATTGGCCGGACTGTACTTCCGGTACCATCATTTTTGTTTTTATATTGGTCATAAAATTCGGAATTTTGGAATAATATGTACAAAATGTGAAACAAATATTTATTATAATTTATTGTAACATATTATCAATTTTGATGCGGATCGACCTGATGATACTTCCGGTAAAGCTTTTTTTCCTTTTTTTTTCTAATTTGCATGAACTTTATTTTTTACAAAAATTAACCACATGTTCATGTTTTTTTTTTTATTTCATAACTTTATTATATTTCATTGGTTTTATTTTAAGTTATATGACGATGAATCATACTTTATCATCTTAATTTATTTTTAATTTTTTTAAGAAGAAATGCTTTTATATTTCAGATTGTCTAATATTTTTTCAGCAGCTAATACATTTCATGCAATCATAATATACCATTAACGCATATAAACTTACATACAATTAATGTGACCATTAAAATTCATAATTCATTCTCTCAAAAACCTACTTTTTCTTGTGAAGTTTACTGCGCTAGAGTTTTTTAATGACCATCTAGGTCTGGAGCAGTAGTATTTTGAAGAAAGGAATTTTTGAATTTATTTTTCAACCATGAGAATTAGAGGTCTATGGCCTGCCTAATTTTGACAAAAATTTACTAAACAAGTATTTTCATTTCATGGATTCGTCTCCATCAGGTGTGGAGACTGTGAGGGTTCTTATGTTCATTACGAGGAACTTCATAAGTTCATAATATTTCCGTAAGCATTGGTTGATAGATTAGTTGAAAAAAAACAAACAAAACAGAGCATGGTGCTTAATTGCGCGTGCTTACCTATTTAACGGGGAATATTTTTTTAAACTTAATTTTATTAATTATTGATAACTTTTTTTATGAGGAGAATTCAACAGATACTTTTCTGTCCAAATTTTCTGAAACAAATGCGATGGTAATTTTAGGACGTGTATTCAATTTGTTTAAAAATAAATAGGTAGACGCTAATTTCCAAAATGTTTTTGTGCCCGGATCAGCATCTTTTCAAATGTTTCAAACAGTGAAGAAAAATATTAAGGTCCAATTTAGTGATTATGTTTCCAAAGTTATTCGCTATTTTTACCTCCTCCTTCTATGCATTTCATATTTTCATGGAAGTAGTCGAAGTTGAGGGCGTTTACCCTCCTAAATCACGAGAAGAAATTTTTACATTTTTTTCACGTATTACGGCGAATAAAATTTGAAATTCGATCTTGAAGGAAAAGTTTTCCACTTTAAAAATTTTTTCCCCATATGCCTTATTGCCGGTATGTTCTTGAAGATTTGATTATAGCTACTTTCAGTTAGTTTTGCTTCAGCAAAATAGAATTTCAAAAATATTTTGATATTTTCCGTAAAATACGTTTCAAAAAATAAAATAATTTCATTTCGTCTTAATTGGATTTTCATTTACGAGGTCATTAATGTAATAATCTTAAGCTGCCGAGCGAATAAAGAAGCTCCCAATATAATTATAGATATACCTAAATATAGAAAGAAACATTCGTTGCCAAAATATAAGAGGAAATCGAATCTTGACTATTAAGCTTTGTAGGCTATCGATTCTTTTTTACCCATTTTATTTCTTATTTAATGTCTAGCAGTTTCGACCACAGTGATTTTTTCCTTACACGAAAGAAAAAAAAGATGGAAAATTTATCGATCTCCTGACTGGCAACCGAATGGTCACCAACAGTTGCGTTAGCAGAAAATTGGATTTGTCAGTTTCGGTTGTCGGTATGCAGCACAATACACACTTTTTCTCAACTTTTTCTCTCTTTTTTCCCTGTCCCTAATGGGAATAACATTTTAGTCAATCGTTTAAATTCTGGAAGAATCGGTTAAAGAAACCTCTAATGTCATGTTAATGGTTTGAACGATTTATATAGGTAGGTTCACTGAGGTGATTATTTGGGGATTAAAACTAACATATAGGCCTACCTATTATTAGAACCGGTGACTGTAAATAAAGTACCATATTATCGTAGCCTATTGTAATTTCGAGTTGTTTGTAACTCATTACCTACCCTAACCATCACGTTGGCTAATTGATATCATTTAGCAGTAGGTACTGGAAGGTCCCCAAATCCAATATGGTGAAATTGACTGCTGTGTCATTCGCAGCAACGGCGGAAACAATGAAGACCGCGATGTTTACTAATTATTACTGGTTTAACTCCATTTTCATTATGGTTTCTCAATTTCGAAAGCATTATTAAAGATAGGTAGATGGTATAATTATTCGATCCGATTATGGGAGAATTTCACTTACGTATCTATGTATAAGCTGGGTATAAATCGCATCTTATGAGAAAATATTTGATACTAGCAGTATCATTCATTCGATGAAATCGAGAAATGAAAATTTATTGTTGAAGGTATAATTAATGCACGCGAATATTACGCTTCCTTTCGGATTTTACAAAATTCGGAAAGGAGAAAGCCTAATTTAGTTCCAATAGGTATAGTCTTATACGTATAAGGTAGGTAGATTAATTAAATTTACATCATTATAATACCTACGTTGTAGTATACCCACCTCCCTATATATGTAGTTTTTGAGGGTTAACGATCAGCATTCGTCATAAATAGGTATAACTTATAGGCCTATTAGTCGACTACCTACCGACACCATACATGAATACACCATTCTATTTGCGACAGATGTACGATTATTAATCAAATGTTGGTCTGGAAGTGGTATAATTCATTCATATTAACTGAATTAATATCGAATATTTAAGAAAAGAAAAAAATGTGAATGTGGGTATCTGTTCTGATGATATACGGTAAAAAATTTTCTATCCAGTTATATTCGTTGCATAAGAATTGTTCAGTAATACTTAGTAAGGATGCAGTGATAGTATGGTTGTGAGTATGTGCGTTGTGCATGTACACAACCATACACCTACACAGCATGTAATACACACAGACAAGAGTTACAATTGTGAGAGTTATACTTACATAAATCTGACTATTGTAATTCTCATTTAGTACCATCGTAGACCGAGCGCTAAGATGTTTAAACATCAAAAATTGAAAACCAAAATCTTAGACTAAGAGGGCAGCAGGGAAATATTTTTATGTTAAATATTCTAATTAATAATTATGTGCTCATGTAGGTAGGTGTACATCAATTTCAAAATTACTTGCTCTATGTAACAATAAAAAATTCTGATTGACACGTTTGCCTGACACATCCTGAATTTAAAAAAAATTTTGTCCTGCACGCCATGCTAGATAAGCAGGTCTTCCAAATTTATTAATGTTTTGGAATTTTAGCTATGCAAGCTTTGATAGAAAAGCAAGCTCTAAAGAGTCATGAAAACTTCTTGAGTTTTGAGTGTCATGTTTTTTTTGACATTAAATGAGAGAACAATCTGGCTCCCAGTCAGAATACCATCACAGGATTTGGCTAACTTTAGGTTTTTCTTTGTTTATTTTTTGAAAAGCTAACGAAAAATTTTAATGTCGAGTGAAAAACAATTTGGGTAGAGTTAAACGTCCATCATGGGGTTACCTTAGTGTTAAACGTTCATTCGTAAGGTTAAGTTGATTAATTTTTTATTTTTTGTTAAAAAAAACAGAGGTTAGTAAGAGAAACAAAATATCTAAATCACGTTTTACATCAAAAGAAAAAAAGACTACCTAGTTGAATAAAATTATAGGTTGTAATTTTATTTGCTTATTTCCTATTTTCTCGTGCATTATAGCCTACTACAATAGATTCAATTGGACTAATTCATTGAATAAATGGCATGACATTGTTCTCACTTTATTAGTGAGAGTATTTATGTTCATCAAAATTAAATAAAAAATGCTGTTTAACTAGCTAAACAAAGTTTCTGGCATAAAATCAAAGAAAAATCATTAGAGCGAATCCTAAGGAGAAGAGAATCTATCAATTTGGGGTTCAAAAGATTTAAAATTCTCGAGAAACATCCAATCTGACTTACTTACTAGGTAGGTAGGTACTTATTAAAATATCATAAATTAAAAATTTTTAGACTGGTTTTCACGTGACTCATTTCAAATTTCAATAAATTTTCGGCTGCAGTAATATAACTTATAATATAGATAGGCTACCTATTTAACAGTTCTTTTACCCATTTTTCCTAAAGTCTGTAGCAGTGGTTTCCGTTCGAAATAGACCTACATACTTAGGTACTTACTCGTATTATTTTTGCGATTTCAGTATTTGCAGCTAACTTCATTAAAATGTTGCAAGTTTAAAGAATATTTGCTTAAGAAGAGAGGTAAAAAATTTTTGAGCCAGCTAAATGTCGAAGTCACGCGAGTGTTCTTGTAAAAATTTAAAAAGTACGCGAAAAAAAAGTTTGAGAACTACTATGCTACTTACCTACAGCAAATTAATAGAATTTTTGCTGTTTTTTGAAAAATTTATCGAGAATTTTGTCTGTCTGTAACAGTACTTGGACATCTTACAGGCTACGCCGAACATAGTTCTATAACTATGAGCAAACATAAACATCAACTTCAAATCATTTTAACCATATCTGCATAGGTAGGAGGTAACAGACTAGGTGTGGTGTTTAATTACCTATAAATAGGTACCTAATCTACAAAATCAAAACCAAACGCTGGTTACAGCAAATTTGTTACGAGAGTCGAATTTTGTTTTTGCTATTTGCTGTGAAATATGAAGACAAGCTGGTATTTCATTTTTCATCGGAACGAATTTTTTTTCTTAATCAGAAATCAGAACAGGTTCAATTCAAATCGTCTCAAGTTCATTTACTGTTCCAGCAAATGCTTTTTGCTTCTGATGTTACCTGTTTATTACGTAGGTGTAGGCCTATGTACATTCAATATTTTCAGTCCATGATGATGTTCTTGATTAAGGCCTATCTGTATTCCAGCATGATACCGCAATATGGCACAAAATTTTTCCTGACTGCCACATCTGTTTCAAATTGGGCTGTGGACTTCTTGCTCTTGAAATAATGGGCCATTGATTGGACTTAATGTCCGCAAAGAGCGATTCCTTGACGACACATGCATGAATCATAGTTAGGCCACCTTTCTATTGCTTATTTTCTTGTGAAATTAGCCAACCTTTGAAGTACCTAGCGGCAAAATTGTCAAAGAAAAGAAAAGTTTGAGTTTCATTGGGGCATACTCATGAAGGATTGATGTGTAAACATAAAATGGTGTAGTTGTGTGCATGTGCGTAAGAGTTACACTTACACGAATCTGATGATCGTAATTCTCGAATTCTCGTTTAGCCCCTACAGTAGACACCGATGACCGAATGCTAATAAGTTTACACATCAAAAATAATGTGTATTCCTAAACTACTCTGCCTTAAAAGTACATATAAAGCATTGGGTTATGGGTAGGTAAGTAGTATGTACCTAACTACCTTTTTTTATGATAGGTTTTTGAAGAAAATCTACATAAGCATTAAAAACAATCTTGTATTAAGACCTGGATAGGGGGAAGGTTCATTTTTAATTTTATGACCTTGGAAACTTTTGGCGCTTTTAACTGAAATTTATACATACATAGATAGGTATGCGGCAGTACATAAATTCCCATAACCTTACGTAATCCTTTCAAAGGTGTACATTGCAACATAATTGAATTAAATTTTTGAAATTATTTTTCAGAGAATTTTCAATATAAATTTTATGAATAAAACTTTGACATTCAATTTATCTCACTCCTGTATGATTCCTAACATTTCCATGGATAAGTGCACTTTGCAGTGTCTAGAAATTTAAATAAAACTGGATCTCGGGTAGTTTGTTTGATACCTTGGTTTCATAAGTTTAGAGGAATATCGATATAATTATGTATATACTAGCCACCCATGATGCCAGCTTCACTAGACTCAATCACTGGACTAAGGGACCATTTTATTAATAATCATTTTCTTATCAATAAAAATAAAATTATAACGTATAATAATTAGGATCTTATCCAAATTCAAAGTTGAAATTAAGGTACTTGCAATACCATGATGGTAATAAATTTTTTCAGATGTATTCAGACATCATTTGTTTTCAAATTTACAAAAATAAATTCAATTATTTTCAGTATTCAATAATTTATACAGAAATCAAATTAAGGTACATATTATCACCTCTTCAACCACAATCAATAGGGAATATGTGAGTCTTACCTCAGTGGCTTAGTGATCACCCATTCACAGCACCATCTACTTCCAACTTAAATCCTAAATGATAAAAAATTTCTCTACACAAATGTACATACTAGGTACCAACTGTGGAGAAATTACTGGCCATCAAATTCTACTCAACAATTTCTTTATTTTGAATAGGAATACCGAACTCAATCTGTAATATTACTTACAGAGAAAGAAAGAGAGAGAAAAACATGAAGTGTTAGTGTAGTGTAGTGAAAGGGGAGACAGAGATAGCAATATTTTTTCAATTTCTCTTTTGTTCTATCCTCCTTTAATCCTTCAACTGACAACAATTGGAAATAATGAGAAATATACATATTTTACAGAACTGCTCAGATTATTATGAACAGATCATATTAATAGGCAGCCTATTTTAGCAGTAAGAAAATGAGCTTGGTGATAGAAGAATAAAACATATTGGTTCAGTGGTTTTAAAGATAATCCATTATACACACACAAACACTCTTTCTCACATACACACACACGCACACACACACACTGAACACCTATATAATAATAGTATAAATACAGATACTTACACATTTCTATTAAACACAATACTGGTTGCAGATAGTCGTGAAATTTATTACACTTATTTGGACCTACACAAGGATTAACCCTGTTGTTTTTGGTCCAGATAGGCTGGATGATACGTCCACTACATTTTATTATGTTACACTTTTGAGGCTTAAATTGTTCTTTTATGTATTCGGGTAGCACAGGGATTCGAACCCATACCGGCTGAACCACTAAACTCTCCGTCTCACTGCCACTGAAAATACGGCACCGTTCTCACTCAGTCACAGCGCTGGGTGATGGTGATTGAGGGAGAAGTCCTCATATGCCTATGTGTGGTAGCTGCCACACCGCTCCTCTCCAGTATAGTGGAGTGTAATACGGCCAATACAGAGGCACCTGGTTAGAGATGTGTGTACTGGAGCGTGGTAGATGCCTCCCTCATCACTGCCCCATGGCACACAACCTACAGCACCATCATGTTTTGGTAGTGATGAGATGATGAACTATCAACTGGTTTGCATGCCTGAGAGATGGCGTTGTTCTCATCTCTCAGATCACATCAAACTCACCACTTTAGGTATTCAGGCGTCACGAGGATTTGAACTTGTACTGGCTGAACTCCTCTCCCCGCCTCACCTCCGACCAAAATACGGCATCGTTCACACTCAGCCACAGGTGACAGTGATCGAAGGAGAAGTTCTTATATGAGGATGTGTGGTAGCCGCCACAGTTCTAAAGATGCCTAATTTTTAAACAATAGTCATAAAATTTGACCCAGAGATTAAATATAATTATTGTATTTTAACACTGAAAAATTTGGTTTCAATCGGCTAAACGGTTTATGCGTAGATATGATTCAAAAAAATCTTCAGCTATTGATGAAAAGAGTAGATATTCGCAATAAAACAAAGAAATTGAATGGAAAGCCGGTTTGCCGTTCAATTCACTGTG
Organism: Ericerus pela; assembly: GCA_011428145.1. NCBI lineage: Eukaryota > Metazoa > Arthropoda > Insecta > Hemiptera > Coccidae > Ericerus > Ericerus pela. The sequence continues at coordinate 594,805 of WOFM01000199.1, read as the reverse complement.
GGGGGGGGGGCTGAGAAAAAATTAAACAAAATTTAAATTTTCTTTTTCTTTTACTCCCGTCCTCATTCTTTCCCCCTGTCCATACACGTTGCCCTGCCTTTTAATCATACAGACGTGGTGTTGATCATGGGCGTACCTTAGGGAGGAGAAAAAAAACCATATCTATGAATGAGAGAAAAAATTATAATAAGAAAGTAGTATAATCTTCAGGAGCATGAAAAATCCTCAAAAAGGAATTATGATTTGCTAAAAAATGTTTTTTCGCAAATAAAACTCCTCAAGGTTTATTGATAAGCATGGAAAATTAGAATAAAATCTGGTCTTTATACTTCCTGGTACATTGTATACTATCGATTTTTCTCTTTTTTTTGTGACTTTAGGAAGGGCTTCAGCCCCGTAAGCTGTTCCCTTGGATACGCCACTGTTTCTATTATTTTATTTGCAAAGCAATCACTTAATAACTTGCGTTCTTAGATTACGTATTTTATATCACGAATTTTATTTCCTCGACACTTTTAGCCAACAATCTGCCAAATACGTTTAATATTTAAAAATTCGAAATTTTGATCAAAAAACCTACATTCTCTAATGTGGCATGCTGCGCTGTATTTGTTCTTTTTTTTTTTTTTTTTGAAAAAATATACAAATACTTACCTATATGCAACGATCTGTAAATTGCAGTAGGTACCTACTTTGTGCGGTTCGCATGATTGGATTTCTATACCAGGCTGCAGTCATGCTGCGGCAATCAGCTACGTACATATAGCCTGTAATATGCCTATCCCAATGATCGTTATTTGAAAGGAAATCTGGAATCTTTTTTTTCTTCTCAGCTTTCATCTACGTTTATTTGAATGTAATTTTGAAAACAAAGTTTGCAAATTACGAAAACTTTGCGGACGTTAGGGGTTTTAGATTCGCGTTTCGTGCCCCCGTCTCTCTTCATTTTGTCTCTTTGATTCGTTTTTTTTTTATTTTTTTATTTCGATTTTTTTTTTTGACGCAGAATAGATAGTTAGTTGAGTTTTTAAATGCTACGAAAAAGCTACGTTTAAACTTCGTCTCCACTCGCTATACTTACGTGGTATTGCGCTCTTTGATGTTCGTCATCGGCTGTAAATTAGGAATGTGTAGGTATATATATACAGTCACAGTTTACCTTTCTTCTTCTAGAAAAATTTAAACGTTTACAAAAATTCACGTTTTGTCTCAAGCCTAGACCAGAGTATGACAGTGAAGCTTTATAAAAGATGAAAAGTTATTCCAGTAATGTGGAATAGAATTCGAACAAACCTTTTCGGGTAGATAGAAAACAGCAGTCTAGACTTATATACCTACCATGAATCTATCGTGTACGGTTACCTACCTGGTTCGGATCGAAAATTATGAATGAGTTATTTTAACGAGCAAAGCTGGGGGCGTTATAAATAATATATGAATAGGGTAAAATGTCGAATCCATCTGCGTTTGCATTGTACCTAAGTAGCTGATAGGCGCATTATTTTATAGCGAAAATTTGTGCTGTAAATTGCAACTCGAAGACAACGAACGAATTGGCGACGAGTTCAGAACCTTCATAAATGACAACATTACCGATTTCTAAATTTTAAGCAGTTATTCTTCGTTGTGTTATGATGTATTTTTTTTTTTTTTTTTTACATTTATTTGAAGCAAATGATATTATTTCAGACTCGTAAGAAGAGGGGTAGAAGTTTATGTGTTGAAATTTCATTTCTATGACTGAATGAAAACAGTTTTCACGTCTTTTTGCATGGAATTTACTAAAAACTACTAACTGAGAAATTCCAGTCGTTGAATATTCCTTGAATTTGAGATGTCTTAAATTTCACTCAAATATGCCTATCAAAATTTTACAGAAAATATGGGATTTTTCTAGTGCTGTTCGGATCGAATTTTATGGGGGTATACGGTTACATTTTGTTCGAAAAAAAATTATTTTGTGAGTGGAGATGAAAATTTTTCCTTTTGGAGGGTATATTGTGCTTTAGTATATGTAGTCAAGGGTTTGTCGTATTCAGAAATCAGTGTGGCCACTTAAGATTTCAACAAACTTATGTAATTCGCTGTAATTTAATTTTTTTTTTTTTGTAAATTTTAAGAGAATACTGAGCGCTGATTTTTCATAAATTTCGTGATAGTATACGCCGTATATCCGTATACACGTATATCCCTATACTTTGTTCAGAATACTCCTAGATTTTTCTCAAAAAGTCAGTTGGACAGGTTTTTGTATATTTTAAAATTTTTACTTTTTTTTTTTTCATAACTCTGAAATTCGGAGGAAAAAAGTACGCCATGGCTACACCACTGAATTTTATATAGCAATACTGTTGTGGTTACACTGATGTATGATACCGCCGTTAATACTACTAAGAAAATTTATTCTTTCTTCTTTCTTACTTCTTCTTCTTGTACTCGTAGAGTTAACATCTACTTGTTCTTTTTTTATATAATAAAGTGATTACTTGGTGTGGTACTGGAGTGATGTTATTTCTTTATTAATTATTCTTAATATATAAATATATTTACTATGGACATCAAGCCCCCAATGTCCAATATGGTGGAGGCGCCGGGTACCTGAAGAATTAATGGGATTGGAATCCCAGGGCAAAGATCCCAGAAATTTCCGTACCAATGCAGGTATTCGTGAGCATTTTTTTTTTTTAATTTTCTCAGGCTGTTTGGTGACAGAGGCGGAGGTAAGTGGAGTTTAACACTAGTGTAATTATATAAGAGGTACCTCATTAATTTAAGTCTGTCGACAGTAACTTATTGATTATTTCTAATATTACTTTATACTGCAGTGTATATAATTATATGGAGACGGAGAATGTGCACATATTAATTTATTTTGTATTTATTTAACAGCATATATGTCTAGACGGAGTATGGAGATTGAAAGGAGAAGAAGTTGGAGTTCAAATGAAATTATTGTCGGAGTTGGAGAAACAGTGTATTTGGAGATGGCGAAATATTTCTTTGAGGTATAAATATTTTTTTTGGGGAGAAAATACTGTCTAGTGTACGTAATTTTATTACGCACACTATTAAAAATATAATACAAAAAAATCTTATACGTGGAGAAAAATATAGGCCTGGAGATAATAAAATGATGATGAAATTAAAAAAGGAGAAGGTCAAAGGAACAAGCCATCAGTGCCAATAATATTGGTCGCTGGCTTGCAACAATGTCGGCAAATTCCTAATCCTTTGACAAGTTCGAGAAACATCGATGTTAAAATGGAGAACAAACAAAAAGGAGACAATGGAGGTCACTACTACACAACTCCACTGGTGTGTGTGAGTAAAATACGTGGCGAGTTCATCAATATAGGCAATCCGCGTGCATGAATAAACGTGAGAATGTTCATCGCCTGCCTTGCCTCATTATGAATGCATTCTTTTGTATTACGTTGAATTTGGAGAAAACAGATAAGGAGAATTGGCCAATCAGGATGAAGGATCGAGGTCGAACCAATTTAATTGCGAAGTTAGTGAGGTCGATCTATTTTTGGCGATCTTCATTCGCTTTGAAACAACTGGTCGAGTTAAGTTGTCATCTCCCAGTCAGTGACACCTATGATATTTGTTGTGTGGAATTTATTCCTTATTTGTATTTTATTGTTATTTATCACGTCAACCACATATTCTTTTATGATATCGTTAGTCTTGTTATTCTTTTGCAAATATTTATCTCTGTAGATGTGTGTGTGTTCCTCACATTGAAAGAGATGGTGTTCCGAGTTATGTACAACGATGTTCATTGTCATAGTTCAGGAGCAAGGTCGTACGTTTCCCTCATAATTATTAATGGAGGAGAAGGAGATAAATACCCTGTAAAGGAGAAAGAGCCAAACAGACTTCGAACCAAATGATATTGTAAATATAATATAGGAGTAAAAATTTTGAACTAATATAATGTATTCTTAAAATAGTAAGATGTCGAGAGGTAGAAAGGCGAAGTCCGGAGAGGGAGACAGTGTGCGAAGCCGCAAACAGAGTGGTGGCAAAGGCAATGTGTCTGATTCAGCCTCGTCTTATTCGGAGTATGCGGTGGAGGAGTATCTGGAGGAAAAGTTGGTCGGTGAATCTGACCAATATGAAGAAGTTGACCCACAGATGGAGAGTTGCCTTCTTGAAGAAGGAGTTGAATGGAGACGGGGTAAGCCATGATGATTTTTGGGGTTGCTCATAATATTTAATGCTTTGAAGCGGAGAAGGAGTAAGTGACATCATGCCTATTTAATTGTGGTTCCCTTCGTTACAGTCAAATCCAAAACAGCTGTAAAGGAGATGGTGGAGAATCCAAAATCGAAGTTGGACAAGAAACTGGCTTCGTCGAAGGCACCCACACCTGGGGGAGCTCCTCAAAAATCAGTGGCTAAATTATCGACATCAAAACCAAGGCCATTGGAGAAGCCAGTGACCCAAAATCCCACTCAATCTCTCACCAATTACAAAATCCCTAAAATTTCTCGTGAATTGGTGCAACAAGCAACTCAAAAGGCGATGGAGGAGAAATCCAAAAATTTGGAAGGAGTGCCAATGACTTCGCACAAGGCGGATGCCCGAAGTCTGGCAGCGGAGGTGGCGAGAGATTGTTTTGAGGCTATGTGATGGGAGAAGGAAAATGAGGTGCAACAAACGGAGTCGCCGGAGGTTTTGGAGTTAAAACTCCGCATTGCGTCATTGGAGAGTACGCTAACGGAGTTTACAAATCAGGTATTTATAGAAAAACAAAATAAGGATGTCGATATGCAAAATGAGATTGGAGAAAATAATGTAAATAGAGGACTAGGAGATGGAGAAAAGCCAACAAATAATGAACCAAAGGAGAAAAGTTCAGAATCGGAGAGAAATATCAAAAGGGATTTTTCAGAAATCCTCGTTGACGCTTTAAAAGGAGAAAGTGATTTACCTGAGGAGTCTGGTAAGAAATTAAAATCGGAGATAGTTGTAACCAGGGATAATGTAAAATGTGAATATAAACTAATGAGGAGTTTGAGATATGGTTCGATTATCTTAGATCGGAGTTAATATTGAAGGATTTGTATGGAGTTATAGAAAGTCCGGAGAAGGAGATAAAAAAATATAGTGATAAAGAAAAGATAATAAATCACATAGATGATAATTATTATAAAATGATCATATCGGAGAACGACCCTAATAAAATCCTAAGTACTTTGAAAGAATTTAAAAGTGTGAGTCTCATAAGGCGTCGGAGGCATTAAGAAAAGAGCTTGCACTATTAAGATACAATCCTTCGAAGGAGAAACCGTATCAATTCTTTAAACGGTTTGACGAATTGATATGACAATATGAGAGTGATCAGGAGAATTATCAATTAACGGAGAAGGAGAAGAGGAGTTATTTTTACATGGCTGTCTCCAAGTCCTCAAATATGATTGAAACAATAAATTTTATTACGAAATGCCAAAACTATATAGTCCTTTCGATTGAGGAGTTGAAATGTTTAATGTTACAGGCGGAGGCGAATAAACAAACGGAGAAGAAAACTGATGGAGTTGGACGAGGAGCTACAGTGGTAGCTCAGGCAAATATTGTCTACAGAGGTTGTGGAGGAATGCGAACCGGAGTAATGCGCACTCCGTCCCCTCTGGACAATATACGGTGTTACAATTGCCAATGTTACGGGCATTTTGGAGTAAATTGCCCGAATCCTACGGTGGAAGGGAGAATGTGTTACACATGTGGAGTAGTCACAATGACACATATTTCGGCAACGTGTCTCAAGAGAGGGAAAATCCAGCCGGTGGTACCGGACACAAGAATACAGTATTGGAGAACTGGATTTGTAGCAACACACCTTGGCAGAAGAGGAGTATTTTCACGTGGCTGCGGAGTAGGTTGCAGAGTAAGACTGCCTGTGCAACAGAGTGGCTTGATTAATGATACGATGAAATGGAACAGTGGAGGAATTAACAAGCCAGCTCGGGGCACAGTTAGTAATTGGAGAGGAGTTGCTGCATGCGGTAAAGTGGTGTTCAAGAAGCAAGGAGATGCTTCCACGTCGTCGGAGTCGACACATATATCGGCAAAATATGTGTTAAACCCGGAGGATTTGTACTCTTCGAGTGAAGAGCCTTTCATCTTTGAGTCAGCTGTTGAGGAGCACTTAGATATCAGAGCGGAGACAACAGTTGAATCGGAGACTGAAATGGTGATGATTACCGGAGTGATTGGGCCAGACACTGTGGAGTATGTTCCGGAGTATTTAAACATCCCATTGCCACCGAGCCCTGTCCCCTTTGTTAGCGAATTGGAGAATGCCCCACTTGAGTCGGCTCTAATAGCCACCAATTTGGAGGAAACCCCCATGGAAGTTGGTCAACCAGAGAGACGACCAAATATGGAGTCATCAGGTAGTACTTACAAAATATCATTTTTAGCTGTAAGCGGAGCCACTCAGCACTTAATGTCTACTGCATATTCTTTACAATCTCGTAAAGCCTATATGGAGGAAGTTTTAAGTGCTGATGTAAGTTCACGCCTACCGTGTACGGAGTTAGGTACATTGGTAACTCGTGACTTACAAGGCAACAAATTAGTATTTAAAGGAGTACGGTGTTGTCCTAATCTTTCAGAAAATTTATTTTCTCTACGAAAATTTGTATACGTAGGTTTTACAGCTGTCCTTGATAATAGGTCAGTATATATCACAAATTCGGAGCAAAATGTAGTTTATTTTCAAGGACCCTATACTAAGCCATTTTGGCACTTACAGTTTTATACTGATCATACTTTTGGCCCGCCTATTTATGACGATGAGAATTCGGAGTTAGCTCATCTTATAATTTTTAGCCAGGCTCATGTAGGAGATATGGCTTTGGCAAACAATTCGGAGGGAGTAGGAGATAAAGGAGATATTTTAGGAGAAGAAAGTAAAAACTAAGAGTATGGTAATAATGGAGAAAATATCAATAAAGAGAATTGTTCACCTACGCTACCGGATAATGAAGATAATCAATTATCGGACAGAGGAGACAGTGATAATAATGAGGAGAAATTAGAGAAAATAAAGAAAGATGGAGAAAGTCTTGAGGAGAAAAAGATGGAGGGGGTTAAGGAGAAAAATGAAGAATCAGTTACTGACACTGAAAATATAGAGTGTGATAGATATATATTAGACGGAGATAAAATGCCTGTTACTACCATCATGGAGATTACAAATAAACAAATACCACTTGAGTTATTTTGGCACTATAAACTAGGTCATTTGTCGGAGAAATATTTAAAGAAATTAGCTAATACACATCCCAAATTAAAAGGAGTTCAGTTCACTTTCATAATCAGGGATTATGAAACATGTGCTATAGCTAATTTATCAAAATTACCATTTAAACAATCGAGATGAAGAGCGGAGAAACCTTTACAAATGATACATTCAAATGTAATGGGACCTATCTCACCAGCAACATTCCCTGGAGGACGGAGATTCATAGTAGTGTTTATTGACAACTACTCACGTTATGCACAAGCACACATCATAACCCACAAGTTGGAGGTTGGAGAATGTTTGGAGTTGTTCTTACGTAATGTTCGTAATTTAATCGGAGACGATGTTAAGGTATGCTACTTGAGGTCAGACCAAGGTATGGAGTTTACTGGAGGATATACAAAGGAGATATTAATGCGTGTGAAAATTGACCTACAACTAGCACCACCTGACACACCACAACATAATGGAGTAGCGGAGAGATTTAACCGAACATTACAGAGCAGAGTAAGAGCATTAATGCTAGATTCAGGTTTGCCCAGGAGTATGTGGGATTTGGCAGTCAAAGCAGCTGTTTATGTGTACAATCGTACACCCCACAAATCAGTAAATTATGAAACACCAATAAAAACGATCTCGCCTAACATAAATTGCCATTTCAACCAATTAAGGAGATTTGGTGGCTTGGCATATTTTAAGGTGAAAAGGAGACTGGAGACTAAATTTTCAGGACGTGGTATACCAGCCATCTTGGTTGGATATACTCCATCAGGTTACTTGCTCTATAGTCCTGAGAATAAAATGTTTATTGAATCGAGAGATGTACTTTTTAATGAGAAAATAGTTTATAGGGAGAAATATAAACTATTGGAGAAAAATAAACATATTGACAACGACTGGTTTGATAAATTTAAAACGGAGTCTGAATCGGAGAAAGAAGAAGAAACATCTGCTTCAACAGGAGTTAAACGGAGAAAATCAAAGAGACTGTCTGAGGCGAAAAGACAAAAGGTTGAAGCATTCAATATTGAAGGAGAAAACATTGTTAATATTGGAGATTCTGAGAATAACACAGACGAGTTTACGTATATAGCTATGGCAGAAATAAATGAGGATCCAAAAACTTATATGGAGGCAATAAGTTTCTTAAATAGTCAGGAGTGGAGAGAAGCTATAAAGGAGGAACTAAACTCGTTAAATGAACATCAGGTCTGGAGTATTATAGACCGCCCAGTCGTTGATGAATATGGGAGAAAATTGAATGTCATAGATTCTCGTTGGTTATTCAAAACCAAAACGGAACCACATGGAGGAACCCGCTATAAAGCGAGATTAGTGGGACGAGGATTTAAAGACAAAATGGAGTATAGTTTATTGGAGATATATGCGCCGGTAACACCGCTGACAACAGTATGAAATTTATTATCAATAGTAAATAAGTACAATCTGGAGATTTGTCAGCTGGATGTGAAAACTGCGTTTTTACATAGAGAAGTAACCACCCCAATATACATTTAGATTCCTGAAGGAGTGGAGATAAATCCTTCGGAACGGGCAAACAAAATCTGCAAATTAAATAAATCAATCTACGGTCTAAGAACAAGTCCAAAAAGTTGGAATGTCCTTTTTACCGCAGAAATGAATAAAATTGGCTTGGTCAGTGATGTTAAGGACCCCTGTCTATTTAAATGGAGAAAAGGAGATAAATTTGTTATACTTCTGGCGTATGTCGATGACATATTATTAGCCGGAAACTGCTTGGAGTTAATTAAACAACTTAAGGAGAATTTACAAAAAATATTTAAATATTTGGACATGGGAACACCCAAAGAATATTTAAGTATTGAAATAGAAAGAAATCGGAGTATTAATAAATTGGAGCTAAAACAGTCTCGTTTTATTAACAAATTATTGAGGAGATTTAAAATGGAAGACTGTAAGCCTTGCAAAACACCAATGGTGACATGCAAGTTAAACGGAGAAATGAAAATAATTACGAACAGACAGAGGAATACCAAATTGGAGAAAAATATCCGTTCAGAGAAGCTGTCGGATGTTTGTTATATCTGACTGGAGGAACAAGACCAGATATAGCATTGGTGGTAAACCTAATGAGTAGATGTCAATCAAACCCTACACTGGAGAACATACAGGAGTTAAAAAGAATTTTTAGATACTTTAAACATACGGAGAATTTAGGACTAACTTATCTTGGAGAAGGTGATAACTTAGAAGGTTACTCGGATGCAAGTTGGGGAGATTGCCCAGTAACCGGAGCTTCAACAGCTGGGTACACTGTTAAACTATTCGGAGACGTAATTGCTTGGAAATGTTACAAACAACGGTGCGTAACCACTTCCACTTGTGCGGCTGAATTCATAGCCATGAGCGAATTAGCCAAGGAGATAGAAACTCAAGCTGAAATAAAGGAGAAAATAATAGGAGTATCTTATTTACCGGCGACAATTTATTGTGATAGCAAATCTGCTATCGAAGGAGCTCAGATGGTAGGAGCACCAGGCTTAAAATATCTACACCCGAGATACCATTATGTGAGACAAGCTCAACAAGGTGGTAAAGTAAATTTAGTTAAAGTTGTGTCACAAGATCAGGAGGCTGACATATTCACTAAACCTTTGTCGATAGGAGTATTTGAAAAATTAGTACGGAGAATATTAAACATTAAGGACAACACCGACCACTAAAATTTGGAGTATTATGATTTGAATGTAACTGGAGTAATAGTAACATAAAATAGTTTATTTACAGATAATCAGTAGACACGAAAGCAGTAGATCGGAGACGAAACGGAGATAAGTTAACTACCTCAAAAAAAAAAAAACGATCTTGTCAAAAATCAAGTCATTATTATTTAAGTACCACCTACCCATTTGTAAATATGTTTGTGTTCGGGAGGAGTGATTATTATTCATTTATTACTATTATTATTTGTGTGTTATTGAATTGTTTTGTTTTTTTTTTATTAATTATATGAATTTTATTATTTTGTACAAACTTTACATTTTATTTCGAAGAAGAACAACAAATCACTTAAATAGTCTTATGGTGACTTAAGGCTAATTAAGCGATAATAACAAGAATAATACACAAATTTAAATATTATTTTTTGGCAATATCTCGAAGTTTTTCCTTGTGGAGTAAAAGGGTTTCTTCAAATAGGAGTAACAATTGGAGAAATAGAGGTTTTTCTTGATTACAAGTTTTCCTCTAAAGGAGATTTAAAATGGAGATAGGTGTACGGAGAATAGAGATCGGAGAAATTCAAGTTGAGTTTTTTTTACTGTTTATACGGTTTTTCCTCAACAACAGGAGTAAATATTCTTTCGATGAAAATTGGAGTTTTTCCATAATAATGGTTTTCTCCAAACAGTTCTTTTACCGCACCAATTCAAGAATTCAATGGACCAACTGCGTCACTCAACCAAGGAGGGAGTGTTGGGGTTACACTGATTGTTTGAGCACTTGTTGGTTACACTGATGTACGATACCGCCGTTAATACTACTAAGAAAATTTATTCTTTCTTCTTTCTTACTTCTTCTTCTTGTACTCGTAGAGTTAACATCTACTTGTTATTTTTTTATATAATAAAGTGATTAATTGGTGCGGTACTGGAGTGATGTTATTTCTTTATTAATTATTCTTAATATATAAATATATTTATTATGGACATCAAGCTCCCAATGTTCAATAAATACTTTCATTTATTTGTATTAGCTGTATTCAGCATGTTAAAAAATTGTAGCATTAAAAACTATTACAGAGATTCGAATAATTTACTTTGCAAAGATTCAAAGTATCTGTCCGGATCCATTTTTTCATGATCTGTTCTGTCGGATACGATAAAGAAATATAGAGAATGAAAATAAAGTGGAACAGAACTACGACCTTAATTTAAAATTCGTATTTACTCATATTCGAAGTGTTAAAATAAGAAAAATTGGTCAACAAAATCATGAAATACATTGAAATTTGTATGAAATTGGTGGAAAACCTTTTTTTTTTTAAATATTGTACAACCCTGACAGGATCTGCCAGAAGAACTTAGGCTGATCCGTTTTTTTCATAGAAGATCCGTGATACGGATTTAAATTATTTTATAGTAAATTAGTAAGTGATTCGTGATTCCGAATAAAATCAATTATTGAAAAATTGAAAAGGATCCGTGATACGAATCATTTTTTGGGGATCTCGTCCATTCCTGCTCATGGTCCACTTTACTTCAAAATTTTTTTGTTGCATTTCTCTAAAATTACCTAGCAAATATATGGATAAAAATATCGATATATATATATATCAAAAATTAAAAAAATTATTCAGAAATATTAATATTACGTCCATTCGTTTGACCCAACAGCCAGCGAGTGGCAAGGACATAGACATCTCCGGCCGACAAGCTAAATAAGCGTTTAAAAAAGCTTGCTGTTATTTTATTGGTCAAACAATCATATTTTATATAACTTTGTTCGCGTTTTTTGTAACTTCACAAAAGAGTTTGTTATGAATTTCCAATGGACACTTAATTTTAAACGTACTTAACAAATTTTTAGCTAGTATTCTGACAAATACTTTTGATACCTATTTCGATTTTTTTGGTATTTATTTACTTATTTATTTATTTATTTATTTATTCTTTTATATTTATTTATATTTTTATAGTACCTAGGTAGGTAGAAGGAATAGGTACATTTTTATTGGGTTTCGAATGGTTTTGAATTCTTAAGACTGGTGATATAAAACCGACACGTTTTTTCTTTATTTTATTTTATTTATATATTTTTTGTTAGAGATTTATAGATACCTACCTACTACAATAATAGCATTCTCTTTCCGAAATTTTACTCAGCACAATGGTACATTGTTTGATTGGAAATTGAGTTGACCTTGAGACAATAAAGATCAAGCAGGTTAGGTAGACTTGCCATTTATGAATTGTTTTTCCTTCGTCCAAGTTTCTCTGAATTTGCTCTAATGGCGGGATGGAGGTTAGAGGGAGAAGGATAACAGGTAGAATACATAGTACGATCGAGGTAAAGGAAGTTTTAGTTTAAAATATTTTCTTTCCTTTAGAAACCTCATTGTTCTCTTGCCAAAGATTGGCTGAGAAGATGACCGAAACTAACATAGGTACCTATTTTATTTAATTTCACTTCTAATATGACTACTCGTTCGGCAGTGTTTCACACGGGTGAAAAATCTACAGAACGAAAACAGTTCACAGCAGCATATATTATTTGAACTTACACAGATGCACAAAACGTATCTTTTGCTAAAACACCAAAGTTGAAGAATAAAAAAATGAAACAGAATAAAAAAAACTTAAGCTTAGGCGCAGTAGGTACTTCGCTAGAAAACCCAGTTTGCCAATTTTCATTCAAAATTTAAAAAAAAAAAACCTAAATTCCAAAAACTTGCAAAATTTAAAAAAAAATGTCGCTAGTAATCGATATTTGTATCGATAGTCATTGATATTTGACAAATATCGTTATATAGCGATATTTCATTGCTGGAGGGCATTCAGAAATTTACTCGAAGTGACAATGACATCGACAATTGGAAAAACAGCCGTTTGGAAATTCACCCCTAATCCCACTTAGAAAGTGGTTGACAGTGGTTGACGTACTCGAGGCATTTGGAAATTGACTTAGGTTGACAGTGGGTGTGCACAACCATCACTCTAGTCCAGAGAAGGTTCGAATTGTCATTGTAGTTGATGAAATGATTGTCGATTTGAATATTGGAAAAATCAACATTCTTATCAGTAATGGTGTGTTATTTATCTTCAAAAGTGTTTGGAAAAGGTGTGGCCAAATGGACAACCATTTTTTAATTTTGGTCATGTGGCCATCAACCATGGTTGCTGAATTGACAACTGTGATTGAAATTCTGAATGTACCCGTGGTTTAAGGTGAAGAACATTACAAAAAACTATATCGATAGATATCAATATCTTTAACAAAAAGTCAATCTATTGATGTTTTATTACTCAAACCCGATTTTCCAATACCTTTTTTTTCTAGTTTTCTTGGAAATTACTGAACCAATAAACATTAAACTCCTATTAGATCTGGTCCCATATGAGGAATATTTTCCTGAAAATTTTAGCCCTATTGCTTACGTAGTTTTCTTAGAACTATGAATACAAATTTTTTCAAACAATTTTCATTTTCCAGTTTTATTCGAAACTACTAAATAAACAGGTATCAAATTTCTATCAAATTTGCACCTACATAATGATAATCAATGATGAAATTTTCCATTCTATCACAGTGAATTGTAGTTTTTTATATGTTTTTCTCTATCCCAATTGAAAGTATATATTTGAGATACATTTAAAAATTGTAAAATTCTTAGTAAAATGAGCCAAATTTGTAGTTGCATTTAATTTCAAAATAATTGTTTATAAAGGGATACCTATTTTAGAAAATTATGGTTATCTCAACAGAATTTTTGCAAATATTTGACTCTTTTTAAGCCATAATAATTAATATTTTCCCCTTTTTCTGAGGGAGACGGAAAACATTTTAAACCTAAAAAAAGTTTTGTTCGTTGTTATTTGCACTGAAACTAATAAATGAGGAAAACAAAATGCTTGAAAACTTTCATCAGTAGAGAAAAAATTATTCCTGGGCAAAATTTTTGAATTTTTTGCTAAAGAATGAAAATAATGTATTAAAATATTAAACTTTCATTAATTTTTCAAGTTAGGAAAATTTTAATCTTTTAATTCAGTTTTTTATTCATCAACAGGTTAGGCTGGTTTTTTCCTTCAAAATGACCCATATTAGCAATTTTAAGGGAATTTTTTTGAATATTTTACTGTTCTTAAGGCATATTTTAGGATCATATTTTTCCTATTCTAAGAGCATATAATTTCTTGCCTTAAGATAAGTCTGTTTCATATGGTAAAAAGTGCGGCTTTTTAAGCCTTTTTTTAAAAAAGCTACTTCGATTTAGAAAAGGGCGGCACTAGTTCTTTGAAGAGGCTGTCCGATTTTCCAAGGTAGAACAAGAAGAAAACTTTTTCTTTCAAAATTTGTCGAATTTCTTGACTCTACTCAGTGTGTAGGTCTGATAAAATTTCTCCTCCAAATATACGAGGGTAAGACGTTTGTACTCATATTACATTAGATGCTCTTGCAATACTAAAAAAAAACTGTAGCGCAGCAAGCCTCGCTAGAAAAAGTAGGTTTTCGAGAGAAAGAATTATGAAATTTGATGGTCACATTAATTGTCTGTCTGTTTATGTGCGTTAATGATATGTTATGATTGTATGAAATGTGTTTGCTGCTGACAAAATATTAGACAATGTGAAATATAAAAGTATTTTTTCTTGAAAAATTAAGATGATAAAGTATGTACATTATCATATAATTTAAATAAAATCAACGAAATATAATAAAGTTATGACATAAAAAAAATAAAATATGAGCATGTGGTTGATTTTTGTTAAAAAAAAAGTTCATGCAAATTAGAAAAAAGAGGAAAAAAAATATTTACCGGAAGTACCGTCTGGTTGATCCGCACAAAAATTGGTAGCATGTCACAATAAATTTTAATAAATATTTATTTCAAATTTCGTACATATGGTTCCAAAATTTTGCATTTTATAACGAAGATAAAAACAAAAATAGTGGTATTGGAAGTACCGCTTGGTCGATAGAGACCAAAATAAGAAGCGTACTACAACAAATCAATATAAATATTTATTTCGAATTTCGTGACTATTGGTGCCAAATTTATCATTTATAGCCAAAATAAAAACAAAAATGGTGGTACCAGAAGTACCATCTGGTCAAATCCCCAAAAAATCAATAGGTCTGGTCCTTGGCTCAGTTAAAATATTCATACCAAATTTCGTGATTATTGGAGTACCGTGGGAACAAGAAATTGACTTATATATTATATATAAATTTCAGTTATTGGTACCAAAATTTTCCTTAGATTATGAAACAAAAAATGTACCTACCCCCAACCTGAGGGCTAATATCACACTAAGCGTAATAAGTAGATTTTCTGAAGAAAACCTATTTAAAAATATTTGTTCTGAGTTTTGAAATTACACATTTTAAAACCATTAAAAACAAAAACTCACTTGATGGAAATACTATCTCATCCATCTTCATGAAAACTGGTCGAATATTACAATCAATTATAAGAAGTATTTGTTTAAAATTAAACATTTTATAGCCATACTAAAAACGAAAGAAATATCTTTACCATAAGTACCATCCAGTCAATCCGCACCAAAACTGATAGTATGCTACAATAAGTTATAATAAATATTTGTTTCAAATTTTGTACATATTGTTCCAAAATTGCACGTTTTGTGACGAATATAAAAAAAATTTGTGGCACCTGATGTACTGTCCAGGCGATCCACATCAAAATTGGTAGCTTACTACAATAAATTATGATAAATAATTGTTCCAAATTTCGTTGATATTGATTCAAAATTGAGCATTTCATATCCAAAATAAAAACAAAAATGGTGGCACAGGAAGAACCATCCGGTCAATCCACACCAATATCAATAGATCTGGTCCTTGGCTTAGTATAAATGTATGTACCAAAGTTCATGATTATCTAATAAAAATTGCAACCCGTGTTGTGGGAACAAGAAATGGACTTGTATCTATCTATCTGTATATTGAAAAGTCCGAGATTTTCTGACACCAAAATAAAAATAATTTTGAACTCATAGTGACGATACAATATGACAACATCATGTAGACTGCAAAACATAAATCCAGACAATATAATGTCCAAAATAAATTTATTATGGAGACGAAAATATGACGACAGTAATCAAATTGAATTCTCTTTCAGACAATTTTTCTAATATTTTGTCAAGTTCCTATTACAGAGCCGACAGTTATATGATTCGACATTCTGTATAATACAACATGAATTCATTTTGTTGACAGATAGCTCAAGACAAATATGGCAAAATGTGGAATTCAGTACACAGTAAAAACCCTACAGATAATACGAATGCAGCCAACGTCTTTTTCTTTATCACTTTTTACTCTGCGCTTCGCTTATTGAATGTCGATGCTTACATTTTTTTATCTGCTTGTGCTTGTATTCATGATGACTAAATGAAGACAATAAGTGGGGAAACCTTGCTGACAAGAAAGGCTACCTTGTAAGACAAACACTGTTTTTCAAACACCCTTGTTTAAGCGATACCCGGTACTAGGTTTGTTTTACAAGTAGTCCTTCTTGTGTAGTCGTATAGTAGAAAGTCCAAGTCTCAAGTCGTACGTTTAAGTTCTCGCATAGGCAATTATATAAAGTGTACCACCTGAGGATGTAGATAAAACTTCAAACCTACATCTATCTTTGCAGACACTAGGATGGTATTTGAACTTAGGCTAGGTTAGGTTGAAGACAAAGACAATTAGGGATTTTCTTTATATCATGAAAAATTAGTAATGAAGATCAAAGTTTCTCTAAAATGTCAATTCATATCATATTTCAAGGCGATCTTTTTTAGAACACCTGTGGGTGATGTATACAGCCGACAATACGATCAGATGGAGTTCTTAACATTGTTAGGAGGGAAATTTGGTGTGTTGCCGACAAACTTTTAGACAAGCTTTGTTCAAGATGACTGCATTGCTCTGTCCATAAAGTCCGTGTAGAGCCTTCTTTCGCACAGATCTTCATCTGTGTTAGTTATTTTTTACCTCACTCATCCTTCTCACACACAAAAGCTCCAAAGTCTAAAGTTTCTGATAGGAGTCTTACACAACCCCATCAACATCTCTTATGAAGACAAACAATTAGGTGTAGACAAAAGAACTTTCTGATGGTTTCCCCTACTTGTTGTCTGCAAAGCTTTTTTTTTTATTTTTTTATTTTTTTATTTTTTTATTTTTTTCTTTACACTTTGTTTCATCTGCTTTGTCAACATTGTAATTTTTTCGTAATTATATATTTTCGACAAAATAATTTTGTTGTTCATTTTTGTAGGTTTTGACCCTTTTATGGATCAAAATTTTGTTAAGTTCTTCTGTCAACACTACGTGCTTATAGCTGATTCATTCAAGACATTAATTTTCTGACTTAGTATGAAGATAAGGTAAGCTGCATTCCACCATGTTTGTGACTTAATTTCAAGTCAAAAAGAATTCAGCCGTAGGATTTCACAAAGTTAAAAAAAATAAAACCTCTTGAAGTCATTTTTCAAGAACAATTCGAATCAGTGTTTTGGCTGCATGTTGTCTTAGTTTTAGGGCTTTGTGACGTCATTAGCATTTAAATACCACCATAATTATATGAAGGTCGAACATATGAACCGTTTGATTTCAGATGCCTCAATGTATATATACATGAATTTCAGTTATTGATGCCAAAATTTTCCTGAGATCATGAAACAAAAAACATACCCACCCCCACTGTGGGTGCTAATACAGCACCGAGCGTAGTAAGTAGATTTTCTAAATAAAACCTACTTAAAAAAGGCGTCAGTTCCAAATGGTCTATACTCATGAAGGATTGATGTGGAAACATGATAATAGTGTGCAGTGTGTTACACACACACATGCATACGCAAACGAGAGTTACGATTGTAAGAGTTAGTTTACGCAAATTAATGACTATTATAATTATCTTCTAGCCCCTGCCATAGACCGAGTGCCAAAATGTTTGTACATAAAAAATATTTTTGATCTATCCCTTTAAGTCATCAGTTTTTCAGGAATTTCCACCGCACAGAATGTACACAGAAATACCTTCCTCAAACGGTGCGGTAAAACTGACAATTATAACTTTAAAACTTTGTCCAGAACTAAAACCTCAAGTGTAGGACTTTTCTGCTACATAGAACACAGTTGCGATGTTTTTCTGGTTTATTCTTTACAGTAAAATTATGAAGATCGATATAGGTAGTATAGGTTATCGCAATAAGAGCATTTTTGATGAAAATGGTAACCAAGGTAGGTAGAACGACAAAAGCATCTAGGCACTTTCCCACTTAATTTGCGGAGCTTTTCGTACCTACGCAGGCTGGTTTGAGTCTGTAGATGGGTACCTATTCGGTAGAAATCTCTAATACAATTATTTCAGTCGCAACACTTGTAACTACCGATGCCATTAAAACGGGAAATTAAAGTAGACGTAGATATCGATACAGCGAATAGTGTCAAATCGAAGATGGAAATACGGTACTGGATGAGTGACTTTCATTTATAGTTGAGTGAATCATTCGCCCCAAAAGTGAGCGTAGACAGACGAAAAGAGACACACGTAGAATACAGTCTGCTCGTGCAATGCCCCAAAAAGCAACAAAACAACACAAAAAGTGCGAGAGAGAAAATATATCCCAGACGCACCGCAAGTTAAGCTCACGAGAAAATTCGTTTCTTGAAAATTCAATTTTTACGAAAATTTATCGTTTAAACGATGTTTATTTCTGTTTGTTTATTCGTTATACTTATTTAGTTTTCATTATTTGTCGAAATTTCGTTTTCCAATCGTAAAAATAAGAAAAGAAAAGAGTGAAAAAGGGAAAAAAAAAAGAGAAAAAGTAGCAGCATTTTCTGTGTATTATCGTATTTTTCTTCTTTTTTTTCTCCGTTTTTTTGTCTTTTTTTCATTTTTTCTGTTTTCCTTCTGGAAAATGGAACGTGATACGAGATGCGAATGGCGCCGGCGCTGACGTAATATGCAGCTAAGTATTTTTCGAGCAAAATGTACGTTTATTAGTTAGTATAGAAATTCAGTGGCGTACAAGGAGTAACCCGTTATGTTAGCGTGAAATTTTCCAATTTTCGTGATCGTCGTCAATTAGATCGCCGTTTTTCTCCCCTTTTGTTCTTTTTACCCGTTCAGTAATTTCGTTCTTTCGTCTCGTCTATCGTCGATTTTTTCGATCCATCTTTCGAGTGTTTAGTTCGCAATTTTTAATAAAAGTGCTTTATCCTTTCCAAAGTTTACTTGGTGCAAAAATCGTGTTCACGGGAATATTCTACGGTGATTATGGTCATACACCAGTCAGCAAATGTTACGGTGAGTCTGATTTTCGATGGAAAAAATTGTAGCTAACAGCTTATTATGGACGAATGTTCGACATTGGCGTGCTTAATGAAACCAATTAGTACCCTGCAGTTAATCGCCATTTGCCAACGAAGGGCTGTTAAATAGCTGCAGTCATTAGTTTCTCAAGTAGGTACCTATCTATCTATACGATAGCCGCGAGTACCGGAAATTTATTACCTATTTGTCGATCTCATTTACCAAAAATTAATTATGACGCATTAACACGGCCAGTTATGCTCTATTTACTTTGGAATTAAAGTTGTCAAACGTTAGAAAAGAGAAGAAGCTATATATCGACTGTTCCGGAATTGAATATCAATTGCGTAAACTCATAATACGATGGGCTAATCAACATAATTAATTTCATCAATATTAATCAGTGGTACAGCTCAGAATAGACTTACCGACTTCAGCCCTCACGTGGAATTTTGTGGCGCTTTCTAGGGGATGTGATGAGTGTGCAGGAAATTTGTGGTTGAAAACTGACTAAACTGTTCTCCGGATACGCCACTGAACGTTCATATCTCGTCTACCTTCTTTATGCATAGATACCGAAGTACGTATAAGTAGCTAATGTTTAAGGTTGTTTGGAAAGTCAGTTAACTCCAGAACTAAGAAACTAATTTGACTGATTTTTTCTTTTTTCTTTTCGGTTTTATAGGGAAAAAAAAAGGATTGGTCCCATTTTAGCGTGACCGACGGCTACCAAAATTATTTTGAACTCTCGATGAATCGGGGCATTTAAAAATTTGCAAAATAAGTTTGTTGTTACACACATTGGCTTGGGTTCAAGGGCATAGATAGCTCTGTGGCAAGGGGGGCAGTCAATATCTTCTTTGTTATTTCTTCCGACTCTCCATAACTACCCCTATCCTAACGCAAAATTATCAAAACGACAAAGACATATAATTTTATTTAGATACCAAGTTTTTCTTCTTTGCTTAGGGGTATCCAAACCCTGAAAATCATCGCCTTCTCCATCCCCTTATCAACACACTTGCTTGGGTTTATTAAGGACGTTGTGTTCAAGTTTTTGGTTCAACGTTTCATTTGCCTGCAGAGGCAAAAACAAGAAACGACTCAACGTTAACTCATTTTTTTTGTTTTTACAGCTGTAGATTGAGGTATGTTAATGGGTACCTTACGCATTGTTTTCACAAATTATCAATCTTAGAGTGATTTCTTTGTAGGATCTTCTTTCAGGTTGTCCTATGATTTCAAAAGTTAACTAATTTTCGATTTTAAATTAGTTTACGTCTTTTGATAATAAAAATTACCTTATTTAATACTCCTGCAGTTTTGGGGTAAATTTAATTCTCCTCATTCGACGTTCACGTAACTTACTCGAATGATTCTAATTTTTTTTTCTCTTCAAAATATGGTTAGAACTGAGAAAGTTCAAAAGTGTTTTCATTCTCGGCAGATTCTTCAGTCAAATGATGAGTAACTTCAGTGATTTTCTGATATATGTATACCTAGGTAGGTGGAAATGAAAATAAAATGCTTCATCTTTTGTTCGTTAGAGCTGCTTATTGCCTACTATTAGTCAAGACTTAAAAAGGAAAGTTTTGACTAAGTTATGCGTTTTTGAAAGTTCTGTACCTGGAGATTGAAAACATAATTTTTTAGCTAGTAAATAACATTTTAATTGGATAATTTTTTTTTCATTTTGTCAGGTCTTAAAAAGAAAATGGAGCCTCCTTTTATGATTTAACTTTGAATAACTTCGGTACGTTCTAAGGAACCAATAGAAATAATTTTACATATTTTAGAAATTTTGAAATATAGTTTAAATTTTTTGAGTATTACCATTTTACTATCGAAGTCTTCCGTTTTTGTTTTTTAATTTTGAGAACTGACAGATCTTATTATTAAAATCGAAAAAATTTTGGTCTTTTTTTTTTTTTTGGAGAAGTCAATAAAGATTAACTGCATTGTTGTTGGCTGTTTAAGGGTCAGTTATGTAGGATGGCGAGTCATGCTTTAACTTTACAATTAAGTTTAATTTAAGTGCCAAGTTTTGGATCGTACTTTTGCGATCATATGAGTAAAAATCAGAGTCAAATAAGCTCAGGTTCAATTGTCTATTGTACAACTAACCAATAGTGTATGTAAAAGTGTTGAACGGGTCTAGGTCTTTTCACTGTTATATTTTCACCTAATGACTATTTCACATTTACCAACAGGTTATTTCACCGATTGCTTTATCTTTTGTATGATATAGTATAGTCCACTACGTATTTGACAATATATATACACATTATTTTTTAATTTGCACTTATTCTAATTCGCACTTATTCTAATTCCTACTAATTTCTTAAACACTCTCACTTTATGTCATATTTATTACATTTCATTGGTTTTACCCAAATTACATTTTTCCTTCACATCCAATTGTAACAGCGTAGAAGAGTAATAGTTCGGTTAGTTTGTACTCTTTTATGGATTACATCTTACAGAGTACATTAATATTCAAAAGGAGTATCAATATCTCTAAGTAAAATAATTTATCATCTACTCTCATATGGTGGATCTGAACTTTTCTGGATTCAGACTTTAAGTAAATAATATAATCACAAAGAGTTGGACACTTTAATAAAATGATTCTTTTTATAAGATAATATTGAGAACAGTGTTACTTCTAACAGTGTCTAAAACAAAGTGGGTCTATTTCATCAAAAATGTGAGTTTATATACATTTTTGGGGATACATTTTTTCCATTATGGTTAGTGTGAAGTAGGTATTTTGTGTAACCAATCGATTCAAGTAGTGGAGACCCGGTCTGTATGTGATCATCAGTACGGTTAGATGTTGGCATTGTTTACATATTAATTTGTAAACAATTAAAGGAAGAATAGAATGTAAAGAAATACAGGGAAATTTTTTATAAATGAAACAAATTTTACCTGTGTACGAATATGTTTGCCTATTTTATTTTTAGACAAATATATCAATTACACCAGTCATATTCATATCTTCCAGGACAACTGATTCAAATCACTTGAACTATCACCCTTAGTTATTTGTCTAATGTTCTTTATGTTTCATTCTTAATTCTTCTCTTGCAGAATACAATACCTACGCTCTAATATTTTAATACAAATTATGAAACACTTTTGTAATTATTTCAGTATTATACATTTACTAAAACATAATATTGTTGTGTTTCATTTTGTAACGATTACACTGTTACAGTATCTAAGTCATTTTACTTGGAGTAAAAAAAATATTACAGACCTCATATCAAATACCAGGATCGTGATCATTGAAAATGACTGAGAGTTTCTCAATTATTTATACATAAAACAAGAGAATACATAATATTTCAGATATTTTAATGTATGGAGGGAAATGATATAGATATAGGTACTTACTGTATATCGATAACCTCCACCAATTTCCCTTTACCATGTAATGTGGGAGGTATCTTTCCGCATATTTAAGGAGCAGGAATGGCCTTTAATACCTTGTGCTGAGGGAAGTATTATTCTACGTATTTACAGTACAGAAGCTCCCAGGCCAGCGTTTCTGCTGGATTTATACCAACCAGTTACATGTAATGAAAATATGTTGGTCTCGAATTTCAAAAATTTCCTATACTAAAAATCATCTCCAGGGATAAAAATGGTTGTGTCAAAGCTGAAAAGTTAGAATATTTAGGTTGTATAATTTAAATCATACATCTGAATATTTATCGCCTGAGAAGTACATGGTTTTGAATGAGGCTCTTGTCTCATTTAGGCTACTACAAATTTTCATAATAATTCCGTAACTGATTTCAGTGATTCTCTGAAATGGAACTAGACAGTGACTTTTTTACTCCTACCAACCAGTCAATAAAGAAGGCAATTGAATTGTGAGTAGATGCCTACTATTTATTGAATAGAAACTGTAATTTGTTGACACTTTATCGATTAAACTTTTTTATTTTTTTTTCGAGTTATTATAAACTAAGCATCTATTTTAATCAGCCTAACGGGAGAAACATGTAGGCGAATTGTAGGGAAAGTATTTGCAGGTTAGTCTGGCTGACCAATATATTTTAGGTGAGAGATCTACCAGACTTGAAATTTGGATATAATCAGATACCACTAAGAAAAAATTTCTCTTACAAGTTTCTCTATTTTTAAAACTGACTGGGTTATGAGATTATGAATTGGAAAAAGACAGACTATCTGTCATGCACTTATGTATGGAAAGTTGACTGACCATGGATATTTAGGTGTGAACAATTTCTTTTTGGAGTTTTGTTATGATAATGCCTAATTGAACTTGTATCTAAGCACTCAGCATCTCTTATTAAATTTTTTTTCTCAGATATTTCAAATCTTGAATTCCAAATTTTCAATCTTGCAAATTGGATAACACTGTTCATTTTAAAAATAAGGTATAAGCTAAGATAAACTTTTTTCTTAATCAGGTCAGAATATACTTCGATCCGAAGTTTCAAAGCTCTCCCCTCTAATTTTTTATTAAATTTATTATCACTACAATACAAATTTTCAAATTTCCAAAACTTAAAAAACAGAGAAATTTGTAGTTGTAAGAGGAATTTTTTCTTAGGGGTACCTAATTATATCCAAATTTCAAGTCTGACAGGCTCCTCACCAAAAACTCTGGTATAAAGTTTTTGGTTGAAAAAAAAAAAGAAGAAAATAATTAATTTTACTGTAAAGGAATAAATGCTCGATGAAGAGGAATCACCATTACATTACCTAACGAATGTAAATTTGATTTTGTTTTGAAAGGCTTTTTATCAATTTATAATGCTGTATTAAATCATGCTTCAAAATAAAAAGGCATCAATTCTTTTCTCATGTAGGTGGATATACCTTTTAGCTAGATATGTCGTGAATTGGCTGCAAGTTTATGGAATTTTTGTTTCGTTTCGTTCTTGGTTATGAATGAACTTATTTTCTATGCGGAGACAAAGAATTCAGTTTTTTTATCATTCCAATTGTCTAATTCTTTTTTATCCTTACGCAAATTATTAGGGTTTCTCGCATTTAATAATTCATAAATTAGGTACATGTACCGAAGGAGGAAATTACTATTGTTAATATTTAATTTTTCACTTGACGAAGGAACTCTCACAAAATTTCGTTGCTCATCAAAAGACTTTACATTTTTATCTCAAACATTGTTTATAAATGGTGGGTTGGTACGGTATAATTAATCGAAGCAAAGTCGAAAGTAGGTGCTTCAGAAAAAAAAAAAAGTCATTTAAAAAATTTATTTTAAAATTAAATTTTGACTTATTTCCTTCGGTAATTCTTTCAAATGAGAAAGTAAAAAAAAAAAAAATAAAAAAAAAATAAAAAGAAGAATTACAAGTTACCTAAATAATTTAATAAGAAAATTAAAAAAAAAAACACATTCTCCAGACGCTTTTAGGATAACAAACTTGTCATCTGGACAAGACAGTGATTCTGAAAACTTACAGCTTATAACTTATGACTGTCTGATATTGTGCTAGAGTATTTATCGGAATTTATTTAATTTGTATTTTGGAAATTGCACGCTTTTTTATTTCCTGCTTATGGGATGTTTGTTCGTTGATTTATAGACACAATCACTGACAAAAACAGGTTTATTCTTTTTGTTATTGGAACCAATTTTTTTCTGCATAACGGCAGGTTGAGGCCTATTCAATGAGAAAATAAGGACGATAAAATTGTTTCCACCTGAAATATTTGTCCAATGAATTTATTCTGATTGATGTCTGTCAGACACAGTTTTTAGGTTCTCGTCATTTCAGTTGAAGAGTTATTGCTTCAAAACTACGATCTTGGATAATAATTGCAATCCAAGATGGCGGTTTCTTTGGTTAGGTGGATCAGTGTTTCGACCAGTGATACTTGAAATGCAAATGAGAATTTTGTGTTTAATTTAAAACTTTTGACAACCCAAACTTTACTAGACAGGTACGTGAAGATTTTAATTTGTCACCCCCATAGAAGAGGAATAGGGAGAAAAGGAACTTCAGAAGGAAAAGTTAAAATTAAGGTTGAATATTATGAAATCACTGAGGAATTTTTGTATCGATTTAAATTTGTTCACTGAATTTTGTTATAGATCAGAACTTTTTACCGAAAGAAAGTCTCAGAATTTTTCAAAATCATTGTAGCTTATATGGTTTTGATTTCAGTCTCAAAAGGAAAACATTTAATGTGAGTTATAATTAAATTTAATTCCGTTATTGATTCAGCAACTAATATGAAGATGAAAATGCTAGAAACTTATTTTTTCAATGAAAAATTTCTCGCATTAGTGAAGTTTTTTTTACTCTATTTCATTTTTTATTAGGTACTCTAGCTTTCGTTCAATTTCGAATTCCTAATTAAAGAAATTGAATAACTAGTAAAAAATAAAAATATATCCACGCTGCGGATGTGAATAATTACATTAAGACGGGAAAGAAAAGAAAATGGACAAGAAATTATTTCACTAATTCGAATCTAAAGAGAAAAAATAAATAAATAAACTACGACCAGAGATGTTTAACTTTTTCACCGAACATATTTTTATACAGAGTTTTCTTTTTTTTCCTCTCCTTTTTTAAAAATTATTTGCGTTCGCGACTTTCAATGGACCGTACCACCCATAAATTACTCTTAGACGAAGTTTTTGAAAGAGAATTATTTATGGTCGAATATGTTTATTTTGTGATTTTGCTATTGTTACGGAGTCATGACCCGAGAATATCGATAATATGCAATGAAAATTGTGGTCGTGAAGACTGCAAAATGAATGATTTTCGGCACGAGTTTCGAAAATGTGGAAGACAATGATCCACATATTCACGAATATGACTTTACACCAATTCACCCTTGAGAAATTCTTAAGAAAATAATATTGGTCGTATTTTAAAACGTCAAATTAACACATTTTTCGAAAGAAGATTAGCGGAGTTAATTCATTTATATAGGTAATTAAATGTTCCTAACTTTTAACTGAAATTTTGATAATTCTTAAATTGCATCACTTAAACGGTTTTTTCGACACAGGGAGGATTTTGAGTGGGTGAAAAGGTCAGAATGATTCTATCATTTGGGCGTGTTGATGCTTAATATTTCCTCTCCCATTTTGAACAGACTTAGAACTGCCTTCATGGACCTTCTCTTCTTAATAACAGGTAATTTTTTAAGAAAAATTGTAAAACTAGTTTTCTAAAGAAGTTGATTTTTTGTTTAGATAGAATGAGAGAAAGAACATTAATCCCTTAAACGTTTCAAACTTCCAGGTCTGAATTGATTTTTAGGTTCTGGTGAAAAGTTTTCTTCAAACGATGTGATCATGTTTGAATCGCTAGCCCCATGTTTCTGAGAAGCGTCTACATTCAGTTAAAGAGGATATTTTTATTTAAATTATCATAGGTTATCATAGGTATTTTTAGACTGGTATTATATGTAGTAATGTTCAAATCAGAAAATTTTCAAGCTTCTCCTGGCTTCTTGTTATGTGGTATGGACTATCACCCTGGCAATCTGTGTTCAAATCATAATAATATCAATAATAATTGTTTTTGTAATTTTATTTTTTCATTATTTTTTTGTTTTATTTTCACATAGGTATCTTTCAAAGTGGATAAGCCAGATTATATATTGCATTAAGAAAAAAAAAAGAAAAAAAGAGGAAGTTTTATTACTTTCGTCTCCTACACTTTTTCTGAAATCCTATTCGTCTGATCACAGATGACATGTCTACTTCTGTGTAAGTTATCATTTTAACATTTTCCTTCATTTGTTATGATTATTTTGTAAATTTGTGATTTTAAAATAAGTATAGTTTGTTACGTTTTCAGTAATTTTTTTCTCATCAAAAAAGTTTTTTAAATTATTCTATTTGAGATACACGCCATCAATTTTTTGATTCTTCTCATTTTACAGTACTGACTAAGAACTTGAATTGTCTGGCTAAACTGAGAAGTAACTTTTCACACAACTTGTTCAGAACTAAAATTTCTAGTGCAGCAAGTTTTTTGCTATAAGGGGGTCACTGAGCATGTGTGTAGAATTAAATAAATTAGAAAACTGCTCATGTAAATTTCACACCGGTGGAATTGCCTACTTTACACACAAATTAAGGCACTATACTACAAATTATCCTAGGTTGTTCATGTTAAACATTTTTCCTTCCATTAATCTTAAATTTTTTCTCTGTCTTATATTTAAATTAAATTACTTCTTTTTTCACAACACTACTCAGTTTTTATCCGCGGTCGTATTGAATGACAATAACTTCTAAATGCGCTTGGGTTCAAGGCAAATGAATAAAAAAGTTTTAAATTTCACTAATTTTTTCTCAATTGAGCAACAATTTCTCTATCCATATGGATACGTTTTTCTTCATCTAAGTCAACCAGTATTTGCACATCTTATAAACAACATCAAATTTATTTTAGTCCGTAATTTTTATTCTGTCAGTACATTATGTGTTTTTGCATTACAAGCCCTGAGTAAGGCACCACTTCACGATGCTTTGGCTTATGCTAACCGAGGATTTTTGTTGACATAGTTGGGTAACACAATAGAATTTGTTGTTATGGTGGAAGTAATGAAAATTCTTTTTTTTTTCTTTTTTTGGGATGTATGTAGCCGTGTGAGTTGTGGCGCATGTACATTCGAATATGAGGGAATAAAATGGGCAAAATAATTCGGTAGAATAATATTGGTGAAATAATTTTGACAAATTAATTTTGTCGAAAGATTTTGGTTGGCTTATAAATGTATTATAGTGATGGATTGACTGTTTTCCCACAGGAATTAGACCTATATTTGGACAAATAACAAGGAAATTCTGGTTGTCTCTTTTTCAAAGAACACCTCCTTGGTTATATAATACACGCATATAATTTAGTTTTCTTCTTTATACAATTAATGCATGATACAAGGTGGGAAAAAAAAATATCAGTACCTGGCTAACCGTACAGGTTAGGACTAAACCATCATGTTTTCTTTGTGTTTAACATTCTCGGATAAATTAGTTGAGTGGTTAGGAGATTGTTTCAGTTAGATTATCCTACGTAGAGTGGCATATCATAAAATTCTTCGATGTCTGCCAGGAAATTTTTCTTTTTTAGGCCAACAAACAACCATAGAGGCTACGACCTACATGTGTTGCTCCAGCTTGCCTCCAATACTGCGATAAAGTGTGACAGGTATTTGTTTAACTGCTAACGCATGTAACTTTATGTATCATGGGCACATTTTTCCCATTCGACAAGGTGGGAAACAGGCTGCGGTAGAAGGTTTTTGTATGCCCTTTTAGTGGTTCATCTCTTTTTATTTCTAAAGAAAAAATGATATTGGTAAAATTTTGAAATAATAAGTCCAAAGTGCCTGGACTGAAATATTAAATATGATTGAAATGGTGAGAAACAACCTGAAAGGTACTAAAGCTTCCTTCTCGTTATCTACAAAAAATATTAAAAATGTTTCACCGAATTTTTCGTAATCGGTAATAAATCCGCTGGAATAATTATATTTTAAAATATTTGGGTCATCAAATTATTTTTATTTTTCCATTTTTTAAATTTCTATTCATTAAACTTAGTTTTCAAATGAGAATCTTCAATGAAAGAAATGAGTTTTGTAACAAATTTCCACAAGGTTTCATTTTCAATCACTCAAACTGTGCGAAGTTACAAGGTTTAAGTATGGAAATTTTTCAAAGCGACCATCGTAAAATTTATTATGTAGACTTATTTCGCGAAGGAAGCGTAGGTAATCAAAGGTTCCTCCTTAAGACTTCGCCTAAAGTTTCAGAAGTTTGATAATTTCGATGAAAATTTTACATTAGATACGTACTTACCTACTCAGTTTTTTATTAGTATTTCGTCCAATGCTGAAAATCATTTTTCTTACCGACTCCTTTCAACGTCATTTTCGTACTGAAATTCTCCAATGTTAATGAAAACTTTGGCCGTTTTTGAAAAGCATGTTTTATCACGCCGTAATGTAATCATTCTGTGAACATTATTTTCAAGATTATACTTTCACGCTGTTAAATGAAAACCTTTTTCTGTTGACGTGGATACTCCTAAATAGGTCAATTTCCTCCCCATTTATATAGGTATTAGCTATACCTATAAATTATGTATAATACTTATATAGGGTATATATATATATATTTTTTTTTTAAATGAGTAACTGAAGTAATCAACAAACTTCGATGAATTTTTGTTAAGACAAGCTATTTAATTTCTGTTCCTAATTTCTTATATTTATTTTTGTCGTATCATTTCTCATATCTATCGTTATAATGCAAATCAAATTTCTCGTGAATTATGCAATTTTTGTTGAGAAAAATAATTTTTTATATTTTATTTCTAAATAAGGAAAACTCCGTTTTTCCGGCTTAAATATGACGTCATATACGGAGGAGGTACGTAATGTATTTGGTATGTTCTATCTCCGAATCTAACGACTTTTTGTTCGCCTCCAGCTTCAGTTATGTTGGTACAAATTTCCATGAAAATTCCACCAAAATATACGTTACCTAGCTACTGAGTGCCGAAAAGGGATCGAGGATTTTCGGTTTTGGAAACGCGTAAATTAGAATACTTTTAATTGCAACATTCTGGGTTTCGTAATCCACCGAGGAAATGTAGTGAATTTCAGCCTTTCTTCCAGTAAGGAGATTATATCGGTGATTGATTCGTATGTTAACAGTGGGTAGAAAATCATAAAAATTTTGGTCGTACGTCTGCGAAATTAATTTTCACCTATTTGTCAGTGTCGAAAAACTGTTTTTAATGGTGTTGCTTCATCCTGTAATGTGCATTATCATTGTTTGATACATTTTTGTGCGACTATTTGTTCAGTTTTATAAAAATTCAAAATGGTTAGTTGGATTTTGTGGAATTGTAATTGTTGCGACCATTGCAATACTAATAATGTATCTGACGAGAGTCAATGTTAAATTTATTATTTTGTAGGATAGAAAGCGGTAAATTAAATTTTAGCTAACTTGGGTACCTAATTTTTACCCAGTTTTCTTGCAAACGAAGTATTAAAGAGAATACAAAATTCTTTGAAAAGCTGCTTTTCCAAGATTTTGTGGAAAGTGCAAAAGGAATAGGACTGAAATTTTCATGAAAGGTAGTCGATATTGACTATGTAGAACCAGGTTTGTTGGGGGGTTTCTCTTATTGGTTTCGTAGTTTCTGAGAAAACTGGAGAACACAAAATTCGTGGAAAAGTGGTTTTTCCAGGATTTTGTGGAAACTACAAAAGGAATCAAATTGAAATTTTCACAATACATTGTTATTATGCATATGCAAGTTTTATAGAAGTTTTACGCCTTCCTATTTGTTCAGTGGTTTGATTACTTGAGAAAATTTTGTTTTCACGGTTTTGAAAAAACTGCGAAAGAGATGGAGCTCGTATTTTCAGGAAAAGTGGTGCTTATACAGAGTGCTTCATGAAATGTTTCCCAAACCTGAAATATGAATTAAAAAAAACTTCTATTTACAATTTCCCCTATCTTCAAAACTGAAGTAGTCAGAAAGGCGAATTTCTTCGTATTGCCTTCATTTCATACTTCAATGGTCTGAAATTGTTTTACGTCAGCTTTTTATTTGTATCAGGAGCGTTCATGTTGAACCCAACCGTTTTCTTTCATCCTAAACTAAATTTCCCAAATTTAACACTTTGATGATTCCAAATTTTTTGATTTTCCAGCCCCTCTGGCTATCAAAATTTCGAACATAAATATTGAAGATAGGGGAAATCGTCCTCTTTTGGGGAGGAAAGGGGAGTCCAGAACCCAGGACACCTCCTTATACATGCTATTGCTATGGCGATTTAAATATATTTATTTTATACAAGTTGAAAGATCAGATTACTGCGAATAGTGACGTATCCATAGAATTTTCAAATAAGATAATTTGCTATATTTGTCTGTGGATGAATAGAAGGTCTTATCTGACGTTCTTTCCCCATATCTAAATTCGTTTTTGCTCGTAGCTTGTTCTATTGTCAGGCTACTATCAAAAATGAAATTAGATAAAGTGATTTCTTCTTCTCTTACGAGTTTGCTGGTTAGTTCTAGCCTTTTGAGATTAAAAGAAATCACTCCATTTGGAACTCTTGTCCGTTCAAGTTTAATGTATTTATAATGTCTTTATGCAATATGTTATTCTTTTTATTCTGATTCTGAACTTAGAAAAATTCTCGATCGATGTACGAATTTGTCTACAATTCTGCCTTGTGTTTTTTGTAATATGTCTTGTTTTTATTTTAATAACATTTTTCATCCTAAGGCGAACATAATGTTGTATTGAAATAGGTATGTTTTTCTCTTTTAATATAACTGGTATTTTGTTTTTGACTCGTTGATTTTTTCTTAAGAATGTCTGGCTAACAAGGTCAAGTGACGTGGAGAGATGGTTTGAAACACAATGGGTAAATTTTATAGGGGGAAATTAGAGAAAATGGGGTAAAATTTAAAATGACTTTGGGTATATCTTTCGACCTTCAGTAAACCTTTTTTAAAATGTAAAATTACACGAGTTCGGCGAGAACAAACCCTGGGTCTTTCCCTTCAGGTTTTTCTCCCCCACAGTGAATTTTGGAATTTCTCACTGTGGGTTATTATCAATTTGATACTCAAAATTTCCGCTTGTTTTTTGTTTTAATCTTTTTATTTCAACAACTCTTCAATTTCACATCATCATTCTGTCATCGGTAAAACATCTATTTCTTCAATGTTTTCATCCTCAGATGCCACGTGTATGGTATCTTGTTACGTACTCTGTGAATCAATTCAGGTAAGTGATTGGTTGAAAACTTGTAGGAGCTGATTAAAACCAAGTTTTTTGTAAATAGGTGAAAACCGATTTGGCATACCACAATAGATCCGAAATTTTTATCAGCCATTTTCAGTCCTTTTCTTTTTTGTAAAAGAAAAAAAAATTGGATTAACTTGAAAAGTAATTTGTCGGTGTCTCAAGAATTACAAATTAACGCTTCATTTAATTTTTTACTTTTTCTCGTTTTCCATTAAAATTCTTCTTTATCTGAAGAATTATTTTCTTTAAGGTTTCAGACCGTCAAAAGAAATGTTTAATTTTTTTGAAATTCGTGTCTTTGGATGCCTCCTTTTGTTTTTTTTACTCTGCTTGCAAAGGCGGAATTGAAACTGATTTGACAAAAGGGTTGGGGGTGAGAATGATAAAAATTATCCGTTTCATTAGAAAAGAAAACGATTGTTATCATTTTCCAATTTTGACCTAATTTTTTTATGTATATATATTCCCGATTATGAGAAAGCGAAAAAAGAGATCAGAGTAAAATTTATGCGATAAATTATCTTTACATCGGTGCAGGTCTGATAGAAAATTGGTGCTTATTAATTTGGTAGTTTCTGAAAAAACTGGAGATGAATAATTGCTGGAAAATATTTTGTGTTCATAGTTTTGAAAAAACTACGTAAGAGATAAGGCTATAATTTTCAAGAAAGATATTCCTTATTTAAGCCCAGGTCTGATAGGAGTTTGGTACTTATTGATTCAGTAATCATTAGTTTCCGAGAAAATTAGAAAACAAAAATTTCCTGGAAAGTCGGTTTTGAGGAATGAAACATTGATCGATCGATATTTTTGTTGAAAATATCGATAAATATCAATTACCAGTACTCATATTTTTATATATTGCGTAGTTTTTTCAAGTAAATATTTAATATTTTTTTTTTTTTTGGAAATAATGGATGAAAACTGGCAAACTGGATTTTTTAGCGAAGTATTGCTGCACTAGAGTTTTTATTTTTTTTATTCACCCGGTTTTATTGAATTGTTTGATTCGAAACGAAATTAACCCATAGGAATTTTTCATTAATGATGCAGCTAAACTAAGTTTTGCTGCGGTTGAGCGGAACTTTTCAGAGACTTTTTTCCAGTCATTTCTGCAGGCAAAGTCACCAAAAACTCAGCTTGACTTTTGAAATATCATCCGACGAATGGTTTTGTATATGAAATAGGAAAAACTGAGGAGAAAAAACCACCGATAAGGAAAATATGAGAGTCACTTTCGACAGTATCCTTTGAAATTGCAAAAGCGGCAATTTAAACGAAAAACAGAGGAAAATATTTTATTCTCGCAGAAACTAAGGTCTAGATTTGAATAAAAGAAAAATTTAAAAGTAATAATTGAAGTCGCCAAAAATAAGTAAAAATACCTAAAAACAAACAAACAAACAAACAGTCTAGACTTTTGTTTGCTGTTTTTACCCAATAACTTGAATTTTGCTGATTTTATTCGTGGAAGTTTTAATTTTTGTTTGAAGTCGATGAAAATGGTGTAGTTGATGGTTTGTTTTTTAGACTTATAAATTGGGTCATAAATCCGTAATAATTAACCATCCTAATTAAAATGTCATACACGTAAGTTACGCAGGTGCATAGAAATGTATCTGTACTAATTTTATGTTTGATGCCAGTAAAAGGAATGTGACTGAAAGTCTGGACGTTGCTGCACTCTCAATTCTGGTGGACCCAAATAATAGCAAAGTATAGTTCAAAGCAGGCGATTTAACGGATTGCAAAAGGAAAGATTTGTACAGATCCACTGGTGGCTTCTCATCTCCAGCATGAATTTGAACTAAGCCGAATACATCGTAATTTTGAGTTGAGAATGTGAGAGCAGCTGGCCTCGAGCGTACGACCTTTCGGTTGTGAGGCGTAATCACTAAATTACACGAATCCTTCAAAGGAAGAGTTCAGTCAATAATTTGTGAATGTGAAAGTAAAATATAAGATTATGAAGTATGTTCGGTGAATCAATCAACTATTGAAAGCCCATCATTACAATGATTTGTAATTATTAGGATTTTTCAAAAGTTACCGATTTGTGATGATGTGAAATTGAGATTCGATTTTGCATTTAAATGGAAAAAAAAAAAAAAACTCTTTCAGTTGATTTTGCCGATTTACACCTAAAATGATAACACCTAAAAATAGATACCAACATCTGGAGATGAGAAATTCGTTGAAAGTTAGAGGCTGCGTTTCTTCGGAAAGGTGAACATAAATATTTTTGAAATGAATTTCATTCAAGTCGACAAATTTTAGAGCGTCAGTATTTTTAATTATTTTATTGGCCAGATACTAGTGCAGTAAAGTTTAACTCGAGATAACAACAACCGCTGTCTTTCTAGTAATTTCCAATGAATTTTTACGAAGAAAAAAATGCCAAAAATATGATGTAGAAAAGAAACTTTAGCGCAGCAAGGTATGCTTTACAATGTAGATTTCCTTAAACAAAAAAAAAAAAAAACTATTGGACATTGGGGTCTTTATGTCCATATTAAATATATTAGTTTGAATAAAATATAATAACAAAATAATGAACAACACTCCAGTACTGCACCAAGTAATTACTTTTATTAAAGAGAACAACAAACAGATGTTAACTCTACGAGTACAAGAAGAAAAAGTAAATAAGTAATTAATGAAAAGTAATAATCTTCTAGTGGCTGTATCAGTGGTACAATATATCAGTGAATCCAACAAGTGCTCAAACAATCAGTGTAACACCAACAAAAACTAAATAAACAAATAAACAATTAAATAAATAAATAAATAAATACAAACGAAAATCAAAATGTCAAAAATATTTGGCAGAATGCTTATCAAAAATTAAGTACATTTAAAATGAAGTATCAAAGAAATCCATATAATGAATTTATGTTGTAGTGTGAAGTTATAAGAAACGCACGTACTTAAGTTATCAAATGATTGCTTAGCAAATATAATAACAGCAAGCTTGCTTTTCGACCATATCCATTGGTTCATTTGACATTCATCTTCTCTTCTTAGCAAAAGTTCGAGATACTTTCAAATCACTTCGACCGATGAACCGTTAATGAAATTTTGTAAAATGTTATAATAATTATAATAAGGTATTCAGTGTTTGTATCGAATTTCTTGACTCTGGTTTAAATGTACTTTAGAACCATTGAAGCCCCCTAAAATTCAACAAAATAGGATGTACCGAAAGTACCATCTGGTCAATCTGGACCAAAAACTATAGGGTTCCTCCTCGTTTAAGTCTGAAAAAGTGTATCAAACTTCATGACTATTGGATAAAAATTAGGACCTATACTGTCTCAAACAGAAATATGTGTATAATTCGTATATTATGAATTTCAGCTAATAGTGCCCAAAGTTTCCTTGGGTCATGAGATGAAAAACAAACCTACCCCCGACCCTACGTCTCAATACTAGATCAATTTTAACATGTAGATTTTCTTCAAAAACCTACATACCAAAAGACGTGTCGTCATCCATGTTATAAGCATAAGTTTGTTTCAAAAAAGAAGAGAGGTTCGTTGAATAATGAGACTGAGCAGCAAAGTGTAACAATTAATGCAAACATTTGAAACACCTAATGGAAAAAACTAAATGAAGGAAGCAGAATTCACGATTTTTCAATCAGAAGCGAGAGTATGAAAATATGGACCAGAATCACATTGATGATAGAGAAAATCAGTGTCGTAGTGTCAGGGAAGACAAGCTAGACATTGTCTACCCACATAAATTCTATTCTTGAGTCAAAGAAAAAAAAAAAAGAAGATTAGAAAGAGAAACAATGAAACACAGTAGGAATTTTCTACGCTATAATATTGACTCTCAAAGGCCCGCTCCTATTGAAATCTACCCGATATACCAGCATTAAAATCTTGTAGGTAGACATTTATAAAACTGTATCTGACAAAATCAACTTCATGGGTTAGAAATCCATTTCGCGCGCATGTTTTTTTTGTCCCAGTTTGTAAAGGCCAAGGTAGACAATTTTATAGTTGTTTCCAGGTATAGTTGAGAGCTCTGTGTGCAGTTTGTTTTCTTCAAGCCGTATAATAAACCTATATCAAATCTTATGAAAGAAACCTAATTGTCTTCCCAACCTAATTTTTCGTGCTACGCCACTGGAGACAACATATTATGCATCAAAGTTACATATTGATAGGAACATCAGCGAAGATAATATACGTACGTGTTTCAAAAGATGAGTTATTTTCTTGTTACTATAACTTTCCTATTATTTCTCCTTTTTGAAAGTAGGTACCTAACTACCTACTTACCCATGTATCTAGTTAATTGAAAAATCTCAGAGTTGACCAAACAAAAAAAAAACAAAAAAACACATAACACTTTGCTAGAACCTACTAAATAAGGTAACCGACGAACTGACTTAGATGAGAATAACATCTGGACTGTGCAAAACTAATCTAAAAAGAAACAGTGAAATAGGTAAGTAAACCTGCTTCAGAAAAATATCTTTGACATTTCTATATCCTCTACGAAATTACCTCATCACCCAGCGTGACCTATGCCATTTTCATTAAAACTAAGTTTGATTACCGTATTCTTTAGCTGGAAGGCGAAATCCCATAAATTCCCATCGAGATGAACCAAATTCGACGAAACTCTGTATAGTATTTTTGGTATTCTTAAGCTGCGGACACAAAACATGGTTTTTCTTTCTTTCGTCAACGAATAAATATCTTCGACTTGAAGCGTCGCAAAAAACTTTCGACAAAAACCAGTATTATGTATGAAATGATTGCTACCAGCTTCAATAAAGAAGAACTTTTCGTTGCCATACCGAGAGAAGGAAGAACAAACTTCATGAAAAGTTACTCAAAAAGTTGAAGAAAAGAATGGAAAACTATAATATCGAATAATATTGTTGAGAAATAATTAATATCTATAAATAAAATTTAAATGGATTTGCTTAACGATATTTGGGTGATCTTTTTTAGGATTAAAAGATCAAAATATACTTAAAGCAGATAAATGAATTTATCTATAATTTTTAAATGAGAGTTTAATCAAGCAGTACTTTAAGAAAAACTTTATTCAGAGTCGAGTGGCAGTGTGCTGTTCCACT
The DNA here is from genome assembly GCA_011428145.1 of Ericerus pela. Lineage (NCBI taxonomy): Eukaryota > Metazoa > Arthropoda > Insecta > Hemiptera > Coccidae > Ericerus > Ericerus pela. The sequence continues at coordinate 557,591 of WOFM01000199.1, read as the reverse complement.
GAAAATGACAGAGATTTTCATCGAAATTTGCTGAAATTAATGCTGTAAACGATTATTAGCTCAGTATAATTTGAAATCAAAGGAGGAAAAACAAACATTATGCATCAATTTTTGTAATAATTTTTCTGGTCGGCCAGGTCGTGAGCTAGATTTACCTAATGGAGAAAGCGTTTTGAAATGGATGCGAGCGAAAAAAAATTTTTTAGATGTTTTTCGTGTGTAGAACATTCATATAAATAGCTTTTGTTTGATTTATTTTGTTTTTCAGTCTTCGTGGGATTTGACGCCCAAAACTTCTCCTACGATACGGCGTTGATAGCCGTTATTTCTCTCTCGCCTTTTCTTTAATTTTCTTAACTGATCGGGGGAGGGAAAAGCGTCTCCCTTCCTCACCCTGCGTACATCTTTGCGTATTTGGTCATTTTGAGTCACGCTGAGTCAGGATTTCTCTAAAATGGATTAATTTTTTTGGCTAAACAATTCCCTCATCTATCCCTGAATTTACTGTAAATTGCCAACGGCTATTAGTTATGAGTACTTGAATCATATTTAAATTATAAGAAGTTAAAAGTTAGTGAGAAGTTGCTGATCATCTTTGAATTCGATATTTTACCATTCAATTTTGAAAATTTTGGCTACAACTTGCAATGTTAATTTCTTAGTTTTTTAAATTCCCGTTTTTTAGATAAAATAATGTGGTAGTAGGATGACGAAAGGGAAAGATTTAAGAATGCAGAACGCTATAATTATGGTTTAAGAGTCTTACCTAGAATTCACTATTTGAGTGGGCTTTATAAATTCCGCTTGCAAAAAAAATTGGAGAGGTGATTTTTTCTTGTTTTAAAACGTTTATATATAGCCTTTTTTTCAATTTTTCTTCATTTTTCGGTTTTTTTGTGTGGCCTTGGGAGGAACTTTGACCTCCGAACCCCACCACTGCATACGATCCCTGTCCCACTGTGAGAAGAATATTTTGAACAATTAACAATACATTTGCAGCTGAAAAATAGGTCTTAGATTCATGAATTTATTTATATTAAAATTCGAAAAGCTATTCACCTTTTTGCAACATATTTTCGTAATATTTGTTCGTCATCGATTGTACCAGCTTTTTGTTTTCTCGACCGATGAAAAACATAATTTAACAAATTTTTCCATCTACCACCATCCGATTGTGTTGCAGAGAAAAGGCTCTGAAACTATTTGATAGGTAATGTAAAATTTTCTCATTCTCCAAAAATATTTTTCAGTTATCGTATAACCCCAAAGAACTGGCTCATTGTTCACAAATGTGCTAACTATAGTAACAACAACAAGTGCAAAATATTTGAGGTTTTTCAATATAGCGAAAAAAGTTATAGAACAAAACCCTCTCTGTTTATGTTGTACGTGACAAAGACAAAAAAAAAAAACAATTTAAAAATTTTTTTTTGGTTTTGCGACTTTTTCGTTTCTGTTGTATGGAGGTTGTGCTTCGATAAGGTACTGTATATCTAAATACATTATTAATAACCGTTGATGATAAAATTTTGTGATTCCGAAAATAAGATAAAAAAAAATATTGAGCTTGCGGCAACATTCATTTGATAAACTATAACGATGATTCTCTGTTGTTATACCATAACTCGATTATTATGAAGAATGGCTGAATGACAATTTTGTCAAGCCAAAAAAGAACAACTCAATTATCTCCTCTTTCAGTGGAATGATTTTTCCTAAGTAAAACGTTATTAGATTAAAGTAGAATCCTGAATATATGCATCATACAGACTGCAGGAAATGAAAAATTTAGTCTGAAAAGAGTTCTCTTTCATCTTATTTTTGTTTTTTGGTTTTCTTGAAAAAGTAGAAATATTGGGTCATATTTATGGCTGCATTATTTCTCCAATTTACAGTTCTATTTTTGTGTTAAATGTTGATCAGTGTGTACCCTTCCTTCTTAAAACATAATCGGTAATAAAAAAAGTGGGCTAATTGTGTTATGATTATCAGGAAAATAATGATGCAATCAACTTTTCCCATAACTACTCTACGATTTTTGGGAAATTGAGCAATTGATTCATATAACAATCGAAATTTTGTGAAAATTCAACGAAATGACCTAAAAGATTCAGTTGGCACACTTTCAGGCCTATCGAGCGAAAATTGACCTAACGGACGAACTATGCTCTCGTTTCAGATCAAAAACAATAGAGTTTAACTTCGGTGAATCCGAATAAGTGTTTCAAATTTCGAAACCATCCGATCAAAATTACGCCTGGAAATCTGGAAATGAATTTAACGCAAAATGGCGTAAATAAAAAAAATGAATTTTCGAAATAGTGCCAAAATGCTCAGAAAATCAAGAAACGAAAAACGTACCCACTCGCACCCTTGGGTTCGCATTACTCTGGAAATTTTAATAAGTGTATTTTTTTATAAAATCTATTTAAAAACTGAAATCTCCGAGAAATCCGATAAATAAACAATTGTGGAACGACGGTTTGAATCCCCGTAGAGGAACATAATTTTTTTATTTAATAGATCGAATTTAGGAAATCGGTCTTCGTCACAACATCGGCCTTACTTTGAAATTATTATATGCAAATATTTATCAATTATTTAGCTTCCGTCGTCTAAGAGCAATAGCATCATCACAAAGGTTATTCAGTGAGTAGGTACATAAGGCGACGCTTCGTTTGGCTTCGCCTCATTTCGCTTCAATTAATTATTGGAAAATTCCCTTACAGTTATTTTTAGTTGAGATTTGGAAAAATATTTGTATTAATATTTAATTTGTCCGGATTTAAAAATAAATTATTTTGCATCTTACTCGTGGGTCTGCTTTAGTTACAAAATACGATCCTTGAAATTTACCAAGTAGGTACCTAACTGCTTTCTTCAAAAACACTGCGGAAGTTATCGTAAAAACAATCAGTGTATGTGACGTCGACGAATGAGGGTTTATAGGTATATGTAATATTAATTAAGGCAAAAATTGACGCGTTTTCCAATAAATTAGTTCATTCTACTACGTATAAGTCATTTGTGAGTATGACTGAAATTAAAATATCTAATGAACAAAAAAAAAAAAAGAAATGTTAGTGGGTGGCAATACTAAAAATACTGTTCATGGTAAGTAATTGATACCAGGGCCGTAGGGAGGAAATTCGGACTAGGGAGAGAAAAAATTTATGGGTGTCCTAAAAAATTGAAAATCGCATTCATGATCAGGTTCAATATTCAGAATTTATCTATGAGAAGGGTTTTACAATACTGGGGAAGCTAATTTGACGAGCGGTACGAGCGAAAAAAATTTTTTTAATCGTTTTTCTGTACATTTTCCATAAAAATCTATTAGTTTTTTTTTTTTTTTTTTTTTTTTTTTTTAATGAACACTGGGTCCCTAAAAATCCCAGGGCTCGGAGGGAATTCCCCTTCCCCCATCTCGTCAGGCCTGGTTGATACCAATCACTTGTGTAGAACTGTAGAATGTACCCAAAATAACGATATTTTTTGGGTTTTATACTATTTACCAAGTACCTACGTAGTATGTAACCTAATTAAATAATGTCGAATTATCATATTTTTTGTAAGTTTTACGCATAAGATCTTAGTACTTATGTGAAAAAATCGTAAACAACGGTAAACATCGAATTATCATTTGAAATCATGCAAAATAGACACTGTATGTATATTTTTATATTGTTCATTGAAACACTTGCATCTTATATTTTATCATTAGGTCGGTAAGTACCTATTTATAACTCATATTTTTTATTTTTAAACTTTTTTTCGCAATATTTCAACATCGTATCATTTTTATTGGCAGTTTGTGAAATCGATTTCGAAATTAGACAACTCTCATAAATATAAGAATGGCAGAAATATTATCTTTACCAGAACGCTAGGAATGTCAATTCTTCAAAATCTCTACTGGTCAGCCAAGTTTGATATAAACAACAATACAACCCGACCTCTCCGGTTCCACTGCCTCTGTCTCATTCTCTATTGGTTGTTGATTTCATATTTATAAAAATGTTTGGTACTTTCAAAGATGGGCAGGTAGTTAATGTGTCTGACAGAATTTGAACTGATGATGTCACACAACACAAATCCGATTTACATCTGGGAACTTGGTCGACCTGTATAATTTTAAAGTCTTCGACTAGGAATGCGATGAATTTTGAAACTGATATCGTTGCACCACTGGTATGGGCGATGATCAAGAATGTTTCCTAAGGTCCCTGAATGTCCGCAGTAACTGCTACAATACAGTAAAATGGTTGTTTTAGCGAGGGCGTATCATGTACTTACCTTCTACAAAAGGTTTTCTGAACAAATTGAAAATTAACCTTAGGTACCTTTATGCTTTACAGAATTTGAAGCAATTTAAATTGATTTATTTACACTCGAGTAAACACAACGAAAACGTTGCACTGGCATATCCTCGCAGATCAAAAACGTTTTTTAATTTGTGGTCCGAATGGATAATATTATTCCTACGGAAGTTGAAGTATGCAACTTGTATGGCTCTAGAATGCTGTTCGTAAAATTAGTTTCTTTTTTTTCCACTTCCGTTTTATTTGTTTTTCGAAATAATTGCAAGCAAATGCCCGCGTAAAAAGTAAATTTTTTCAAAATTAAGTTTGCTTAAAACGTACTGGAAAATTCACCATCACAGGGATGTAGTTATTTTAAGTAATTTAGATTTGCGAGCGTAGGTATGTTCTAACAACATTTGTAGCCTATGTTGTCTACTCAAAGTCCTGTATCTGTCAATAAAATTGGTTCCACACGATGGTCAACTCCCTGTATGTGTCTAAAAACTTTGAATCGTGGTTTTTATAACATAATATAATATTACCATTCCACTTATGAGTCGACTTCAGTTCGAAAAAAATTGTCTCTACCGTTGGTGCCTGTATTTAGAAAAGTCGTTAAGTTCCATTCAGATTTGTTAATTTGGACATTATTTTTATTTTTACTTTTACTTTTCGCAATTGCTTTTTATACCTTTGATCATTTACAAACTTATAGAGAAAAAAGTTGTGTGGCCTTATTCTTTGTTCTACAGGAAATTCGTATCCACATCACTCATACTTAGGTAGTTGAGATGTAAAGGAAAATTCTCTGTACACGTATACTCTTTGGCACATACCTACATCTCTTGTGGTTTTCTGTTTCCGAAAGTTTTATTTTTCGAAACCCTCTTTTCACGAGTTTTAATGTGCCACTTTACAAAGGGCTCGTGTGTTTTCCAGAATTATGGTTTTTGATTATTTTTCTTAGAATTTGTAACGAAATTTCGCATTGCTTAGGCGTTTGTTTGTAACCTTTTTGTATTCATCATCGAGAATTTTGTTCACTTTATACCATCTGTAGACTATGAGAAATTAGTTCTCGTTTGTCGAGAAACTTCGGTATTCGCGACGATTGAATTTCACGAATGCGAACTGTAAATACGGCCAAGTAAGTCGAGTAAATTGGAAATGTTTTTATGTGGAGCTTATAAATAACGGCGACGTTGATGAGAAATGCAGTTCGTGATTCGAATACCGAAACTGTGTACCTAATATTATGTGTTATCTAACGTTAGCTTCTGGAGTAGGTACACATTTTCGGAAAAACTGCTGGTGAGGAGTGCGGACTAAATTAAAGATTGAACTCATCAGCGTACGGTGTTCGGTCGAAATTTGTTTTCACACCAGACAATAATTTATTTAGGATCGGTACTTAGGTACTTCATTCTCGCAGACTTGAAAAAACTTACCATCAGCTAACTGAAACTAATTTAGTCGTACATTTTATTTGAAAATCAATGGGAAGAAGAAAAAAATTCACCACAATGCCTATAGAAGCTACCATTTTAAAACGTCTACTAATCATTTTATTACTGAAAATTTCTAAATCCCCTTTCTCCCATTTTTGTTGTGAACAAATTTTTATTGTTAAGTTAATAGCTATAGAATTTTAAATTAATTTTACAAACTTTATAGGGGTGTTGCAAAAGTTAGTTGTGTAAGTTTTTTTCTCCGGCTACACTGATCCGTTTAACAAATTTGTGAGGTTGCTAGGACAACACTGACATATTTTTTGTAGCGTGGCGCACAGATCTTTTAAAATTAGATCGTTAGATCAACAGATCAAAAAATCTCGATCTTAGATCATTAGATCACTTCAATAAAATGATCTAATTTTGAGATCTAGATCGCCATTTTTCAGATATTTTAGATTTTTAGATCTTCAAATTAGATCGTTTGTAATAACTTAAGTACTCAAATTAGATAATCAAATCATATAATAATAATAATAAATTAATAAATGACTCAAACTGATTGTTCTACTTTTAATTTTGTCTTTTATTCTTATTTTTCAAATCTTACATGGTGGAAAGAGGTGATTGGGAGGAAATTGGGAATTTATCTGAAAAATCAGGAAACGATCTAATAAATTATAATTAGATCGCGATCTACATCGCCTTGATTGATTTATCGCTCCACACTGCTTTTTTGTGGGAAGTTAATAACATTTTGAAGTTGAGACTTTAGTTTTGTGCAATATCAGATGATGATAATTATTTCGTACAAATTTAACCAAAGATTAGTGTCTAAGTTTTCGACCAAAAAAAAGAAAGTCAATATTTTTGAATGTTTATGCGTAGTATACACATACAGTGTGTACATTGGTATACAAATGGGTGGTTTTGGGGTCAAAACTGCTCAAAATTTTCTAATTACCTCATATGCCTTCAAAAAATAATCGTTAATTAGGCTGTTGATTGGAAAAATTTTTTCAACACCCCTCAAAAAAATTAACCTCTGGAAAAGCCAAAGGATGTGCGCAATGTGATGTCACAAAGGGAAAGAACAAATTTGTGAGGCGGGAGTGATATGAAAGAAATTTTGTCACTGCTCTTTGCTCAAATTTGGATGATATACCATCACCCGATGTTATACAAAATTTATGTTTCAGCATCAACACGCATTATTAACTCACTGAAAAAAAAGTTCACTGTTGTCCTAAGAGCCTCACAAAAATGTTAAGCTAAATACCAGAAAATTTGAATTTTATCAATAGAAACTTGGTACAAAATCTACAATAACTCAAAAATATTAGTCCTACCAACCTGCGGTTAGAAGCTCTTTGAACTCTCAATCAGTGCTAAAAAATACGTAGGATGTGATATGTTACGTTGTTCCAGTTTAAAATTTTCATACAGTTTGGGAACTTTAAAAAAATAGCTAAAGAGGTAGATTTTTTGGCACATTTTCCCTTCTACGCCTCTCTTATCGACTGTATCATCATTTAACAAACTATGATTCGAAAGGTACTCCACTGGTCTTTTATGGCCCTAATGTTTGCAGAAAAAAACATAAGGTGGAAAATGTACCTGAAAATCTACTTTTTTAGTTATTTTTTCAAAGTTTCTAAAATATGATTTATTTTGATCTTTCACTGTGATTCAATTTTATTCGGTGTTTTCGGGGTTTAAGTAACTTTCTATTCTGTTGCCGAAATCAAAGATGAGCGAAAAATATGCATATACTGAAATACGATGTGCGAGGTTTGGTGAAAAATATTTTATTGAGCAAGAATCATTTACCAGGTTTCGCATAGCACTCCTACTGATTGTGCAGACTTAAAAAACTGGAGAAAAACCATTCGATTCATCTCTTATTTAGTGACATATTGTTATAAAAATAGCTTACCTCATTTTCTCTACGCCTTACGGGTATGTTGTACTTACTAAGATTTCATTTAATAAATATAATTCTTTATCTCAATATACTTACCGAAGCAGGTTTTCTATCATCCGCAGAATATAAAAAATTACATTTCCGAATTACCAGAAAATTGTGCCACCCTAAATTAATTACAAGCCACAAAAGTTGTTTTTTAGAAAATTTTGTTACTAACGTAAGACTGTCAATGGCGAAAAGCACTTGTTCGCCACTTGAACAAAGAATTCAAGTGTCATCAAAATTTCATGTTTGGAAAAACTGGCGTTTTTTCCCTGGAATTCGGTTTGTAATATGTCTTACAAAATACAGGTTGTAAAACAAAAATTAACTGACGAAAAAGCGATGGAGGTTAATGGTTTTAAAACGTCAAGCTCCAAAACTTTCCAAACGTGATATGCTGAAAATGATCTGATGACTGAATTGCATATAGGAAACTCCCTAAGATCATTAATGTCAGAACAAAAGTTCGTGTATGAGTTTCGTGTATATAATGTTCAGAGAAAGAAAGAACTTCTCTTCGTAAATTATTGGCCAAGAATATGAACTTCTGAAGGAACGATTAACGAAGAAGATAGTTGGAAAAATTATTTCATCGTACAGCTGCTGGTCCATTATTAAAATCGGTGCGTGAGAATTTGTACCAAAACTTCAGCTAAGTAGTATCTTGGAGGTTGCAACCTTTAAATCTAATCGGTAAGGTAATTTTGATTTTGGTATATGTTTCCCATTATGTGGCCTTAATTAAATACCTGTGCCAGTTTTCGAAATTGAAGTTTATATTAGATTTTTTTTTTTTTTATATTTTATATCTAAAAATGTCACCTTGACGGTGTACTTGAGGATACAAAATAGTTTTAACATATTTGGCGAAACACTCATTTTTTCTACAAATTTAACTAGTAAACTCTAATTAGGCCCGTCTCATGCAACAAATTACAAAAAATTCTCCAAAAATTCATTTTGATTTTGTTTTATTATGCTTATTGTGCATCCATCATGAGAAATAAAAATTAATGATTCGATGATTCGGATGATATTTCTTTTTTTTCAGCTCTCTACTTTAAAACGTTATCCTCTCCTTTCGCACTTCTTTCAGAAAGGAATTAAATATCCATATTTTAACGATGTTGTACACGTCGTATGAAAACTGACTAAGTTTGAAAGATTAGTTCTAAATTCTCTGATAAAGGAGCTGCATCTTCTCTAAAACAAAATCAAATTTTCAAGCACTCGTTCTTCATTCTTTACATTAAATTCGCGAGTCGAAATAAGAATGCATTGATTGGTACCTTACCTACGTTATAAAGCTAATACTTCGAATTTAATTTATAAAATTACTCTTCTCATTGTCTACTAATCAACGTTTCCTCTTAATTTCTGAGAAACAGCACTGAAAACCCTTCTTTCAGAATAGATTAATTTTTCTTTCCCGGTTTTCCCCTAAAATTTCATGCAATTTTTCAAAATTTTTCCTCTCCTATTGAGCTACTTCTTCGATTTTTGTTGAGTTGTTAATTTAAACATAACTTCTTTTTTTTTTTCTTTTTCTGTACGACCTAGGCCTACCTAATTTTCCAGTGAGGATTAGATTTGATTCCACGCCGTATTTCCCGCTTTCTTCCTTCTAATAATTTCACTACTTACCTCGAAATTTGAATGAATTAAATATGACTAAAATAATTTTCGAAATTTTCCAATTTTATTTTCTTTCAAAATATTATGAAAAAACTTTCAAGCGAGCGAACCATACACATTTGCTTGAAATATCACGTGAATAGGTATAATTTGAGGAATTGAGATCGTTAGTCACAAGTCTCAATCGAAGAACAGATGTACCTACGATTTTTAAGAATCCTAATGCAACCAGTGCTAATGCTAATACCATGGCCAAGTGTAGCCTATCCGTCTCCTAGATTGGTTAACTTCTGAGCGTAAGAAAACGTGGAGAAAGTGTTATTTAAAATAAATAAGAATAAAATAAACGGTTCAAGGTACACAGATGATCGAGCGTTGATTATAAGATTTCCTTTCCCATAGTGGTTTAGGCTGAATAAATCTGATAAAATAAGAGTAAAGCTTCATGCAAAAATTAACACTAAGGAAAAAAATATGCGATAAAATTTGCGAGAAATAATTGAAATCGAAATATTTAAATGAAGGTACTTAATGAGACCTTTTGAGAACTGTAAGATTTTAAGTACGAAGAAAAACTAATTGAAGCGAGTCCGAGTACAGTATTTTTACTCGTTCAATACCCACTCTTTTATTGAAGGTAGTAACTACATTGTATTGGCAAAAAATTAGGATATTTAATTAAGATTTAAAAAAAAAAATTTAAGAAAATCATTTCACGAAAATACAATAAGACAAGCAATTCTGTTAATTAAAAAAAGCGAACATGTTTTTAAAAACAAAATGTCACGAGAAGTTTTTCAGAGTAAAATGAAAGAAAATCCAATACCATCTATTTGACGAGGAGGGATAGGATGAACGTGTGTATATATTTTCACGAAATGTGTTTAATATCGAAATTTAATATTTATGAAAATGTTTCAGAAATTTTCCCACAGAAAATCATGATTATTAAAGATACGTACGTATAAGTACGAAAGTTAATTTTGGCTTCGATTTATTATTTCATTGAAGAAAATTTTAAATACTCAGTAGAGAACTTTTAGCAAATAACGCGATATAAAAATATTTAATATCATACTACAATTTTGGTATACTCTTATAGCACTAATGCAGAAATTTTGTTTTTTTTATTAATATAATTTTAAAATGTGGAGGTTTTTTATTTCTGAGGCTAACAAAGTAGGTATAGGTAGCCTATGTATTAAAAATTATTTTTGACTGATGGATGTGACTAAAGAAATTTTTCAAAAGCTTGAAGTTTTTTTTTTATTATGTCATTTCTCTACGGATGAAGCCGTAACTTTTCGATAGAGGTTTCACCAAAAATGTATTTTAACTTCCTTGTTTCTTGAAAACCTTAAGCCAGCAAAAATATATTATTTTGGCTTCTTTTCTTCGGCAGCTTCTTAACGTGTCGTCCAACTAAACAAACAACTTTATATTACTTTTTTATTCAATTACTTCTTGAAAAAATGCGTGCTTAAAATTGTGATGCTCGATGGGGAGAGTTTTTTGTATAATAACTCAAGCGTTTAATGATGATGTTTGTGGACAAAATCAGCTATTTCGATTTTTGGATGAACTATATAGGTACTTAGGTACAGGCTTACCATACGTCCCAGGGTGCAGTATTGGTCCCGGTGTCCCGACTGGTTTGGCTTAGTGTCCCGGTATTCAATTTTACCAAAAAATTATTGTGGAATACCTTGTCGTGAGAGATATTCTCACCAGAAGGAAATTCTACAGAATTTAAGCGTGTTCAACCACTTCGTACATAAGTACGGGTAAGCCAAAACCAAGGCAAACACTGGCAATTTTAGAGTCGGTTCGGGTGGTTTATATACAACTTATTTGCACGCACACTAACACACGTATGTAAGATAATACGTACGTTGGTGAGGGTGGCCAGGTCACATCATCCCTTATGGAGATAAGAGATGGCTGGCCGGTTCGTGTACAAATCGTGACATCATCTTATTGTGTCACGATTTGGTACTCGTACATTACCTGCAAGTATGTACAGGTAATTACGATCGAACGTATTTTGTGTATTTAATGTCACAAGGACGATTGTTTGCCTGCCCTTTGGGGCGGCGACTGTTGTCGAGGGGTCCGAGCCCCTATACCTCATACGGGAGAGTCCCCACAATTATAAACAAAAAATTAAAGGAGAAAATTATTTTTCAACCGATATTTTAAAGTTACAGTTGATAAAAAAATGGTGAAAAAATAACTTTAGGAGTCAACAGATAATATAAATATATACGAACTATTGATCCTTTCTATAGCCTTAGAGCAGGTATTGGAGATCCAGTTGCAACAAAATTTGGTAGGATGTTAAAATATGAAGTGACGCATGCGGCCTATTCAAAAACTCAAAATTAATTAATAATAAATAACACTTTCGGAAAACACCCTTTCAAAATTATTTCTCCGTGGATTTAGACTTTACCCATTATAAAATTCTCTCATAGCCTAAAATCTTGGGCTACGTGTATATTTCTGTCCGTTTTTCCCCAAATTTCAATTAAATTATCATTCTCTTTCTATACACATCTCCGGATCAACATCTTCATTCTGTTTATACATTTCATGTTCAATCACTTCACTTTTTTCACTCTTTTTCTTGTCACTCACTTCTTTCTGTACTTTTTCATCTTTCTTATCTTCCACCCATTCATTGCACTCTCATTTCTTTGGTTTCATTCTCTTCATCCCTTAAAAATGTTGCCGCTATTCTGCCTGCAATAAATACGTACGACTATATTTTGACTCCCCTCTTCCCATCTTCTATGGTTGCTGCCTCAGCTGCAGCCTCTGAGTTGGAAATTTAACCAATAGTAATTTTTCTATATTCCCACACCAATTCTTTTTTTCCCTCTCTATTTCCACAGACTATCTTATTTCTAAATAATTATTATAAATTTTTTTATTCATCTCTTACTCTCGTTTCTATGCTCTGTGCAAATGCACATATTACTGTATTTGTCTATTTTATGTGGACTAAATTTTTATATGACAATATTTTATAATTTTGTTAAATATGTTTGCTGGTTTTTATTTTAATATTATATGTGCTTCTATATTAATGATGTGTTGTTTTCAATTAGTAGTGGGGCAGTTTTTGGGTTTGTATAGTCCATGGCTTCCGATTTAATGGCATTTTGGATGAGTTTTCTACAAATTTGGAAATAGCCAAAGTATAGGGAAATTAGAATTTACTCCCAGACATGGTCAAAATTTGAGTCAATGGATACCTGGCAGGCTATTTAGGGTTGGGTGGTGGTAATTCTGTGGCCACCATCCAGTGTAGGTGATTTGTCCCAAAGTTCCTGGCTGTGTCAATCGTAGTGAGAAATATTGTAGGGACTGACAGGTATTGGTGTCTGTTTTAGGCCCCCCTGGCATACCATAGTAGCAAAAAATCAATGTCTACTTCAAAGATTGTAACTAAACATAACCATGCCCAATCCTAGGTCATTTCTTGAAATCAATTTTAATAAGTAGGTACATTTTCATAAAAAACCAAATTGTTTGGTATACCTGTCCATACTGTACCCCTGTCCTAGTTAAAAACTTAATAATTATGGTAAGCCTATATTTATAGGTACATTCTAAATTATGAAATACCAGATGTTATACGCAGCTTTGCCTGCACTCGTGATTCCCAGTTCTTCGTATTTTGTCATTCTGTTTAGATTTTCACATTACTCCTTCACTTCCACAAAATTGTGAAACACGGCAAAAAGTAAAATTGCGAATCATGTGTAGTGATCTTAATAAAAGATCCGACATTTAAATAGTGCATTACACACCAAGGTTCAAAAGTGAGTGATTACATGTAAGGTAGTTTGCAAAATGAGTGCTGTGAGTAAGCAATTCCCAAGGCATGTAAATTCACTTTTGAATCTTATTGTGAAAGATATTTTATATAATTAATGATTAGAAATCAACAAAACGTTAAAATTTCATCATAATGATGAATCTTTCATTAAAATGATAAAAAATTGAATAAAATATCAACCTCCTCATTGTGGCAGATTTAACGTTTAATCTGGAAAATGTAACCTCTTCCTCCATGCAAACTGAATATGCTTCCATATAAAAATATGCTGTATGTTTTAACATGGATGTGTGTTCACTTTATATCGAGATTATAATTATTCATCAATGATATGAGCTACTTTTTACTTGAAAAATACCAGCCTAAACATTGTCTTTTTGATCGTGTATTATATCAAATAATTTTCATTCAGTGAATCAATTCGAATTGAATGGGCCTCTCGCAATCACAGTGATGCGTTTTATGATTGTTTTTTAGTTTACTACCGTATGCGAGGAAGTTTCACTTAAGAAAGATTAACAGATATAATTATATAAATATAAGGAGAGGGGAAGTGAAAGATTAGTTTTTTCTTTTTATTTTATTCGTTTTTGTTCATCTTTGTACTGTCATGAAAAAATATAAATTATGAAATTTGGTGAAAATCAACAACTTTTCTCACAGAGGGGCCAGAGACTTGAAAGATTTCTTCAAAAATTTCTCAGAACAACTCAAATTAACCCTAAAAATTTCCTCCAGATCTGTTGAGCTATTCTGAAGTTATGAGCAAATAAATATAAACTACTTATTAGAATTTTCATTAATATCAAAGTTTGAAGTGTTAAGTCAATTTCGAACTCAATTTTATTTCATATGGCTTCACAAAATGAATCTAAATTCCATTTTATGTTATCTCAGACGTAGTTTTAATTCACTACTATTCAGTTTTTAATCGCAATTCTTAATGTACAGGGAACTGAAGGAAGGGAGAACGTAGATGGATGTAGAAAGTGAAATGTAGATACCAAGTAGAAAATTTGTCCTTTCTACCGTAATCGTAGTTAGCGAAATTCTGTCATGATTACAGAGATGGTAAATGACGACCTTGTTATCAGTTTTTCTTCATTTAAACATACGTCAACACCAATGAACATTCAACAAATTAGTGTATTTATTATTAATTTTTAAAATATGTGACCTCTACTAATTAACTTAAAACGCTGGAAAACGCCATCAATAATTTGGTTTCATAATTTTATGTAACTTTTGAATTTTCGAATTTTTTCTTCTCAAAAACACCCTAATAGCTTCTTTACTACATTATAGAGATTTTTATTTCTTGTATCTTGCGGGTTTTTGAGTACCTTACTTAAGTATGTTGTTGGGTCATATTCTTAAACGTTTTTTTCCCTAAGTAAAAGCAATTAAGTAACATTTACCTATACTTAAGCACTGAAATCACGGACAAAAAACCACGTAAGTGATTTTCTTTCGTTTAGGAATCGACTAAGAATATGGCTAAGGCCGCTAAGGGCGTATATTAGAAGGCTCATGGGAGTCTGGATCCCCATTAGCCAAGAAAAAAAAAGGCATGACTTCTAAAAATTATGTATTTTTATCAATTTTGGTGATATTTTGTCGTTAGGGGGGTCAGAAGAAACCACTGAGAATGTGTGGACCTCCCTTAAGACGGAGCTATGTATGCCCTTGAATATGGCTCTTTATCTCCACTGAGAATACTATTTGGTAGATTTTTCTATTTCATCAGCTTTTTAGGACTGACATTAATAAGCTGCCTTTTACCTACATAACATATTTCAAAAATCAGTCAAATAAAATTTTACTAAACGTGCCCGTCACAGACATAGGTATAAGGCTCTTTATCCCTGTTATGCTCATGAATGAACTGCCATTTTGAGTATTTTTTGTTATCATCGATCACTTATGTTCTTGAATACACCGTATTAGGTAAATACAAACAATGAAATGGAAAAACTAAAAATGGTGGCTCATTATCATTATCACGACACGAACTTGACTTGGGTATAAAAAGCCTTAACGGATATATCTTATCTGAAAGGGAGGGAGAATTTGAATTTGTGAAGAGAAAATCCGGATTTTAGAGGGAGAGGGCGACAAAGAAAAAAAATTATCTTGGACTGTTGTCCCGGGGGTTTTGGGCTGCTGAAACTATCCCTGAAATTTCCGAAAAACATACTTATCAATCTGATGAATTTCTTGAAAAAGGAAAAATAACATAGCCCATTTAGTATTTAATAATTACCCTAAATAAATCATAATAATATTATATTAACATTTTCAGAGGGTCGGGAAATTTTTTATGGGTTCGCCACTGAGTAAGAAAAAACACCAGCAAACTCGCCATTTTTATTTTTCGCATTGGAAACCTTTGAACAATGAACGTACCCGTTTTTTGTGGTTTTTTATATTCAAATTTCTGATTAAGTGGGTCAATTCTGAATTCACTACCAATGTTAAATCCCTCTTCAACACAATCAGCATCGAGAGCAGTGAAAAGGAAAATAAAATAAACTGAAGCGTTGCAATCAACGTAAAAAAAGAATACCTTCTTCAGTCCTCATGATTCATTCACGACGTTTTTCAAAATTCAGGTTTGAACATTTGCCAACAAAATAAGAGGCCAATATTGGTGTAAAAGTTTGAGAATTGTTACGAAGACGAAGATACTTAGTATTGTACGCTCTTCTCCAGCATCATTTCCAAGTGAATAAATTATAGTTGTTGAACATTGACCAAACCCTAATTTTCATAATTTGTGAACAGTATATTAGGCGTACCCTGCCCAATATGTGTTGAAAATGATTAAAATATGGTTGTAAAAATGAACTTACCCTTTTCGATTCCATCGCTTTCATATTTTCGAAATTCTGCGCCTAAATTATTTTCCATTGTGAGAGTATATTTTATAAGGTCTCGATTGTGAGATAATGAAAAAAAGAAACAATATTATTATATTATAATGAAAAATAAAAAAAGAGGATCCGTTAAAAAAGAAAATTGAGAGAAAAAGCATGCTTATAATAGGCTGGATTAATTAAAAAAATACAGAAAAATTTACGTCTTTTTTTTTTTTTTTTTTTTTTTTTTTTCAGTAGTGGATAGGTACTTAACCGTATTATTTCGAAATGGGCTATTTGCGTGAAAAATGTCGAAGCATTAAGAATGCTCCAGGAGAAGAATAAAAGCTCATTTTAACTGCTCATTATGCTCATAAAGTGAAAGTAGGTATTTCGGTCGAATTTAAGATGAGACCGGACCCAGACTTACCGGTCAATAAACTCTCTTTTCCCTAACAACATACCCAGTAAATGTAGAAGAAATAACCTAACTGTTAGGTTATGAAAATTGAAATATTCCACTGTCGAAGAAAATTAGGGACAAAGGTTACCATATGTTTTTTTGTCAGACAAAATTGTCTTGTCCAATTATTTTATGGTCGGTAATCGGTATAACTTTCAAATTATGGAGGTAGGTACTTGGAATTTCTGTGTCTACGAACAATTAATAGTCGATCATTCGTAACGTGTTCATTTTGTCACGTGTAGACCTATACTTAGAATTTTTGGCTTCTTCAACTATCTTTGAGATTTTTAGAAAATAAGAATGGTCTGAAAAATTAAAACTCTGGAAGGATCATGATATTTTTTTGAAAAGATTTCGTAATTTCATTCATTTATTATGGCCGACTCTTTTGTCTCATCTCATCAGGTATAGGTTGGCAATTAAACATCCATTGGCTATTATATTCTTAGTAAAATTTCGATTATTATTTCATCGTATTGTTTAGAATTTGGTCTAAGAGAATTCCAATCCTGAAAAAAATGCAGAATGAGAGAATTAAGGTGTTAAGAAATATGATACCTAAAACTATTTTAGCATAATATTAATTGGCGTATTGACGATTACGAGAAACACGAAGTCATAATTTTCCAATTGATAAATTCTAGTGAATGAAAATGAATTCAATATTCTCAAAAGATCTCACAAATGAAGAATATAATTAGTTTTCTGGCTGTAAAAACTATAACTGCATTCGACATAAAATAGGTGAGTCAAGTTTTTTAATTTTATGCGACTATAATTTGCTTAGAAAATTAACGCGATTTAAAATGTTCTTATCCTTAAAAAGTCTTCAAGTGAAATAAGTTTTACGAATAACAAGGTAATTAAATTTATTTCCCTGAGGTCGAAGAAAGGTTCTATTTTTAAAGGATCTAGACTTGGTATTTGGTTGAAGTATAAAAATTTATTACAATATTATCAAGTACGAGGACTTAGACTATAAATATTTATAACCAATAACATCAACAACATAAAAATTCGTGATAAGAGTTTTTTTTTTTTACCACTCTGGTCCTGATAACCAAAATCCGTTTTGGGGTATTAAAAGTTTCGGAATACTTACTGAAAAATTTTGTTTTTAAGTATGCAACAAAAAAAAAGCGTTAAGATTCGTACACTGGAAGCAAAAGAAACAAAATATTCACGTTTCTTGCTTGAGGGAAGAAAAAAAAGTGAAAAAGTTTTTTCTGCTCGATTAAACTCCGAAAAAGAGAAGATCACGAATTTAAAATACAAAAAGTTTCGGATAAATTGGGAACATTGTGGTGAAGAGAAGAAGTGGACATAATTGATATTAAATTCTTGGTTTCCATTAAGTCGGTTGGAGCTAAAATTTTGCAATCATTTAAGAAAGAATTGAACCGACTTTAGATATTTCTCAGAAATTCACAAAAAATAATGTTTGTTGAATTCGATAACATATTAAGAGGCATAGTACAGACTGTAGCACTGTTGGCGAAAAAAAAAAGACAATTTGAAAATACTAAGTGTTGGTTCACCTAATGTTGAAATTTTAAGAAATATGTTTGTCTATTTTGACTTAATGTAATATGTTTAATTAAGATAAAAGAGAATTCATCATCTGAGTTTTCGAAACATGAAATACATTCACGAAGATTGAAAAAATATGAAATTCCGAAGCTTAGGGTAATTTAATCTAAAAATTAATCAAATAATTAGCCTATGGCTTATTTAGGTCTTCTAAATTTAAATCAGTATTCGAGCCATTAAATAAAGCGTATTTGAAAGGATTTTTTTCTCCTTTCATGTTCACAAGGAGTCTGGAGGAATATAGGAAATGACTCTCTAATTATATCATTCTTTTATTCAAACTTGAATTTTATATAATGGCATACTTGAAATTGAAACACTTGTGATATTGCACATGAAGAAATGAGCCTCTACTCTTTATGGTCCATTGAATCAAAGTTATGGTTGAACCCCCAACACGTTTGGGAAGACTTTAAATAAAAAGAAAATTCGACAAGACTAAAGTAGGTACGCTCTCCACTCCTCGAAAGAAAGTATCATAGGGAGAATTGTTGTAATACTGAGTATTCTCTTGTTCAACATGGCGTTCTAAGTGCCTATATGTGACGGTTATATATCGTAACAGAACAATCAAATACACAAGTTGGTTAAAAGAGTGTATTAGAAACTTTATAAAACATTAGCAGTAATAGATATCAAGAATTAAAAGAATAATAACAAGGTAATCGAAAGTAAAAAGAGAATAATTAGAATGAATTTAATAGTACAAAACATGAGATTATATAGTAAGTAAAAAGAGGAAGGTTCAGGCAAATTTACAGAGTGTTGGAGAAGGGTTTTAATTTTATTGGTTAATAGAAATATATGTACAAGAAGTATGACCAATGGTCTCGTAAGAATATGACATAAAGTGGGTGTTCACAAATAAATTAGTAGAAATTAGTATATATGCAAGATTGAAAAAATAGTGTAAACAAGAAATGAGTTCATTGTTTACGAGTAAACACAGTAACTGTTTATGTGGGAAATGATGTCATCAAACAAGTCTTGACTTGAAGAAATGACGTGAGAATTAATGAATGGGAAATAATAGAAAAATAGAATGAAAGTAATGATGATGATGATAATTAATAATACGAATTTAGGAAGTATTATGAATGATACGAAAATATCGTTACACTATAAATAAATACTCCGGGCCATGAATTAGATTTCAATCAAGTTGACATTAATTATTTATGCGTCACAAAGCTTCAGGCAACATATAACATGAGGCTGGGATATTCACCTCTCCTATTTGTATTTATTTCTGGGAGCTTTTCTCTCTCTCACTTGCTCTAACGTAAGTGCGAGTCCTGAGGTAGTCACTGGAGCTTGCAGGTCCTAAAGCTCCACTGAATACTTGTTTACGGAACGTAGTTCCAATTGTGACCGAAGTCTCTTAATGACATGAAGGTTAAAATATAAACAAAGGTTAAGCACCCCGTAAAATGTCAAATACTGAAAGTGGGTACTGTAGTATGCCACTCAGGGTACCAACTAACCCTACCAAAATCAACCTAATCCAGACTAAACAAAACACAAAACATGTTCTGTCTTACCTAATACTCGTGGCTTAATTTTCCAATTTTCAATAATTTTTTCAAAAACTAACAAATACATTTGCATTTCTGAAGGCTGATGCAAAAATCTAAAGCCCCATTATAGTACTTTCTTGGTAAGCTAAATCGTGATTACATTGATTTATTTATTTGTCACTCAGAGGCTTTCTTCACAGCCATAGGGAGCTATTACGAGAGGAATATTTTAATAATAATGGCTTTTATGGTTGAGAGAAGATTACTGAGAATTTCAGGTTTATACTCAAGACTTATAAAAAATAAATAAAATAAAATGAAAAGAAATTTTCATCATTAGGGTCACTTTTACTGTTTCATAAAATAAAATATGAAGTTGTTTTGTGGGATAAATCCAGATCAAACACTAACCACTCATAAAAAGTTTTTCATCAATCAGAGATTTATTAAATTTAAAAAACCTTCAAAAATTCATAAAATATAGACTAAACCAAGTAGTTGGTAAATTTTACGCATGAAAAGCAAAGAAAATGTATTTAACTTCAATGTACCTATAGAATAGTACACAGCATTAAGTTTTTTCTTTTTCTCTGTCTATTTTTTATTTTTAGGAAAATTTTGCCAGTCTAGGTCCAGGCCTAGTGGGCATATAGCTGAGACATACAGCTATTGAAATGTCCAATGCCTTATATGCACGCTGTGGTACACAAATATGTCTAAGATGAAAATAGAGCTATCAGAATTTTACATTCTGCACCTCTAAAGCTGCCCCCATTTCATGAAATTTATCATGAAATTTTTTTAGGATGTTTATTTTTGTGTCATTAAAGCCACCCAACACAGGTGCAGTAACAAATATCCTGATTAGAAACCATTCATCTTTCACATGTTTCAACTGGTTGGAGATCTTTTTAGCTGTATATGTTTCAGGCCTACTATAGGTAAAATTGGCTCCGGATTCAGATGTGCCATCACAGGGATAGATAGATAGATAGATAGATAGATAGATAGATAGATAGATAGATAGATAGATAGATAGATAGATAGATAGATAGATAGATAGATAGATAGATAGATAGATAGATAGATAGATAGATAGATAGATAGATAGATAGATAGATAGATAGATAGATAGATAGATAGATAGATAGATAGATAGATAGATAGATAGATAGATAGATAGATAGATAGATAGATAGATAGATAGATAGATAGATAGATAGATAGATAGATAGATAGATAGATAGATAGATAGATAGATAGATAGATAGATAGATAGAAAGATAGATAGATAGATAGATAGATAGATAGCTAGATAGATAGATAGATAGATAGATAGATAGATAGATAGATAGATAGATAGATAGATAGCATAATCGATAGATAGATAGATAGATAGATAGATAGATAAGATAAGATAGATAGATAGATAGAAGATAGATAGATAGATCGTAGATAGATAGATAGCTAGATAGATAGATAGATAGATAGATGATAGATAGATAGATAGATAGATGATAGATAGATAGATAGATAGATAGATAGATAGATAGATAGAATAGATAGATAGCTAGATAGATAGATAGTAGATAGATAGATAGATAGATAGATAGATAGATAGATAGATACGATCAGATAAGATAGATAGATAGATAGCTAGATAGATAGATAGATAGATAGATAGATAGAGATAGATAGATAGATAGATAGATAGATAGATAGATAGATAGATAGATAGATAGATAGCTAGATAGATAGATAGATAGAGAGGATAGATAGATAGATAGATAGATAGATAGATAGATAGATAGATAGATAGATAGATAGATAGATCAGATAGATAGATAGATGATAGATAGATAGATAGATAGATAGATAGATAAATAGATAGATAGATAGATAGATAGATAGATAGGATAGATGATAGATAGATAGATAGATAGTAGATAGAAGATAGATGGATAGATGGATAGATAGATAGAGAGAGAGAAGTGAAAAACCACTATCGAGGTTATGGAAAAAGCATAACTCAGTATTTTTGTATGCAAAATGAGAATATAATCTAATTTGGCCAAAAAGGAAATAAAAATGTTTTTATCGAGGGTGGGGTGGGTGTTGTCTCTTACTTATCGGCTAAGTGTGTCAGTATATAATTTAGTATTGGCTATATTGCCTTAATTTACCGAGAGGAAGATTCTCCTCTCAAAGGTTTTGGGTTGCAAATTGGCCAAGGGTGAAAGCTTTCTGGTTTAAAAAAAGGTGTGAGTTCCAATGAGGACTCATGAAGGATTGACGTGTAAACATAATAGTGTGGTTGTCAGCATGTGTGTTGCTCACACACACAACCACACACCTAAACGCCAACAGTTACAATATTGTCGTAATATTCTTGTACTAGCGGCTAATATAGTGTAGATAGAGCGCTAAGATGTTTACACATGAAAAAATGGATACATTTTTCATTATGTTAAGAAAATGATATAACTTCATAATATTTTCTTACAGAGTTACAGACATATTGGCTTGTTCTTTGTGAACTATTCGCTGGGTTTCATTTCAGACAAATATCAAGTGAACTGCTTCGTGACTAAAGTGATATTATATGATACTTTTCGACATCGGAGAGAGAGAAAAGAAGCTTAATGGCAATATGTAACAGAATTCAAACACTTTGACTTGCACATACATCTTGCAGCAGGTCCATTTCTCCGGCCCCCCCATTTCAAATTTTGACCTGAAAATTTTTGGCCTAATTGTGCTCAGTTTGTGCTAATATGTGCCATCAATTTTAGAATTTGTGCTCACCCCCTTCCTTAGATATAAACAAAAGAGTCTGGGTGGGGCTGGAGAAATGCTAGCCCCCCATTTCGAATTTTGACTCTAAACTTTGTATGCTAATTGTGCTTCATTTGTGCTAATTTGTGCCGTTAATTTTAGAATTTGTGCTCATTTATTTTCAAATATAGGGGCCTCAGAAATTTATGTGTCAGCCCCCCCATTTGGAATTTTGAATTGAAACTTTGCATGCTAATTGTGCTTAATTTGTGCTAATTTGTGCTGCAAATTAAAAATTTTATAATTATTCCCTTTCAAAAATATTTGTGTTTTATGTCTCCCCTCAGCCCCCCATTTTGAATTTTGATCCAAAATTTTTCATAAAAACTGGATTTAAATAGTGCTAAATTTTGCTATCAATTTTGGAATTTGTTATCACCCCCTTCTTAATATATAAAAAAAAGTTTGTGGGTGGGGCTGGGGAAATGCTAGCCCCACCCATTTTGAATTTTGACTCAAAACTTGGCATACTAATTGTGTTCAATTTGTGCCAATTTGTGCCAACCATTTTAAAATTTGTGCTCACTTCCCAATTCAGATAGGGAGGATGAAAGATTTCCTCTCAGCCCCCCTCTTTTTGAATTTTTATACAAAACTTTGCCCACTACTCTTTTTTGATTTGTGCTTAATTGTGCCAACAAGCTTATAATTCCTGTACATTCAAATCTTTAGTTATTTGCAAAACAAATTTGGGTGGGGCTGGGAAAATGCAGCCCCATCCACTTCAAATTTTGGCTTGAAATTTTTCAAACTGATTGTGCTCAATTTGTGCTGATTTGTGGCAACCATTTTATAATTTGTGCTCAATTATTAACTGAAATAAGGGGTGAGGAAGGTTTTGTCTTAGCCCCCCCTTTTGGAATTTTGAGCTGAAACTTTTCCCATTATTTTATCTTAAATTGTGCTTATTTGTGCCAACTTTCTTTTTTGAAATTTTAAATTTGCAATTTCAAGCAACTAATAACAATTACCCATTTCTGCTGTAGCCTAAATAATAGTTGTAACGGATATGTTCGTCATATTTTAATACAGACGCACATATTTCGTTCACAGAAAAATACGTTTTTCTTACTAAGCAAATTCTTTCCCTAATATGTACAGTCAACTGGCAAAAGTACCGTTACTTCCTGCCAGCAACTAATACACATTTTTTAACGGAATATTCGAGTACCTGAACATTCTGGTACCCAAATATTCTCGAAATAATTAAATACCTAAATCAGCAAATCCCTACTTTACACACAACACCATAGAAAACCATATACCTTGACAGGTATATAAACTCTGGTTTTCATTAAATTAATAGTATTTTATAGAATTGTAATTGTACTCTTGACACTGCGTAATAGTGTAATATATTTTATTGTAAATAAACTGGTCAGTCGTATACTGTACCTGCAATATTCTTCCAATCTTATGCTGTGAATGAATACTTGAAAATTTAATATTGTGTTTTAAAAGTAAAATGATAAAATTTATTGTGTGTTTCAATTTAATTAAAGTCTTTCATTTAGTTAAGGTCCACAATAGTTGTGGATAATAAAATTCAATTAGTTAAAATAATTCTCGAATACTATAATATTCCTATGAATATTATCGTATATCGAAGGAAGTGTAATCGCCCCAAAAGAGGTTAGTTTCCAGTACTAAACCACCTCTTTTGGCTGTTACATTGTTGGCACCCAACTGGTTTGCTTTTGCAATATCAAATCCTCGCTCAAGTACTAAAAAAAAAATTTTTTTAATTTTAATTTTTCTTTTTTTTCTCTTTCTGAAATTTTTTTTTTGGAAATAAAATAAAAATTGTTCCTGTCCATTCAACAACGCGGATCCAAGGCTGCTGCTTCAAAGGTATTTTCTTCTTTTTCTGTGTCCGAAGTACTTCAAATGGTTACCTTGAAAACTCTAGTAAAGTTCTTAGAGAAAAGCGTAAGGCGTGCTCTAAGGAATAGGAAGTAGAGGTATACCACGAGTAGAAAAAGACCAGAAAAGAGAAAATAAACACGTTGTGGTACTACAATACCCGGAGAAAAATTATATTTACAAAAAATAATTCAAACAATTGTAAATATATTCTCCGCCCATCGACATCCAGTTGCAGTTACCACATCCGGATCTTCAAGTCGCTGTAAAAAACAAAGAAAAGTAAAAGAATTAAAATTAATTATAATTCGCGTTTCCCCTTATTTGTTAAGAGTGTTTTTATAATTAATTTTTTGAAAAAATATTTTTTATGAACAAAAATTGGGAAAACTTAACGGAGCCCAATTCCCCTAAAATTAAATTTGATTGGCTCTTGAAAGCGACTAATCAAGAAATTTTAAATTTATGTAAAAATTTGAATATAAAGGTTAACATTGAAACATTCTCTCAACAAAAAATTCAAGAGGATATTGTATTAACCATAAAAAATAATATTGAAATAAAAAAGCTCCTAACTCCCGAAAATATTAAAATAATTTTGGAAACTCCCCACGGATCTTCACAAAAAAAAGATCCCTGAAATTGAAAAACTTATCGAAAGAAAATATTTCGACCCTCCAATTTCATCAACTCCTGTTTTAGAAAGTAGTGAAAATCCTATTCCTCTTCCTAGAACAAAATCTGTAACAAATTTAGATATTTCATATATTTCAGAAAATTCCGAAGAAAATTTTCGAAGTCCAGATACTGAACTTCTACGAGAATCTTGTTTCCCATTAGAAATTCAACCAACTGTTGTAGCAGAAACTGCTCAACAAAATAAAATTTTAAATTTCCCTATAAATACAAATTTAGAAAATAATATGTCTAACGCAGTTGCAATCAACGTAAGACGTACTCTTTATGGTCATACACCAGGCGAAGACATAGTTTTGTTCTTAAAAGGATTTGAAAACCAAGCTGACTCCTTCAACTGGGATGCAACATTAAAATTCAAAAAAATTAAAACAGCTTTCACTGGAATTGCTAAACAAATTTTTGATGATAAAATCCAAGATAATCCTGAATTTAATACTTGGAATAATATTAAACCAAAAATTGTTGAAATTTTCACTAGGACTAAACCCCAGTTACGTGAATTATTATACGAACGCAAATACAAAGGTGAATCTGATTTTACCGCATATATGATGTTCGTATCAAAAATTTTAAAACAAATCGAATCCGGAATTACGGAAGAACGTATAATCGAAAAAATAATTACAAACCTACCCGAAAAAGAAAGGGAATTCTTAATAAGGGAAAAGCCCAATACTTTACAAGAATTGGACAAAGCTTTTTCAAATTATCTAGATTTTAAAGATAAACTATTTGGCCACTCAGAGCAAAAATAGAACAATTGGAAACAACTATAGAGGAATTGAAAATAGGAAAAACTACTGAGAAGAAATCTGAAAAGACTTCTAACGTAGTTTCCTCTGATTCTGATTGGAAATCCGAGTTTGAGAAGTTGAGCACTGCAATAGCGAACATTTCCAAACCTTCGGACAATAAGAAGAACAAAAATCCTCAAAATAAAAATCAAAATCAAAATGCAAATCAATATCCAAATCAAAACTCTAACCAAAATACAAAACAAAACAGGAACAATAATAATAATAACAACAATAATAATAATTATAATAATGATCCAAATCAAAATAATTGGAATCAAAACCAGAATAGGAACTGGAATAATAACCAGAACTATTCTCAAAGTCCCAATCCTAATTACAAAGGAAATAATTATGACCCAAATTATTGAAGAAATAATTTTCGGAATAATAAAGGTTATAATAATCGTAACTTTAATCAAAATTAGGTACCAAACTGGAATAATAATAATGTTCCAAAATGGAATAATAATTTTCCTAATTTCCCAAATTATCAAAATTTTATTCCAAATGTACCCCAATATCCCCAAAACTACGTGGCTGCTAACATTCAAACGGTTGCATCTCCTGCCCCGCTAATGTTAGTTCACCCTCCCATTTCCCAAAATCAAATATCCAATTCCCTACCCTGCCAAAATGCTTGCTCAAATAACTAAGTGTCCCCCTTACAGATGATTTATCAACTGTAAGGGATGTCTCGAACAAAGAGTTGAAATTGGTTAACAATGTTAGTAAGGTGAATTTTGAAACAAAGGAACGTGCTGATCACACTGCCCTATGTAAATTTCATCTTCCTTTTGCTATTAATGGCAAACATATACTTAGCCTAGTCGACCCAGGTTCGGAACAGACACTAATTGCTGAAGATGTTTTGAATAAAGTCAATTTTAAGGAACTGATAACTCCAACCGATGTAAGATTTCGTGGTGCGGACTCTAAACTTTTAGACGTAATAGGTTTAACCAATGTGATTTTTTCCATTGATCATTGTGTTTATCTTCATCCCACCTACGTTGTCCAAAATCTGGTCGAACCAGTCATTTTAGGGTACGACTTCTTGTCAACCCATAAAGCAAAAATGGACTTCAAGAAAAACAAATTCACATTACCGTGTGGTTTCGAAGAGCGAACATTTGACATGCCCGAATGTCACAACTATCCCATTGAAAAAAAATACCCTCCCAATTATATTAAGCCATTTAAATTTTATTCTCCCCAAACTTATAAAATTAAGGAAAATTCAACGCTCATCTTAGCGACTCTTCCCCAACATTTGGAATTTCATAAAGAAATTTCAATGGAAAATAAAAATAAGTTTTATTTAAACGTAAGTGACAACACTGTGATGGCTTTCAATAATAACGACAGACCATACGTAATTTACGAAGGTGAATACCTCGGTAAATTCGTGTTAAAAAATGCAATTGATTTTAATATTTGCAAAATTTAAATAATAAATGAAGATACAATATTAACGGACAGTCGTGGTAATACTATTCCATTAGGTCCAAAAGTAGACTTAGAAAAGAAAATTAAAACGTATCAAATAATTAATGAAAATAATCAAATATTTAGTGGAAAAACAGATGAAGTTTCTATCTGTAAAGTCCCTCCACAAAATATGATCCTAAACTAGAAACTTGTGTGGAAGTTGATGCTTCAAAAATTGCATAGGTGCAGTATTGCTGCAAACTAATCCAATTACAAAGCACAAACATCCAATTGGATACTTTTCTCAAAGAGTCCAACCTGCACATACAAAATTATGTTTGTTTGACCTGGAAATGATGGCCATAACGAATGCCCTGGCTCACTTTTGTGGATACTTACTTGCTCTACGCTTCGTAGTATACACTGATCATAAACCATTGATTTATCATCAAAGGTTTAATACCCCAAGCCCGAGATTAATTAGATTATTCTCAAAATTAAATGAATATAGTTTTCAGATAAAACATATTGCTGGAAAGAATAATTGTATGGCTGATATGTTGTCCCGTCCCCATGATGAACCTGACAAAATTACTTTCGAATATGGTGAATTTCTGGTGGATAAAAAATATACACTCCCTGAAGGAGAAAAAAATGTGAATACTATTTGTAGAATTCACAATGAAAAAATGGTCCCATTAAATTCGGTTTTTTATCAAAACCAGAACTTATGGTTTTACCCAAATAATTTCCTCAATACCCAAAATTACCCTTATCCTCCTTCACCCTCATCAACATTCCCATACTACCCTGTGGTTCAAGCCACAAGTCCCATTCAGAATTTACACTCTGAAAATCCCCCAAATGTCCCCACTACATTAAACGTAGTTACCCGATCTGCATCAAACAGAGATTCTAATCAAACAAATCTCAATGAACAGATCCTCCTCTCCCTTACCAACCAAACTTCCCAACCCATGATTCCCGATCTCCAAAAGATCTCGAATCCAAATTCCCCATTACCTGATCGTAATGATCAAACAGAAGTTTCAATTCAAGACCCTGTCCCCAAAACAGAAATTGAACTTCCAAAAAACTTAAAAATAATGCAGGAAATTGATCCTCATTGGAAAAATGTTATATCATTATTAAATTATAATGAAGTAAAAAAAGATAAAAATAAATTTCGAAAATTAAATAGGTCTATTAAACTATATTTTCTTGACGAAAATAATGTATTAAAAAAATTACCTAACCCAACCTCATCCTATGATGAAGCGGTTACTGTAATCCCTGAAAAATTAATTCCACAATTCTAAAAAAATTGCATGACGATCCTTTGCATGGAGGTCATTTTGGAATTAAAAAGACCAAAAATAAGGTGAAAAATTACTTTTTCTTTAAAAATTTGACACAAAAGGTAACGGAGTATGTTCTCTCCTGTCACAAATGTCAAATGATGCAAAACTCACCGCAAGAGATTGGTCATCTCAAGCATATTGCAATTGAAAATTCAAAACCTTTTTCTCATTTAAAAATAGATTTTATTGGAAAATTCAATACGTACTACAAACACTCGTACGTGCTCGTAGGTGTTGATAAAAGTACCAACTTTTGTGCAATACGTAGGACAAAAAATCCAAATGCTCATTATGTAATAGAGTATTTGAAGTTTATTTGTCATACGTATGGCCCTCCCACAAAAATCTCATGTGATAACGGAGGTCATTTTGCGAATGAATCTGTTCGAAATTTTTGCAAAGAAAATAATATTATGTTGGTCTATTCATCTTTCTACTCCCCACATTTGCAGGGATTAATAGAAAAAATTAATGGTGTGATTAAGAAATCACTTTCCAAATACAAACATTCAAATGAAACCGAGTGGATTGACACTATAAACAAAATTATTTTTGCTTATAATACAAGTCCAATCGATCATTTAAACAAAAAATCTCCATTCTATTTACTTCACGGATATAATCCAAAAATAAATTTATCCGAAATTCCTGAAGAATCAAATAATACAAAGTCTCGTGAAGAAGAGATCAAAATACTTCTTCAAACGAGAGAA
Organism: Ericerus pela; assembly: GCA_011428145.1. Lineage (NCBI taxonomy): Eukaryota > Metazoa > Arthropoda > Insecta > Hemiptera > Coccidae > Ericerus > Ericerus pela. The sequence continues at coordinate 528,261 of WOFM01000199.1, read as the reverse complement.
AAAACGCTGATCCTAGCGAAAAAAGCATCAGAAAAGAATGCGAAACATTACAACGCTCACCATAAGATCATTGACTTTAAGCCTAATGACCTAGTATTGTTACGACAATCAAAGAATGTTGCAAAAAATAAATTAAAATACTCAGGACCACATAAGATTATCAAGAAGGTCACGGACCTAAATTACGTTATTCGCATTAAAAATGATGACAAAACTGCTTACGAAGAAACAGTTCATGTACGACGATTAATTCCGTACAAGCCTCGCGAAAATATTCAAATGTGCCCCTAAAGGGGCTTAATATTGAGTTTTTACATTTTATCGTGTGATACATCACCAAATGTATTTTCTAAATTATTAAGTATATAAAACCAAAATTAGCATGAATACCTACTTAATAATTTATACACATATGACCATAAAAATTTGTTTTTTTCTTTCTATTTAATTCACATAGAATGTTTTTATGATAATATTTTTGATTTGGCAACTTAAATGGAAAAAACTGTCAATAGAGAGTGGTCAATGGAAAAATTTACATGTACTTACAAAGTTTTTTAGTAATAACCAGAAAATACCAAATTAAGAAAATCTGACATACTGCAAAGTATGGGTTAAGTATAGTTCCCTTAAAAGTACCAAGGTAAAAATTTGGTACAAACTGTCATAAAAATTGTAATAAAATTGAACTCCTATTTAAAATGGAAGGCTTGAATTTTCTTGACCCTACTGAAAATTTTGTTATAAATGACTATTATTTAGGCTACAGCAGAAATGGGTGATTGTTATTAGTTGCTTGAAATTGCAAATTTAAAATTTCAAAAAAGAAAGTTGGCACAAATAAGCACAATTTAAGATAAAATAATGGGAAAAGTTTCAGCTCAAAATTCCAAAAGGGGGGGCTAAGACAAAACCTTCCTCACCCCTTATTTCAGTTAATAATTGAGCACATATTATAAAATGGTTGCCACAAATCAGCACAAATTGAGCACAATCAGTTTGAAAAATTTCAAGCCAAAATTTGAAGTGGATGGGGCTGCATTTTCCCAGCCCCACCCAAATTTGTTTTGCAAATAACTAAAGATTTGAATGTACAGGAATTATAAGCTTGTTGGCACAATTAAGCACAAATCAAAAAAGAGTAGTGGGCAAAGTTTTGTATAAAAATTCAAAAAGAGGGGGGCTGAGAGGAAATCTTTCATCCTCCCTATCTGAATTGGGAAGTGAGCACAAATTTTAAAATGGTTGGCACAAATTGGCACAAATTGAACACAATTAGTATGCCAAGTTTTGAGTCAAAATTCAAAATGGGTGGGGCTAGCATTTCCCCAGCCCCACCCACAAACTTTTTTTTATATATTAAGAAGGGGGTGATAACAAATTCCAAAATTGGTAGCAAAATTTAGCACTATTTGAATCCAGTTTTTATGAAAAATTTTGGATAAAAATTCAAAATGGGGGCTGAGGGGAGACATAAAACACAAATATTTTTGAAAGGGAATAATTATAAAACTTTTAATTTGCAGCACAAATTAGCACAAATTAAGCGCAATTAGCATGCAAAGTTTCAATTCAAAATTCCAAATGGGAGGGGGCTGACAAATAAATTTCTGAGGCCCCTATATTTGAAAATAAATGAGCACAAATTCTAAAATTAACGGCACAAATTAGCACAAATGAAGCACAATTAGCATACAAAGTTTAGAGTCAAAATTCGAAATGGGGGGCTAGCATTTCTCCAGCCCCATCCAGACTCTTTTGTTTATATCTAAGGAAGGGGGTGAGCACAAATTCTAAAATTGATGGCACATATTAGCACAAACTGAGCAAAAATAGGCCAAAAATTTTCAGGTCAAAATTTGAAATGGGGGGGAGAAATGGACCTTCTTGCAGCGCAACAACGGCAAATGCGTAATAATGGATTCATAGGTAAAAATGCCATAACATTTCAAAATTTCTTTCATGTTTGAAAGTACCTACTCGTATTGTAAGCTAACCAAAATTTTCATTAACAATGACAAAATGAAAAGACGTTTTGCAGCGGATGTACCGAGCACATAAATCGGTTGTGAATGTAAAATAATGATAAGTATTTTATTTAAATTAATTCGTCCGCGAACGTTGCCTCAATTAAATGAAAAATTTTCAAATAAATTGCCCTTTTAACCCAATCTCGCAGTTTTATAATTTAAATTTAATAGATACGAACGATGACTTTTTTCTTTTTTTTGTCACGAAGAAGAAAACGTATAATATGGAAGGGGATACTGCTTCTGTCGCCATGTGTCAGCAGACATTTCATCTTGGAGATTCAGAACATGAAATAAAGATAGTTTTAGTGAACTTTTCCAAGTAATTTATTGTTTTGTACAAAACATTTTTTGGAAGTAATTTACAAGGAAAGTGTCTGTCGCCTCGTTTTAATTAAAGCAGAACTTTTTCCTATAGTTTCAGTCTGAGTTGAAACGGGGGTAGAGAAAGTAAATACTTTTTGTATAAAACGAGAGAGAGGAAAAAAAAGAGTGGAAAAGATTTAAAACTTGGAAGCATTGGTCATAAAGTCTTTAATAAATCGAAAAGCTAAATAATGTATTCTTACACAGTTTGAAAACGCGAAAAGTTCTATTAACTCAATCTTTCAAAACTTGGCAAAGACGTTTTTAGTTATTTGTTTGTCCACAACGTGACTCAAGTTCTTTAATTCGGCTGAGAAACAGAATTCTTTTTGTATTATGTTTTAATTAATTTAGGTAAGTGATAGTTACGATGTATATTTTCTAATACCATTCCATTTTGAAATTTACTGGTATAAGTCTATAATTTAAATTGCCCAATAGTTTCAATTTTTGATGAATGATGACACTCAACAGTTAATTTTCACTCCTTGAAGAAAAAGATTGAAATTTTCAATCATATTGCAGGAATTATGAAATTTGTATATCGAGAATAGATTTTTTGTTGAATTTTACTGAGCTACTATATATTGTTGGCATACAAATTATTCTAATTAAAAAATTCGTGTACTTACTAAATTAACTAAGTTTCTTTATCGATCGTTTCATGAGCCTATCTTCTCGAATCACGGTCACGATTACTGTTTACTCATAAAATATAACCTCGTCCACATTTTTGTTTTCTAGAACACAAAAGGTTATGAGACTAATTTTCACTAATACTCATTCCACATTTTTTGAAAAGTATTAATTTGATATTTGCAGATTTATGAAAAATGTGCTTCTGGTAGGTAGGCATGGTAATATGACAGTGTCGTAAAAAATTCTGAAAACTTTTATAAGAATATTCTATTTTATAAAAATCATGACTTAAGGCTACGCTTAAACAGGGACGTAGCTAAGGGGGGATGGGGAGGCTCGCCCCCAAAAGTTTTGGTCAGTTGGCAAAATTATACAAGTTGTTTACTAGTTGAAAAAATTGCGAAAAAAAAGGACATTGTGGGGACGTTTCCCACTTTGCCTCCCTCAGGGCTCGGCCCTGCGTCAACAGACGGGTCGCAGACCAAAGTCCGCAACCCATACTAATTGTGCATTGCACATTAAACAGAGTACATCGTCTGTATGCACTCATACGACGATGTGTTTCTGTGTTTACCATTGAGGCGGTAAACTGAGGCAAGTGAGTATGTAATACTTACATACTCACTGACAGTATACGTGCTGTGGTCCGTATATGGTACCGCATCGCCTTTGGACAATTGCCCCAGTTAGGAAGTACGCTTAGTGTACGGTAAGGCATCTTAAACCTGCTGGCTACTGGTACCGAGAAATAATTCGGTCACCCTGCACGTGAACCACTGTCTTCCTCCTTAGGTTCCATGAACCACGTGTAGGTAGCAACTACCTACAGACATAATATACGAGTGTGTTAGGTGATTTTTTTTTTTTTTTTTGTAATTAGTTGGTAATTTCAAAAATTTGATTGGATATTTTCATTTTTCTTTTCTCCTAAAAAAAACCTTTCGCAACGTCCCTGTGCTTAAAGTTTTAATTTTGGACCAATTCTGTTGAAAATAGTTCTGTTCAATCATGTGATTTTAGTTCTATCTGTGTCAGTTCTTTGAAATGGAAAAACTAAAAAAGAAAGTTTAAAAAGATACAGCAAATCAAATATAAGTAGGTACCTGTAACGGCCAAAAGAGGTGGTAAAGTACCTAATTAGAACCACTTTCAGTGTTACACCATACATACATTCAACAGTACAGTAATTTATACGTTAAATAGTTATACATATCTATATCATCACAATACTATAGACAAGACTGTCTGTTCACTAGCTACTCTACAAGAGAGGTTCTAGGTACTTAGAAGTGGTTGTCTAAGAACTGTTTTTGTTCCTTCAAATCGAGGGTTTATATACTCGTTCAGGGTATGTAAGCGTACGTGTCGGATAGGCTAAGTGAGGTAGGGTGTTGTTATTATAGGGTTGTGCTGACTCGCGATGTATTCGAGGGAGAGGCACAATTAGGTCATGAATATACAGACATTATATCTATATTCATAAAATCAAATACGGGTTAATTAGTGGTTGTTTATAAAGAGTTATAGGATGTTTATTGTAGAAAAATACCAACTTTTTTGGTATTCGGAAACGTATGGAGGAATATGTTCGTCATTTCTAAAAATAGACAAAAATATACGTTACAGTACCTAATTAAATTTTTTTTTTCTGGTAAAGAAGGTATTGATAAGACACACTGGACATGACAAGCGTCTGTGATCAGCCAAAGAGGATGTCAAAAAAGTGTACGAGAAGAGAGTAATTAACAAGACTTCGACATTTTTTAGCTTTTTTTTTTAATGCAATCTGGAAGTTTGGCTATTCTGCTCTCAAAGATATAACATAAAAATGAAAAAAATACTGAGAAAACAACATCATAAAAAAAATTTTTATTCAAGAAGGATTCGAACACAGGTCATCAGACTGGTAGCCTTTGTCTCATAGAAAGGAGCCACAGTGGAACTTCCAAATCTTCAGTTTTAAACATCACTACATAAACATGAAGATATCAGTGTGTGAGCTGAGCTTTGCACTCAAGTTTAGCAGTACAGACGTAGCAACTGTCGTGAGTGCAAAAGGGTTATTTGTGGACTATATGTCCACTGACCCTCTAGGTGATTAACCAGTGAGCAAGCACACTCGTTTGTCATAGTTACCCATCGCCACAGTAACATAAATAAAAATATACTCTGTTAGAACATAGACCCTTCTCTGGACATGTGATATATTATTATTGCGATCAAATTTTTACGAGGAAGTGTCACAAGTAAATCGCATATTTTAAAATCTGACCCTTTACATTTTAAAGAATAAGGCTCCAAAAGAACGTTTTTGTGCATTACCTGTGCTATGAGCTAAATTCATCCAAAATATTCTAAAAAATTAAGTGACAAAAATAAAAAATTAGAATAAATTTATGTTAAAAATGTGTTTTTAAAAGATAGGCTTTTATTTATTTATTTTTTTTTGGCTTTAGCTTCATACGAAATAAATATTATTTTGTTGTGAAAGGTTAGCTGCAGTAATGGTATATTTTAAAATCACAGTAGTGAGCAGAATAAAAGTTTATAAAAAATATATTTTTATCAAATTCAATTTTCCAAGTGGAAATAGTGTGTGGGCAGTAATTATAAATTTGCCTATCAAAAATCAGTGTGACCGGATCACCACAAGACCTTGTATAGCAATTTAATTTTTAATTATAAATTATCATAAAGAAGTGAAAAGAATTCAGAAATGACGTTGCTGTACAGGTCTTTTTTCTCATCCAATCACGCTTATTTTTGGTAGCATATTTTGTTATTGCCCCCACACCATTTCCACTTGGAAAATGGAATTATCTGAAAAAAAAATTCTCATGTCTCTATACTTTCGATTCGTCATTTTAAAGAATAATTAGGGTAAATTTAACTCACACCATACGAAATGCAAAAAAACGTTTATTTGGAAAATCATTCTACAAAACATATATGGTCAGATCTTAATCAGTGTGATTTATTTCTGACACTTAAACCTATCGACTATCGAGTCATGAAATATGTCACCTTCACAGAAAAAACTTCCTTTCGAATTGTACCCTAGAAAATTTATCAGCAGAGGATTAATGTCACACTTTTCAAAAAAGACCAGCTTATTAATTTATGACTATAAAATGTAAGTATAAATTAAAAAGTGCAAAAAGTTCAGCACTTTTTTCCGTAGTGATAGTTTTGTTGGTATTATAACACGTTTAACGTTGGTAGTTCGCACTCATAAATGGGTGCATCTTTTAATCCACTGGGTAATTCTTACACAAAATGATGTCAATATTTTTTAGAATCTGAAATAGTGACAGAATAAATTTCAGTAAAATGTTTCATCTTTTTCTTCGATGTCTGACAAAAGCTTCGCTTCATGGAAAAAGTTCCAAAAACGCCATTTAGTGTAACAGTAGAGGGAAAGATGCCTCACTCATTAAGGACATTTTAAAACATTAATTTTTATGTACTCATAGCGTCCCCTTTGAAATGGACGTAGCGCCACATGTAAGAGAAAATGGTAGTCTTTGGCATGGGGTGACCTGGTGATCCAGCCTACAAATGGAGTGGAAAAAGAAAATATCTTATATGCAATAGAAATCATAGTTGAAAATAAGGGTATCAGGGAGGCCCTTTTCCACAAAATAAATTTTAATTCCCAAAAATTTTTTAGAAATTTTCCCCCAGCTTTGATCTTTCTATATACCTATAGTAATGATCTGCGACAAGACTCCACAGATGAAAAATTGGAATCAGACATGTAAAAAAAAAATCATTAAATTTGTTTTGGTAGGGGTTATGGTCTCAAAATTTCACGCCCTATTAGCACTTGGGGCTACACAATTTATAATAAAAAAAAATTCTCAACTTCATGTTTTTTTTTTCTCAGGGTCACTAGGATGGATTTTCAGAATTGTTTTATTTAATTTACTGGTTGAAGATGTCAGAGGTTAAAATCTTCAAAGGAGAGAAATTTTTATGAAAAAAGGAAAGTATATACATATTGTATAGAAAATTTTATTAATTTTAATCAAGCTGAAGAATTTCAGTAATATTAGGTATATCCTTCGGTATTATCATATATCGTACATCTCGAGAATTAAGATTTCATTATTTAACTCATATTATGTCATCAGTCATAAATCATAATAATTATACGCAGTTTAGGCCTAACAAAATTTGCTAATAAATCCTTTCTCATTTGTCACTTTTAGGGTTAATCAGTTTTTCAATGTTCATTGTTATCACTTGCTGTTGATGGATAGACTGAGATGTTCATATATCTGTTCAACAAATTTTCTCAAATTTGAGACCTATTTAGATCGTTTTTTCATTCCCAAACACCTTTCTACTGTAATTTTCAGCAACTTTGTCAGTCTGGTTCTTCATAGCGTTTACATACATACATACATACCCACATACAATTACTGCTCATATTATTGTATAGGATATAGAAATTTTCTTTCATTTGTCGCTGAATCCTGATTAATTTAACAACAAATTGAAGAGAATTCATCTATGAATTCTCTTCAATTTGTCGCCAAATTCTGATTAATTTAAGTGCGACAATCCGAAGAGAGTTTGTAGATGAATTATCTTCAATTTGTCGATGAATCCTGATTAATTTAAGGGCGACGAACCAAATCATCACTCACCACTTATCCGCGCATCGCATGTCTGTGGCCTTGATCCTGTTTCGTTAACTATGATTTTCACTAACAAAGACCACTGCAAAATGAAAAAGTATATAACATGAATTCTCTTCCATATGGATTTGATAATAATAGTTCCTATAATAATTTTTAGCCGTTTTTTGAAGACAGTTTTTGTCTGTCTGAAAGCCAAAAAGTGAAATTTGTTTGTGATTTGTTGGATTCAATTGTAACATTAAAAGTTATCATTATCAATCACCATATCGCTGAATTTATATAATTGAAATATGTTAATGTTGTTGATACGGTAGTTTAACAAATTTTCTCAAACTTGGGACCTATTTAGATCTTTTTCTCGTACCAAAAAACCCCTTTATTGTAAATTTCAGCAACATTGTCGGCCTAGTTCTTCATAACGCATTTACATACACACATACACACACACACACACACACACACATACACACATAAAATTATTGCTCACATTATAGTATAGGATTATAAACCAAAATTAGGTAGGCTATGGTTAGAAGGATTAGTGTATAAAGTGACGCGCGCCCAAGATAGCTTATAAAGTAAAAACATATGTATACTTAAAGTAGAGTCTTTATACATAGGTTCTCGATGTTCTATAATCTTCTGTCTTATATGTCAAGGTGCGTATAAAAATTTAGTTTATCAGCAGGTGTTACAAAAAAAAGATTATGCCACTAGACACTACACCATCGAAAATATTCAGGAAAATAATCGAAAATTCTTGTTATAAACGTTTACTTTAGTCCTTTACAAATTACACCAACAAATTTTACTGGGAAATTATCCTGTTTTTTTTATGTTAGTACGATCGGTTTTTGTGCCAGGAAAGTAATATTAAAGTAGCTTATCAATTTCCTGCGCAATTATTCATAGTTCGTCAAGGCCAGATAACTCATCCGTCATCATATCTCATGAACTTAACATACTAATTAGTTGAAAAGCTTAGGTATCCTTTTTTTTCATTTGTATTTAGAAATATACGACAAAGGTCTCCGCATATATTTGATCATAAATTTTGGATTTCCTTTTTGTGGAACGAAAACTATTCAACCTCCACGTAAGTAAATCATTCATTGTTTGAAAACAATAGCAACTGCTCTGGAAAAAGGGATAAACCTTTTGAAATCATACCACGAATGAAACTCGTATTCTCAATTCAAGTAGGCGCCAGTCCGACAATTTCGTTCGGTATCTTTTGAATAAAATTTTTCCTTAAAACATTATTTATGTATATGATGTGGACCATCCTGCAGACGCATGCCTCTGACGATCGCGTACTGCTGTACTCATATTCTGCGAACAGTAATAACCTTTTTTATGTCTTTCTCTGTTCACCCAGTCGTATAAATTGCTATTGTAGAAAGCAATTTAACCATTTTGCATCTTGAATGTTCGTCAAATGAACGCTTTTAGCCATCACCAAGCGAGCAATCGATTTTACAAAAAATTTACATGCGGATTATACTTCTTGTTAACGTTCGCTATTTTTGCACTATATGTGTAGGGATATCAAAACTTTTTGGCCAAAAATAAATATGTAAATGCGATTCCACTTTTTGGAGAAATTTTCGCCTACCAAAGTCGGTCGTAATAAAGCTAGTCTTTACATGGATTATGTGTATATGTGTATATACGTAATATGAAGCGGTTCTGATGCTTTCGGTGGTCAAAATCACACCCTCTGAACCGTGGATAAGGGTATTTTTTTCGATTACGTTTCGGTAGTTTTATTTTTTCGTTCTTTTCTGTTGGTCGAAAGGTCGACTACATTCTTCTCTTTTTTCTTTTTTTTTCATTTGCGAATATCCGTTTTGCTAGTTTTTTTTTTTTTTTTTTACTTGTTCTCATGCTTTGAACGTTTGTAACCTGTAATCGATTTCGACGTTAATGTCGCATTTACCCGAAGAACAAAGATTTGTACGATTTTACTCGTTTGTCGAGGTATTCGAGAGTCATTATGGTTTCGATTGATTGAACACAATTTTTTTTGTAGTATTTTTTCGTAAGTGTGCTTTATCTAAGCACCATTTTAAAGAATGGACTAAGAATTCTCCTTAGCATTTCTGTTTTGGTTTTAATCACGAAGCCTGACTGCATTTTGACTAGCTTTTTTTTTTTTTTTTTTTTTTTTTTTACTGTATAGTAACATGACAACGAATTTACTTATTTTTGCTGCCACACTACTCTATTTAAATTAATTATGCAGCATTATTTGGTCCAGTAGAAAACTGTCAGGATCAATAAATTAGGTAGCCGATAAATTTTTCTTTTTTTTTGTAGGTATCTATTTATTTCTCAATTGACTATAATTCGTCTCGAGTGGAAGAAAACAAACAAAAATGTAGGTAACTCTGCGAATTGTGCTGTAATCTGGGATTTTTTTTCGAAATCTTCGCGAAATGGTTTAATGGGTGTTTATATGTATAAAACGTGATTTATTCTATCATTGTTTAGGAAAAAAATCTGCTAAACGAGTCCGGGCAGAAATGAGGTTTGGTAAAGGCGTGGGATGGTACCATACTATTCGCATTTTTCAGGTGGCATAATTAAATTTGAATTACGGACATATAACTCTCTAACTCCTTACTTACCTAAGTTTGATTTGAGAACTGATTCTTAATCATTAGTAGATAGTTGCTCAATATAGAGTAAACTCCAAGAGTCTAAGGGCTACCAATTGCAGTGTGGCTAACAGGTTATTCTTGAAACTGTTCATTGGTGTCTGTTAAAAAATAGTTTTCGTAAACAATTTGAAAATCCACTTTTTATTATTAAGAATTCAAATTTCGTAGTTATTGGTCCAAAATTCAGAATTTCATTATAGCTAAAATAAAAACAAAAAAAATGATACTGAAAGTACCGTATGACCGATCAGTATCAAAATCAGTAAGTCAGTTTTCTCGGTTTACTAACATTCGTTTCAACACACACAGGTACAATATATTGTAAGTACTTATATATATATATACACATAAATTTGAATTTATAGTGCCAAAATTTTCCTTAAGTTATGAAATGAAAAACGTACCTACTCCCACCGTAGGTCATCCCATTACACCAAGAATAATGAGTAGATTTTTATTGAAAACCTACTTAAAAACGAAAAATAGTCTGGATACAAAAGGAAGCTTATGGCTGTTGATAGCAATTTGCTTTGAAGTTTATTGGCACCTGCGTTTGGTTGTTGTGGTTTGAAGTTTGTGTCGGCTGTTTGTTAAGTACCTAGACAAGTGACATTTATTCTGACAACATTTGGTACGACTCTGCTGAAAACATGGTTGTATCCAGCCAACCATAACTATTAACTACTACCTAGAAACTCGTCTGTTTAAGAAAGTCTGGATTTTCCAGTCTTCCAATAAGGAAGGTAAACCATAATTCTCAGTTGAAAAAAAAAGAAAAATTTCACGACACAGCTATCAATGTTATCAGTAGATGACACCGTTTTTTCAACAAATTATTCATGATAAAACCTTCGAAAATTCGGCCAGTAAAATATCATGATAAGCAGACACCAAATATATTATTTATATTGTACTCTGTTCACGCGAAGAAGTGCGTGACGTCATTATCTGCTTGGAACACCATGTTTGTTTATTCTTTAAGACAGGTTCTGGTTAATAACGAGTTTTTAAAAGATAAGCTTTTATTTATTTTTTTGACTTTAGCTTCATATTAAATAAACATTATTTTATTCTGGAAGGTTGGCTGCAGTGTTGGTATAATGGGGGATTCTCCCTGAAAGATGGACTCTGGCGTTTGCGGCGTTATAAATAACTATGTGGATAAACAAACGAGAAAAAGTATGGTAAGTATAAAGCTGTCTTTAAATTTGCTTCGAATACTTCGTCGTAATTCTCTTTACAGAATATTTGGCTTTTCATTGGAGCAACCAAATTGAAAAGGAAAATCTAAGGAACAACATGAGACGAAAAACAATAATTTTGAGCCTTCAGAAGCCGAGTTAATAAAAAAGAAAAAAAATAAGAAAAATTTGTTTCAAATTCACCGTTTTTGAGCGTTTTCATTGGTTGATTGGTGTTAATTGTTTGTTTGTCTACGTAGTTGAACACTTTTTTCGAGGCGCCACCTATGTTGTGATGTCAAAAGTAAAATCCCCCATTCTAAAACCGAAGTACTGAGTAGAATAAAATAATGATACTTATCATTTTACAACAATGTGCATCTATATACTTTTTCCTCTCTCCACAACCGACCACCTCGTTTGAGGGTGATTCTGACGTCACGCACTTTTTAGCGTGAACAGCGTATAACATCTTCAGCTCCTAACTTTTTTTTCATCCAATTTGGAGACCATCTTGGATGATTAACTGGTTAATGCATTTTTGGTTTAAATGAAAGTGTATGTACTACTGATTTGGAAATTTTAACGGATTAATTTAATCATCATGGGATTAATAACGAAAAGAACGTAAGAACGTAAATTATTATCAGATTTTTGAAATTTTGGTAATGGCACAAGGGGAAGTTTACCATTTTCTTTGAAGGTTAATAAAATTAGTAATGAATTTTATCAAAATACCGATACGGACGAACTTTAATTTGGGAGAAAATTAAAAAATCCGTCCATAAAACTTTAATTTAGAGCAACGATTTCGAAAATAAAAGCTTTTAGTTGGAAACAGTTAATTTCAAAAAAAGAAAAAAAAGAAAAGTCGTAACTATGTCAGATAAAAATGCCTGAAAATGTATTTTCAAAGAATTTGCAGGTCAATTTATGACTTGTGTAAATTCAGATTTAAATTTTTGGTATTCGACGAATGAATTTTACGATTATAAGTTTATCATTCATTTCGCGTAGTCGTCAGATAATTATTTCGTAATAACATCTCTATGAAATACGTACAGATGGGTATATCTGCTGCAGTTGAATCTGTGTTACAGCGAATGCATTTTGCAGGCCGATGGTTTTTGTATTTCTCATGACGGAGACGCGCTTTGCCGCATTATACTCTGTTCGGTCAAGTTTCTCTTCGACAAAATTATTTTTGTTCTGTTTTCGACATAAATACTTTAATGAGGCTATCGTTCCTGTTTGCAAAATTAAAGGCATTCGTTTCGGCTCACGAGTAGGCCTACGCTTCGTGAAAATCTTCTTAATCGTAAACGTATCTATTTTTAAAAATGATGTCTCTTACTCTCAAACGATTTTTGCGTTTTTAATAGGCTTTATTCAGTCGTCATGGAATGTTTTTTTTTTTTTTTTTTTTTTTTTCTGTATTATCGTAATTTTGTTTTCTCCAACGTCTGCTTTTGAAGTAAAAATTTTTACCAATGGGAAACTATTCGGTATTTTTCGCTGGGATGTTAATTGGTAAACTTTTCAGAAATAGATAGCATTCGTAACATATTTTACAAAAAAATGAAAAAGACACAGAAAAAAAAAAAAAAACGAGTCGACGAAAAAAGCCTATTATAGGTACAAGTAGCAGGCCTAATTCAATTAGATAAAAGAATCGATTTTTATGGTTGTTTGAAAAGAATACCTACGTTAAAATAAATGTTTGTCTGATCGTTTCCTTTAGATTCTGTTTGTCTGTCAGTCTCTCGGTTTGAATCTCTAAATTCAGTGAAAATATTCACAAACGTCGAATTCCTCAATATCTTCTATCACAGGTATGTACTTTAATTTTTTTTTTCAAAATTGCAAAATGTTTCAAAAATTCCTTCGGGCTAACCACTTTTGCGGTTAGGTATGTCATTACTTAGGTCATTTGGATTTCGGAATTAGGTTATTAGGATATCTAATTTGAGATAAAGAAAGTCGAATTTTCAGTTTAAAAAAAAAGTAGAACGAAGAAAATCGATTCCTTAAATAGGTAATGCTCAAATGAAAGATAGATCAGTTCAATTTACAATTTGATAGTTTGAACAGATATTTGGTAACTTGATATGAGTTAACTGGTAGACACGTTATAACTCTTCGAAATAGAGGTGTTTATTTAGATGGATTAATATGGTATGTTATCTAGGGTCAACTGTACACGTACAGTAGTTGGCTGACTCTAACCTCCAGATTAGGGTGGAATTAATTCCGAAGTTTCATATGCGACCATATTATGAACTTACGCCTTCGAGTCAAATTAGCTCAGGTTCAACCGTTTATTGTATAACTGGCAGTTAATGGGCCCTATACTCAATAAATACTGTACCTTACGTACCTAAGACAAGTGCGGATCTATAGGGGAAATGGGAAATTTCTCTTCACAAAGTCAGGAAAAAGTAAAAAATACGAAAATTAATGGAAAAAATCGAAGTTTGAAACAGAATTCAGATAAAAACTGACCAAATTTCTCTTCCTCCCGCCGTAAAATAAATTTAAAATAAAACATAAAAATAAAACGATAAAATTGAACAGAATCCTGATAAAAACCGTCTAAATTTTGTGAAGATCAAAGAATAGAAATGAAAAGTTCAACTTTTCAAAATTATTGGCATTTTCACCCAAAAAATACCGCTCTGGATCCTTTACTGACTTAAGATACAGTTTAAGAGACAGTGGTTAGGCAAGTATTCATCTCTGTGAAAATGCACTACAAAGGAGCAGATGTCTTCAAGATTGGGTCTTATTAAGCAGTTTCAATGTGTAATTAATTGTAAAATTGTATTCTTTCATTTGAGGAAAATTCATCATTATGGAGAAATGGTGGAAGTCGAAAATCTCCGAAAAAAAGTCGATCGAAGAATAAATTGTAGGTAAATTAGAATATCGCGAAGGCGGGTTACACGGATATCTAAATTAGTAGATACTCACTTAGGCTCAAAATTTGGCGTTGGAAATTGTCAAATTTTACGTCGCTTTTACTGTTTCGACTAGAAAATCTGCATGACTCTTATTTCGCCACCAAGAAATGAAAATTTATCTTCGTCTTTCGAACCGAAATATCCAACCATTAAGTCAATCTGAAGTTTCTGTTATTCGACGAATTGTTTGCTCTATTTTTCATATATCTTGAATATCGTACTATCGCAGCTGGAAAATTATCTATCCATTTTAAACGTAAGTAAATGCTACCCCTAAATAATTAACCTCATCTATAATAGGCGTAGGCTTCACTGAAAGTGGAAGATTTTGAGCGAAGAACTTCATCTGCAATGAATTCAGGGATTTCCTAAAACCAATAATTTTCGTCGTTCCGTCGGTTGAAAATCCATCTACTAATTTAAGTACCTACGTCAAATTAAAACATTCTAATTTAAATAACGTTTATTTATGTTTCGCTGCTTAAAAGTAAATTTTTATATTTAAAATCTCTGAAAACTTTATGAAAGACGACAACGATATTTACGGTAAGTATAAGTAATGTTATTCGAAAAATATTCTTCTTTGTGTTCGTAGATGTAGGCTACCAAAATCTGTTGGTTTCAAACGTGTAAATTATTATTGCGACTGCACGACTGATCAATTAAAATAATTATAAGTTTTATAAGCTGGTGTCGATATGAAGAAAATTAAGAAATATATGTGTAAGTATATACATCATAAAAAGGTACAGCCGTTCTGAAATAATGTTTACTTTTGAAAATGGATGCGGTTTACTGTTTTAATGAACTGATTTAAAATATTTAGCGCCAAATGGGAACCGAAAACTTGTTAGCCAGCTGATGAAACTGAAAGTGAATCAGAATAACTTAAAATGATGTTTTAGTCGCGGTTATTTATTAAATTTAATAACCTATCAATTTACAACGAATCAAACTTTAAAAACATAAAATTTCTCCATTCAATTTTTATTGTTTATTTTTTAGGCCTATATGGAAATGGCTGCAGGAAATTAAAGATCTTTGATGGTAAAATGGAAATCAAAAGTTCGTGTAAGCTAAAAAATATGCTTTTATGTTGTAGTTTTTGAAATTTTGTTTAAATTTTGATATTGGATAAGTATACTGAGATTTTTCGTATTTTGCTGGCTAAAGGTGGGAATTATGGAATAAAATTGTTTAGAATTTCTAAATTTTGGAAAATTTGTTTGCTACCTATTATCATGTTTTCCTTTATAAAAATTTATATTTTGTGTTTCTGTGAGGACGATACTGACTGATGTTATAAATAAACAAAAAACAAAATTTTTATTTATAAATCATCTTGTGGTCTTGCTGCCAAAGTGAAGTGATCAGGAAATCTGAGTATACTGAGCTGGAATTGGGGGGAGAAGGGGCGGAAAAACTTGATTCTTTCCCGCTAGATAAATAATTCAACGAATTCATCGAAGGTAAGTGGTTCTGGTTTAAATTTAAAGTTGTACACTGAATAATTTTCCTTCCTCCATCCAAATTCGCAGTACTATTCATAAAAAACAAATATTCTTTTGCTATGTTTTATGTGTGTTAATTCCCATGAAATAAAAACTATGTGAAGTACGAATAACCATTTTCTGCGATTAATTGGCTGATTCTAATGAAAAAAAAAAGAAAAAAAAAGAGCAAATCAATAGGTACCTATCTAGAATTTTCAAATACTTTTCACGGATATTTTTAGTTTTCTTTGACAAAATATTTATTGATTTTTTAACGAATAAATCTTGCTGATTATAAGAAGTGAAGCAGACTAACTTCTAAATCTTATTTCGAATGAAAAAAAAAAGGAATGTTCGATAAAACATTTCTGCCTAAAGAATTTTTAATTTTACAACCTACTATGACATACTATCAGCATTGACGTTTGTTTTTTGTTTTATTCTTTCGTACAAGTAAATAGGGTAGATGCACCAGTTTGCAATACTATAACAGTTTGAAACAGTTCGAAGTTTAAGGCTTAGAAATAAGAAGAATAAATAGATTTATCAATTGGAAGTACTTTTATCACAAATATTAAAGCATGCTCTTTGATTCCCGTCTATTTTCAATACTTCATCTGTGACATAAATGAAACCATAAATCAAAAAAAAAAATTCTAACTGCTGTGAAAGATGCAAAAAGTGCTTTTTCTTAAAAGAAATTTGCACAATAGGTGTTGAATAATGTTCAGTTAAATGGGAATAATTGCTTTAGTATGAATATTTTAGTGTTCCAAGATGGTAAGTAAATTTCAATATTGACGAAAATCGGTGTTTTAGATTAATGCATCTAAAATTATTAGTATTATTCAGCTGTTGCAAAATGGTTCATTAAATGTCAACATTTCTAGTTTGCAACAATCTGTTTCAAACTGGCGTAGTGGAGGAAAAATCATGATACCAGTTTATAACAGGCACTTTTTGCTTCAGTTTGAATGAGAAAATTAAAATTATTTTAATCATTTGGGTGTGATAACATGAATTACCATCTATGAATTCATATTCATTTTTCAAATAATTATTAAATTTCTCAAAGAATTCTTGTATTATGAACTCCTATACAAAAATACAATTTGCCTAAGTTTGCAACACTTATGCCCTAGTTGTGCAACATTCGTGTTCCAGTACAAATTTGAGGATGTTCATCAGCTTTATTTTCATTCAATAAAAGCTTTGTCAAGTCCCTCCCAATCTTATGGAAGGAATTTTTGATTGATATTTGCAGTTTATAAAATAAAATACACGTTTTTTTCTCCTATTTTGTTTTTACATTATTTGAGTGTTGCAAACTAGAACATAAATGTTGTCAACTAGAGTAGAAGCAATGCAAACTAGAGTAAATGTATTTTCACATAAAAGTAATAAAAAAATAATATTTAGAGCAATATGATAAAAATTTAGAAAGGAAATATTAATCTGGAAATCATAATTCATGTAATGAAGCATTCACGAGAATACCTTCAATCTACACTGAATTATGCTATCGCAAATTAAACATTTCCCTTGAACTGTTGCAAACTCGTGCATCTACCCTATTCCTACTTACATTAAATTAAATTCTCAATCCAGCCAAGACGATAATGGTAATCATATTTCTTCTCAATTTCCTATCACATACCCACTCCGTACAATAATACAGTTGTAGGTACCGACTTAGTACCTACTACCTACTCCCTTTTATTCAATGTCAGTTTTCCTTATCATATCGGTTGAAGTTATCTACCGCACTTTTCAAACTAACAAAATTGCGGTTATCATTCTCGTTTTTTCGTCTGCTAGTTCGAATATTGAAAAAGTTGAGCAAGTACCACTTCTATAGGCAGTGAAAAAATTTATTCTGCAACAAATATGATATATCTCGAGCATATACAGGGTGTCCAAAAATCGTCTCCCAAGCCAAATGGGTCTCGTAGAACTCATCGAGAGAAGTAAAAAAGTTTATATCACATGGACTTTGAAATTGGTCGTTTTAGAGATACAGGCTTTCATACGTGTTTGTCGAATAAGTTGCGTATTCATTTATTTGAAGGAAAAATCTACAGAATATGGCAGTACACATTGTACGAAAGTTGCGGGTTTGAATTCAGGCAGAGGAGCATTTTTTTTTTCAGAATTTAAAAAAAAAATAAACATTAGACATGATAAAATTTCAACAAATTTCTTTCGATTTTAAATAAATTTAACTTTGTAAGTATTGAAGATAGGAATCTGGTCAAAAGAACGTCTTCTAATGTAAGGTACTCGATGGGTACAATGAGATGCACTCATTGAAAATTAAATTTGAAGAATTTTTTGAATTTCCTCATTTGATTTGACTATGAAAATTTTGAAAATTTGAGAATCTTGTCAAAGCCCATATTACAGAGAATTTTTTGCTTCTCTTGTTGAGTTCTACAAGATCCATTTGGCATGAGAGACGATTTTTGGACACCTTGTATATAATTATGTACTTGTTTATTTTCAGTTTACTTTTTTCGAATTTCTATAAAAGTAACAATGTAACATGTTCACCTGTCAATAATGATCTTAAAATTCCAACTGCTTGTGGCATGATGGTGAATGGTGAAGATACAAAAAAGGAGAAGGAAGGAAAAAAAATGCAACGTTCGAGAGAAACGTGGGTCCTATTTGATAGAAAAAAAAATCTAAAATTGATGGTCTAAATATTCTATTCCCAAGATGGGAATACAGTTTGATCAATCGAGACACTTGTCGCATTATTCGTTCGCTGTTGAAGTCTGCAATGCTTATCTTCAAGAATGGAATTTATGTTAGCTGTTTGTTTGAGTTTGACACGGCAAAAAAGCGTCTCTTATTTGAAAAATAAAGAAAACTAAGTAATTTACATACCTATCTGCATCTTTCTCGGTGGTCTCATCATGAAATCAACTGAAGTGTCAGACAAAAAAAAAAGTAGATAAAATATTTTTTTGCTTCGCTGTAAGTTGGATTATTTAAAAATTTAATCTTTTTATGTAGGCCTACACATTTTACAGAAAGTATAATTTTCATATTTTGAGAAATTTTTTGT
Source organism: Ericerus pela (assembly GCA_011428145.1). Taxonomy (NCBI): domain Eukaryota; kingdom Metazoa; phylum Arthropoda; class Insecta; order Hemiptera; family Coccidae; genus Ericerus; species Ericerus pela. Next base: position 509,213 of record WOFM01000199.1, on the reverse strand, counting down.
TTTTATGTACCTAAGTATACATAAGTATGCATGTTGTATGCGAATATGAAATCCGGAATTTGCATTTCATGGAATGCCTGATGAAAGTTAGGTAAAGTGTGAAGTAAATCAGTTTTCTTTTCTGTACTGGTAGAAATTAAAGATATTGTGCTTCTGAATCTAACTTCTTTCTTGCATCTTTCAATGAAAAATAACAAATTTTTTTTTTTTTTTTGATCACATATAATTAGACAGTTTCTTCGAAGAATAGTTCCGAACTTTTTTTTTCTTCAGTATTTACGTAATGAAATTTTTTAGGATTTTGAAATTACTGCAACTTCGATTTCAATTTTGGATTAGACCATTTATTGGTCCCGGATGGCCTTTTGAAGAGAGTTGAATGTCATATCGTTTTAAATGTTTCTCGTAGTTTTAAATTCAAATTTTCAGTTCATTCTTTGAATGAAACATTTGTTGTGACCTTGGTGGTCCAAAACAGTGCTTAAAAGTAAGTTTTCATAAACTATTGAGTAGTACGCCGAAAGATATGTTCCTTGAGAACCTAAAGTCGAATTTTTAGTAAGTAAATTTTTGTATTAAGTTACTCTTTAACCCGCCTGCGAAAGCAAATAATGTTGGGACAAATTTTTCACTTAGGTACGTTATTATTATTTCGTTCTCTGATGATCTTTTTCATAATTGGTTTTTTTAAATTCCTGGAAATTTTGAAATAACTAGTATTGAATTAGCAAATTGGGTTCTCTGAAAGAAAATTGAAAAATTGAATTCACTGACAAATTTAGGTAGAGAGAGACGCATGAATGTCCCATCAAACCTCGCTGGTTTTTAATAAAAAGATAATTTAATCATTTTTTCTACACGTTTACTCGCTTGTTGATTATCTATGTCACTATAAAATACGAATTGTGATTTATTTTTACCATATAACCCCATTTCATAAATTCATAAATATAGCCAAATATCCTCAAAAACACATTCATACATTTTCCATGTAATCAGCAATTATTCCTACACTTTTAAATGATATACCCATCACTCTTAATTTGTAGAACATACAATTCCTGTCTACAAAGTCCTACATTCATCCATTTTTTCAGAATTAGCAATTTCTTAATACACAAGTTTTTTGGGTAAGTTTTTGTGTAAGAATTATTTCCTACTAATTCTGAATAATTGTATTGTAGGCGCAGCAGGTAGCGCATGCGCGCAGCTATAATTACAACCTCTTAGCAAAATCTTAAATTTAGACTACATGTGGGATGTGGTGCATGTGTACCCCATGAACCAAAAAGTGTGTTTGACCTATGTAATGTAGGGACTGGCCACACAACCTACCAGAGAGTGTATAAATACACCCGTCACCACTGGTAGGAAGTCGCCACATGTATATTCATTATATTTTTGTTATTTGTATTTCACGTCTCTCCTTTCCCTTCAACATACAATCACCCACAATTATGTCCTAATAATAAAACCATATTTTTGTAAATGTCCCTAATTCATTCTCTTGGGTTCATTTGTAACTCAATTTTGTAGACACATTTCTTACAAATTGTATGAATCTAATGTATAGTATATAGTTTCAGTGTTAAAGTAACTTACATACTAATTGAACATATTTTATTTGTACGATACCACAAATATTGTTATAACCTACACTTATTTTTGAAAATATTCTGGAAAATTATTAGTTGAAAAACTTTTATTTACTTACCTTACATTAAGATAGACCTATTTATGATTTCAAGATTTTAAATGATGGACGAATTGAAAAACTGAGTACTTTATCGAATAGATGCTGTGCTGGAGTTTTTTCCCATTTCACTTATATAGAAAAGTTTCCTTCGGTGAGAGCTAAGCTGTTTGCATGTGGAAAACAAAATAAAAACAGTGGAGTTTATGCCGTTTTGACGAGTTTGCAAACACAGATTTATGCGGGGGGATGGGAGAAATTTAGGCAGTGAATAATTTTCAAGCATTAAGTGGATATCTGTATTTGTAAGATTATTCAACATAACACTTACAGCCATAATAGACTAGCATGTATACACCTCTGCGAAGTAATTCTTCAAGGTTGTAACGTTTTTCGTGACGTTTACTGAATGGAAAACTTTTCGTTCCACGTGATTGTCTACTGTATAATATTCGAACTTTCAACACATCCAAGATTAATCAAACAGAATCTGTGTTAAGTATTCCATCAAATACCATATCATTCACAGTCACGTCGTTTGGGCTAAATGCATATTGACAGCGAATGAAAAAACCAATACGCCGATTAGTGCACGGGCCTTATATATAAAGATACGAATTTTCTCTTGTACCAAAATCGACTAGATAATGAAGAAAATGCGATAGCCAGTTCAAGCTATACGTTTATTCAAAGCCCAATACAAGCCAGTACCCAAATTAATGCGAATAAAACGCGGATTTTTATACGATTGATGGGATAAAAAAAAAAAAAAAGAAAGAAAAAAAGAAGGAAATTAATTGAGGGATGTGTAAATGTAGTCGAGCTGCTTGGAAACGTTTGGATTTATGAAAGCTTACTGTCTTGGCAAACGTTATTCGACTCGATTACTTTTAAAAACTCAATGAGGTGAAAAGAGAGCAGTCGTATAGAGAAAAAAATATGGTTGTATAATAGGCGAGATAAAATACGAATTCTACCTTTTTTTTTTTTTTTTTTTTTTTTTTTTTTTTTTAGAGGTTTACGTACGTAAGCGTGTTATGAAACTTTTTTTTCCACCATTATTTACCTAACGCCTTGAGAACAAAAATTTTTCACGCATTTTGCCACTATAGGTACGCAGATACTGTAGGTTCCATACATCTGCACCTACTTTGTAAAACAAGCGAAAAGTTTTCAATAAGTTTCGAGAGAATCAAATTTCGCTCGAGCACTTTGACGAGAAGATGTTTTTTTTTTTTTTTTTTTTTTTCACTTTCTTCAAGGAGAGTATAAAAAATTGTTCTGGAGATCATATTTATGAATGATTGAACGTTAATGGTTATCTGGCGACGAACGAAATTTTATTTGCGAATAACTTTTAAGCGAGTTTGGCAAATGACCAATTTCTTGATGTATCTATACTGCTGAAAGTGGTTTTTGTTATTTTTTTCCTTATCTAAATATTTCAAATAAGTTAGAGAAATTTTGAGTAAGTACTTGTACGTCTATCCGCGGGTTAATTTTGTTAACAAAAATCAAATTTTGTGTAAATTACGTTTTGTATGGACCTTTGAAAGTTTAATACAAAGAAAATAATATCCACCATTTTTTTTTTTTTCACAAATCGTGGTGTAGCCAGCGACCCTCACTAGTTTGTGGGAGGGAAGAAAACTCAAAATAAACGTAAATCAATCGTATTGTTGAGAATATAGAAGTCAAAATGTAGATAGGTATGCACAATCTGAAGTGAATAAACCTTTAAATATAGTGCTCCAGCCACTGAATAAAATAACCAAGTTGCCAAAGCTATATAAAACAAAACAAAAAAATAATAATATTACAAAGTTTTTAAAATGACTACAGGTTGGTCAACTCTGATATCAACAAAAATACAACCGTGTGACAAATGAGGTCAACGGTTCTACTGCCTCTGTCTCATTCTCTATTAGTTGTTGATTCCACCAATTTAAATTAGACTACATTTAGACGAATTTTTTTTTTCTCAAGAGATGAACAAGTTCTTAGTATATCAAACATTGCACTGTGATTGGCCAGTTCCAATTCATGGAACCGTTGTCGTCATACAAAACCAGTTGGGCCTGGGAAGTTGACTGACTGTAATATTTTATGGACTTCGGCAATATTCGACATTATCATCGATCATGACTTCGCCACAGCAATTAGTTATTTGTGATACAAGAGCGAAGAGTAGCAATCACTTACTTCACACGGGTGTCATACAGACCATTTTTTGTAACATCCGTCCGCTGCCAAAAAAAAAAAATTTCAAGGTAAGTAATTAAATAGAAAAATGATCAGTTTTTCTAGAATTTAATAATTTTATTAATTTCTTTAATTGTTGCCTCCACCCAAAAAGAAAGTTAATTTTACAGGAATGAAATGATAAATGCTGACATTTTAAACAAAAAAAAAAAAAAAAAAAGAAAGAAAAAAATTCACTGTTTACCAAAGAAGTGAGTCATACAATAAAGTGATCCAGCCGTGAAAAATAGTCAGTTTACTAGAGTAGCTGTCTTTGTCATACTTTTTCACATTGTATCGAAATTCCCTACTTATTGTTCAGTGTAACCATAAACAAAAATTAGAATTCCGACATTTTGCCTGTTGGCCAGTACAAAAAACAACAAAAATAAACTTTTAAATAAACTTTTTAGGAAGGTAGATACGGTTGGTGGTGGTATAGCCAGAGACATAAAGCTAAAAAGATGGCCAATGCTCCATGTACGCTTTGGTTTAAAAATATATGAAACATAGAGAAGAAACAATTCAAGTTAAACGTTCTGCACATCTGAAGCCGCGAATATTTCATTGTGAAAACTGACAACTCTATACCAATACACACACACACACACACACACACAATTAAGATATACAACATATGCTCAGCAATAAATATTGGAATTTGAAACGTTTTATAACATTCTATCTTTGACAACTTTTTGATCCCGCATTGGACATCTCTTTAGCTGTATGTCTCTGGGTGTAGTCCTGTGGAAGCATCACTCCTTTTCAATTTATAGGTTGCCAGTTTGAATCCCCATGCTGACATACCTACACCCACTTCACACACAACTATTCATTTTACACATCTTTCACTTATTCAAAATTGTAGGCTACTTGTTTTTCTTTTTATAGTTTCCTTCTTTGTTCTCCTTTTTTTGTTTATTCAGCTGTTCTACAGTTGAAAGGAAAAATGTCGACTTCATGTATAGTGGGTATGTTTAATTTTGCACTATTGGTTTCGAAGCAAATTCTAAAATCGTTACATTCAGATGTTATACCTTACGCAAGGTACGACATTATAGATACTATTGTTCAAGTTGAAATTTGGGGAGTGTCTCTATTCACCTCATTTAATGTTAAAACGAACAGAAAATGTCGCGTTATCGTAGGCGTTGTTTTCAAAATTTTGAATTTATTTTCGAAATTCTTCGCTTAAATTCGGGCCTAAATTCTCATCAGATTCATATTCAGGAAAGAATAAGGCATTAATCAGTGCATCAATGTGAAATCTGAATGAAAATTAAAGTTATTTTTCCAGAGAAAGCAACGTTAGGAGTTGACAGTTGACCAAATGAAACAAAGCGATTTCAACGTTCACTTTGAAACAGGAATGGAACTTGCATTACTTATTCGACCGTCCATTTTCACATTTGCAGTTTGAAGGTCTATAATTACGAAAAATTTGACAAAGCGGTATATTATTTTGTGCTTAATTACTATTACTAATGGAAACTTTATTTATAATTCCAATGGTAGAGTGTATTTTGCTGCAGGTACCTAATTTAAATTAGTTAATCTTTGTTCTCTTTCTCCCTCTCTCCTTCTCTCTGTCTTTCTCTATATATATATACATCACACTCTCTCTCTCTCTCTCTCACTCTCAATCCCTCTCTCTCACTCTTTTTCTCTTCTCTGAAAAAAAAAAAAAAATGGAAAAAATTTCAAACATATGCATGTTATTATTTTACGAGTTTCCAACTAAACAGTAATGATTTTCTTATTCTATTCACCAATAATAGAGTGTTTGGACTAAATAATTCATTGCGGTACGTGGTTAAATAATTGAAAAAAAAAAGAAGAAAATAATCGGAAGAAGAGAAAAGATTTGAAATAAAAAAGAAATTATTCATTCGGTTATGAACGTTGAATTTTATATAAAACTGAGATAAGTAGGTATAATATAATTATTCTTAGTTTCATTTGATGAAATTTTATAAATTTGGAAGTCGTATTTTCTATTATTAAGATATTTTTTTAAATAAAATAAGTAAAGTGTTTTCTAGTGTTGGTAGTTATTAGAAGGTTACAAAATAGCTCACTGATATAACTGCTTGGTAGATATAGTTAAAATGTGGTTAAAATGGTTGATCAAGTAAAAAATACACAAATAAAAAAAAGAAAAAAGGATCGGTGAATCGTGGGATAAATTTACTGTAAAATTAAATAATGCAGAATTCGACGATGTGAAGAGTATACCTACTTACATTAGTATTGACATTGATTTGTTGAAATTCTAATATGTGGCCGCCTGTATTGGGATCTCTGCGGCAAGTCATAAAAATATCATGAAATATTGTTTGAAATTTTATGGTGACTGAAACGCACTAAATCTAAAAAGTTGGACACTAAATTTTAGATTTTGAATTTTGTTTTTGAATTTGCTGAAAGAAAGAATTTTTGCGTGGCCTACTTATTGTGTAAATTTAAAAATACTCCCACAAAAATCTGTTCAATTCATTTTTCACGGCAAAAATTTTTAACGAGGTGCCTACCAAGCTATTTATTTTAGGTACGTAATACATTGTTGATGAATACTGGCAGAAAAACATGAGCCACCATAATTATTTTTCATAGTTTTTGCATAGGATTCTGAACTGTTGATCACCATACCAAATTTTTTTAATAGTTAGGTGTCATCAAAATATTGGTGGAATATTGAGAGAAAGGTGTGATGTAATTTGCTACTGACTTACCGGACCTCAACAGTATTTTCATAATGTTCATAGATGATTCATAAAGCGAAAATATAAAATTAATGGTAAGAATTTCAACATTTCAATATTGAATGTGCTTACTCCAAAAAATAAAATACCTAATTCAGTCTACTTAATAGCGTTGGTGCATTTTAATATTAAATAGTGTGCTGTTATGTGCACCATCTCAATTATTTCCCATGAACAGTAAAGAAATTTACAAGGTACGCATTAATAATTGTCTCTTGTGAGGTACTATTCTCATCAAAAATTAAATAAAAATAAAAATCTTTTAATAAGTTGAATTCCATACAATTTAGATTCTTCTCCCAACAACTTATACATTTTCCTACATTTAACCAACTTAATTAATGTTAAATAAAATGATACAGATTATTAAGTGTAGTAGGTATGGAGCTCAACAAACAAGTAACACCGATGACTGACTTCCCTTCTAAGATGATAAAAGGTAAAAATCAACAGTCATAAAGGTTCAGATAATAAGAGGGTAAGTCGGTCCGTTTTTAACCAGCTGAAAGCAATAGATGTTTTTCTGGTTTACATTTTTATGATGATATAAAAGTAGAAAGATCATTTTAATAAAAGTTCATACAAGTCGGAGTTATTGTTTCTTCAAAAGATTTGTTTTTATAATTGAAACATCCTATGTTTGTTGCTACTAAAAATACGCCAACAGAAGAAACAACAAAACAATCTTTGACCCTCCATCTCCACATGATATAACTCATCAAGAAACTGAAATGGACATTCTACAACACTGGAGTCAGTAAGATCTAAGTTAGTCAATATCAGTTAATATCATGTGTTCTTTACAACTATATAGTCGTGAGATCGTTTACCAAATTATAGAGCTTTTAACAATAAACTTAGGAGGAGTTGTGTAGAGTCTATATGACGTGACTTCATGTTCACAGTGGTATGTGGGAAAATAAGTTTTCATGTCTTTCCCTTCCTAAATCCAATGTACCATGATTCTTAAGATCCAAGATCTTGGGCTGTCTGATTCTTCCAACAGGCAACTCTAAAATTTTATATTTACATTATTTTAATTAAACTAATATATGGTGATTACTTTTGGGGCGTCACACTCTACTAAATCTTTTGTTTGATATTTACCTAGTTTTCTTGCAAACATGGCATTAAAATAGACCTCACAAAAGGGTTAAGGATTAAGTTGATGGAAATTATCTATTTCATGAGAAAAGAAAGCGACTGGAACCAGCAATTTTTTATGAAAACTTTATAAATTATTTACAGCTCTCAGCTTTTTGAGTTTTCACGTCTCAGAACTGACAATACAGCTCTAAAGCAGATATTATTTATTAGCCTATGTATAAAACAGGTACCTATGTATATTTTGTCTAAAATTTTGTGTTCATAGTTTTAAGAAAACTACGAAATGAATAGAGCTGAAATTTTCACGAAAGGTAATTCTTATATGGAAGTAAGACAGAAAGAAGTTTGCTGTCTATTGGTTCAATCAGTTTCGGAGAAAACTGGAAAACAAAAAATTCCTGGAAAAGTCATTTTTCCAGGATTCTGAAAAAATGACAAAAGGAATCGAGCGGAAATTTTTGCGATACATTGTTCTTATGTTAGTGCAAGTCTGATTGAAGTTTGGTGTCTATTAGCAGTAGTTTCTGGGAAAACTAGATAATAAAAATTGTTGGAAAAAATTTCATATTCACGGATTTGAGAAAACTACAAAAGAGATAGGGCTATAATTATTTTCATGAAAGGTATTCCTTATATGAGATTATATTTGTTCGGAGTTTAGTGTCTACTGGTTTGATAGTTTCCGTGCAAACTAGAAAACAAAAAATTTCTGGAAAATCGGTTTTTAGTAATAAAATATTGATAGATCGATAGTTTGTCGTAAATTGTTTCTTTGAAAGCTCATAATGAAATATCAATAGATTGATATTTTTGTCAGATATTGATAACTGTCGAGTTTTTTGAAATTTTTTCAACTATTCGGAAACTTAGAATTCGTTTTTTGAATTATTGATGCAAATTGGCAAACTGGGTTTTTTAGCGAAGTATATTACTGCGGTAGAATTTTTTCAATTGAAATGATTTGAAAACTTGTGTAATATTTTCATTAGGGATTCAATTTGATTTTTCATTGAATCCTGATTGTTACGAAATTTTTCCAAAATACTTATAAAATTTCAGCAAAGTTAGTTAATTTTTGAAAAAATAAAGTAGATAAGTATTATCTACAAAGTTCTGGTAAATATTTCTGTTCTTTTCTGTAAATGAAAATAATTTGTACAAAATTCGTGAAAATACTGTTGATTAATAAATATAAAAAATTTCATTACAATATAATTAAGTTCATTGGTTTCTGCGAAAAAGGTCCATAGGTTTATGATTCATTCGCAGAAATTTAATATCAATAACTCTCAGTTTAACAACCTGACGAAGAGATGAATAAAACTTGCATAATCTTATTTCGTCGTTCAGTTTTTGTAATAAGATAATTATTTTGTATTAATATTTTATTTACGTCAAAGAATCCAATGTTTTTTTATTGATTCATTGAAACGAGTGACACTTAAAGTGGAAACCCTTTTAGAATCAATAATTTTAATCATTATTTTATACCACCCATATATAAGGGAATATAATTCACGAAATAATTAAAAAATAACTTTTTTATCATTTTTCAGGCAATCCTTTTTTATATTCTTTCTGGCTGCTTTTTATGTTCTACTTCCACTCTTTTAAACTTTCTGTAAATATCGTCACATTACTTTCGCTGAAAATAAATTTTTTACAAGAATCAACTTGATAAAAAACTTCTGAATCTTTTGAAATCGTAACAACTTAGTCATTATAGGTATATCTACTTCAGAAGTACGAAATTAGTTTATTCCTTTCAGTTTTCATTAGTTTTTTTCTCTTATTTTTTTTTTTTTTCTGCAAAAGACGAAAATGAGCTCGGAAATCTATAGTGCGCACCCGTTATGGTTTCCGATGCAAGTGAAGAAGTCCTCATAAATTTACTCGCAGTGAGATAGAGACAATTTACCGCATGTTATTTTTTTCTTTTCACACTATTATATAGTACTTCCAAAAAATTCACTCTCTTTTGCTCTTAGTTTTTTAATTTTTTTTTTTTTTTTATTTCTCGCGAAAAAACTTTAAGCTAATAAAATGATCTGAAATTGAATTTCACCTCAGTGGTATGAGAACTAAGAAACGTGTAGATAGAGAAAAGAAAAAGAAAAAGAGTCAAAAAAGTGTTTTTACGTTGAAACTTAACGATATAAAATTTAATGTTTCTATGTAGGTACTCCGAGTCAGCGTAGCAAGTGGAAGAAGAGCGGAAGAAAAGCAGTGCAAAAAAGGTATTTTATCACATTTAATAGATTGAAAAAAAAAAAAAAAAAAAAAAAAAATACAGTGAGATGAAAAAAAGGACGAATTTTCTTTGGGTACTACACAATAAAACTCATTCGTACATTGTTTTTCGACGGTATGCTGTCATGTTTAAAGTTTCTTCTGCACCATTGTGTCAGTATTACGAAGATGGTCATGAGTTTCTTTTAAAATTAAATTTACGATTGCCCTTTTTTTCTATTTGCTCTTGGTGAAAATTCTTGTCCCTTCTTTACGTGCCTTTATGCGGACGAACTGTTCGCGGAAATGCTAAGTCTGTCGTCAGTTTTGGTACATACGGTAAATTCAATTATTCTAAATACAGTGAAAAGAAAATTTCTGTTATAAAACGATACTTTATACATTGTAATGTTTGCGTTCGTTTTTTCTGTTTCTCTCACATCCAGTGTTGTAGCTATCGTAATAACCGCAATAGTTGCATTATCGATTTTTGCTCGATATTGTCAAAAACAGCTACCACCGTATCAATAATATTTAACTAATTTTCTGAAGAAAAATACGGGTGTCATTCGTTAGAAAAACATATCACGATCAAATAGAATGTGAATTAAAGTGGTGTACGTGAATTGGAGTAGTTTTTTGTTATTTTTATTTTCTGCCTGTAGTCCAGCAAATGAATGATTTCTAAACAGACCTTTTAGAAAAGATTTTTTGACTTTGATAATTTTTTTGAAGGTGTTGAAAGGAAGGTGTTTGGAGATTAATATACCAAAAAGTTCGCTACTCTAAAAGGTCGTCCAACTTCAGAGCATTGCAAAATGTTTCCCTTGTTTCGATACTTCGAAAATAACTCGAGAAGTGTTGGTCGTTAGTCAAAAATAGTCTTTGACATAAATAAATTAATAACATTTTCAATAGGAACGTTGCCATTTATTTTGTTTTGTATCGCTTCAGTGGAGAATCCTCATGTTTTTGTTGGTACATCTGTAGGTATAAGTAGCCATTTTTGAGAGGGGTGTTGAAAAAGATTTTTAAAGTTTTAGTTTTTTTTGTTTTTTTCTCGTTGTGGTGTTTGTGTTTGCGTGTGAATGTGAAGTGAATCTCTTTGAATGGAGATTCCTTTCGCTGTATTTTAGTTATTTTTTGCCCGAGTGAAAAATGAATTAATTTTTTCATGAATTCAGGTTAAATTCTCCATAAAAGTTTTTAAATAATAAATAAATAATTCTTCTTTTTTACTTTTTTAGTTGGTACATCTCTGTTTCCCTAGATGTACCGGAGGATCCGCCACCATCTCGTATAGTTTTCGAGATATTTGTGTGCAAAAATTAGACTTCAAAAAATGGAATCAAGCAGGTATTTTGGAGAAGTTAAACCTAATATTTGTAATTTTACTAAATTTTTTTTTATTGGGCTTTAGCTACGAAGCCATTTTATCCAGCATCTGAAGGATTTTGTTTTTGTCGAAGTGGGGGAGGGGATGATCGAAATCTGGTTTCCAATGTTCTACCAGCATGAATTTCTCAATCACACACTGAAGCATCAATAAAACCGAACCCAATATATCACCATTTTGGATACAAAATGTGCTGGTGCTATAGTCTCGAATTCACAACCTTTTAATTGCAAAGTCGATCATTTAGCCATTACGCCACGTAGACTCCTGAAGAAGGGTAATTGAATCAAATTACGAGATCTACAATGTTTCAGTTTAGTTAGAATTTCTCAAGTGCGAAATCCATGGGGCTTAGACGTAAATAAAGTCTAGACTTGTGTTGGGAGGAGGTTACGGCCCCATCATCTGGCGGAAAAACTATTTTAGGTCTAATGTCAGTCATCTCATTTTGAATTTTTTTTAGTATCATCATTCCATTGGAATGATAAAAGTTTTTCCTCCAAAGAAAGGATGTCACGCTCGTCTGCTCCTCCACTTTTTCCGTAGATGCGCTTGTGAGCTTATAGTAATTTACTAAAATGGGCGAACTTACATCGTACAACTCGCATTGGTTGTTCCCCAACTCACGTTTTGAAAGGACATTTTACTTTTCCATCTTTATCGTCTACCTTTGGAGAGAAAAACAAGAAAATGTAACTTTTTCGTGCCTCCTATTATGTTGTTTCTTCCATTATCACCATCCTCGGAATGAGAAGGACACTGAAACAAGCCTTAATGGATCCACGTGCTGCCTTCAAATAAGAAATTTTCGATCGGGGTCGTTGAATTCTGGGTCATTTACCGTAGAATATATATCAAGAAGCACTTTTCGTTTTTGGAAAATATGGCACTTTGCCCTCGAAAGTAAAACGCCCTGTACGTAATATATATCACGAAAATATTGCCACGTTTCGACTTGCTGGAAAAGGTTCACAATTTATGACCGCATCCATAAGTATCGGCGGCCTTGTGTTCGACTATATCTTTCTGGGTGAAATATCTACTGAGCATAAGCTAAAAGTCATTGCATTTCCCAAGACGATAAAATTGTTGACAAATAAGGAAAGAAAAAATTGTTGCTTTGAAACTAAACCACATAATATTATGTAGCTATATAAGACGAGTGCATCATTTTACGAAAGATATTTCAAGAGTAATTTAAGTTTTGTGCATTAATCATGTAGTTTCTGCTGGGTGTTTCGTGAGAAGCCTCCCAAACTTTAACAGTAGATGGTACGCGATGAAAGAAAATAGGTAAAACAAAGTATTGTTCAGAAATTGTATGACCTATTCTCCAAGGGCGTAGCTAGAAAATGTTCCAGAGGGCAAAGCAAGTTTCATCTAAGTAGAGACCAACAAGGGGTTTAACAGACAGTGATATAACTAGAAATTTGCGTCAATATACCGCCCTCAACTACAATAGGGCTATACTGATTTACCTCTAGAGGGGGTTTTGTAAGGTGACAAAACACTTATTTCACGAATTGAGTGAGCGAAAAAACACTTTTTGACGTTCTCTGATTTCTATAACATTCATGTATAGGGTTGTTTTGGTTTTTTGGATAGGTGGAGGAATTTTTAATGACACTGTGGATACATCATGCTGAATAGCTTAATTTTTTCTCTTTATTTCTTCATTTCTACATATTATCACTGATATTGGGGATAAAGATAAACATCCATATTTTTTTCTTTCTTAAGTGGCTTTTTTTTTCAGTTGAAAATCCAGGGAGAAATTGCCCCCCGCCCTATTGCTATTCTCTACGGTCAAGGTGTTGGATATGTTAAAATTGTCATCGAAAAATTTATCCACTTCAAAATAATATTGTTATTTGTTTAAGAAAATTCGTAGTATCCTTCTTAACCATCAGAAATAAGAGAGGCAATCTTCATTTTTAACGGTTTAATACCAGTTTGGAGAATTATATCAATATTTTGAAATTTAGTAAAATTTTAGAGCTCCCAGCATCTTTGGGTGATCTTTGATCAATATAATTTTCCAATTCAATTAATGATCAAAGGTGATAGGCACAATAAATTGCAAAAATTGTCTTGCTTTTGATACTAAATGAATCAACTGTTAACTAATGAGCACTAGAGCAGAATCACATTTTCAGAGGAAGCGCCATATGAATCTTTTGGAGAAGCGAAGTCAGGGATATATTTTTCTCAATGATGCATGATGCAACCATCCAGCCGACAATTTTCATAAATATCTACATAGGTACCTAAGTTAACCGCAGTTTGTTTATTTCAGAAAGAGCCTACGTTTCTTTTGGTGACGTTTCGTTCGAAAATAAACGAGAAAAAAATAATTTCATTTTAAATCAGTTGTCTGGGAGAACTATTTATTCCATCAACGAGTTCATTCATGGATATTTTTCTTTTGGTGGAACTCGAATGAGACGAATTAAATTTTGATTGGGGTGGCAGCCTCGCTAATATAACACCTAAAATCTTAGTGAAGCTCTCTTTTATCGAAGTACTACCACTAAAAGGTAGGGAGAATTTCAGCAACGGTATTTATGAAATTTGTATTTAAACAAGATAAGGAATTATCAAAGTTGAATAAAAAGAGATGAAAAGTGTATCTTGACAGTCTTTAAAGTAGAAAAAAATAACACAACAGGGAATTATGAAAACTAATCTCCGTAAGGATTCTGAGATTTATATAGGTATTTACATATTATACTGTATATTCGGCTATAATTCTCATTGACCACTATATTCGAACGCTAAGACAAAATTATTTTATTTTTAAAACAATATCCTTGCATTCCATTTACTCTTCTTTTTCTTATTTCAAATTTGTCTTCTTTTTCTACCTGTTATCTAATAATCTCAGATAAGTATAAACAATACCTAACGGTATTTGCAGGTGATCTCATTAAACTGGTCCTTTGAATACACAAATCCCTCAATTCAAAAAATCCCTACTTTGTACTAATCACAATGAAAATTTGTACACACTGATTGTATATATAAACTCATGTTTAAAACAGAACATTTGTACTGTTCTGTTCTGGTCTTCCTGGACTACTTGTCTTATTATATTTTATTGTGTTTGAAATATTTCTTTAAAGTCTGATTTCTGAAGTTAAGGTCCACCATACGAGTGTGAATCATAAATTGTTTAATTAGAACATTCTCGAGTAATATATTAGTATTTATTCTCGAATATTAATATTTTTGAAGGAAGAGTAACTTCAGAAAATAGCATTAAAACGGTACTTCACATCTTTTTCTTGCCATTACACATATTTCATTATTTTTTATTAAAGTTGGTTTCTTCAGATTCGATGTAATATCCAAGAAAACTCACTGAATTCAGTCCCGCAACAATACAAGAGTAAGAAAAATTATGCTAAAGAGTTTTTAGTCGGTTCCTACTACCTAAATTGAATAATAAAAAAAACAACAAAAAAACACATTCAGTTTTAAAACTAGTAAAATTTTGGACTGAAATTTATTGAATTTTCTTTAGTAGGTTGTAGGTACCTATATTAATGATTTGAAACCATTTGGTACGTAAGGAGTTAATTATTATCTTCCATCCATCCAGAAGTTTTAAAAGTGTTAAAATTAGTAGATAATTTCTATGCAGATCTCGTAGATCGAATTATAAAGCATGAGAAACTAATGAATTTATCTACAATAGGTTATCAAGCTTGTATAGACTGCTGCGATGTTTCATTTTTGCTTTATAATCGCCAAAAAATGCTAAAATGAAAGAGCAAACAGAAACACATTGCCTGCATCAAAATTTTTCCATGTGGGTATATTTGGTTACCGTCTGACATAAAAACCTGTAAAGCTCGCTCGCCGTCAAAACTAATCCAAGGTTTTGAGCATTGTGATGTTAATTCCAACAATTTGCTCGTTTCTGCTGTTTCGTACATCTTAGTTCGACCGCGTGTATACATTTATTTTATAAGCAAAAGTTCGTTAGCAATTTAGCGAGAATAATTTCGAGATTCGTGTCATATTTATCTGAAATGGTATTATTAAACGTTGAATAAAGATAGGGTAGATTGTATATTCGGCCTTGAAAGAGTGAGGGTATAAAGAAAGGAAACAATAAATGAATTTTATCAGAAACGAGTCCATTGTTTTGTGTTCTCACTGTTTGAATGTGCGAACAAACTGACAGAAAAGCGGTACAAAACGTTTGTTCTGGTCTGGTGGGTTGACAAAAACCAAAAAAAAAAATTGTTTGCCAAAGTGAGAGCTGGAGGAGAAATAGTTAAATATTCACTTTTTGTGAAAACTCCGCGTTTCGCTGTTCTCCAACTTACAATTACAATTGGTTCCATTTCTTCATTGCCATAGGTGTCGTTACTTTGTGATACAAGTGCTAAAAGACGTTGATTGCATTGCATGTGGGATGATTTGCAGCATAACCCAGAGACAAATGATGCAAATCTAACGAGTTGGTGGTAATAATCAGCTACTTGGCACGCGTGCCTCTATACTATTTTCTATAATATCTATCCTAAAAAGTTGTGTGAAGAAAAAAAAGAAGAAAATATAGCCAGTGAGACAATTATAAAAAATAATTTACTTAGGGAGTAAGCCGAATTAAAAGTGCGCATGCGCGTCCAGGAAGGTGGTACAAAAGGTAAATGAATTTTCCAGTGCACGTGCGAAGATTCTTACATTTTGCACTATTTTGAAATTGGCTCTCTTTTTTCAGCGCCAGATGTTTTTATATGACCAAATTGTGCGTAAAGAGTTGAATTTCTTAACGTTGTTTCAAAGTGTATTAAGAATTTGGGTGTGCGTTTTGAAAATTCATTCACTTTGCGCACACTGTAGAAGTGCACCTTATATTTTCCTCACTTTTCCCACAAATTTTCAACCATTTTGAACTTGAGCCAAAAAAGTAGACTAGGTAGATACCTAGTTTTTTGTTTATTTGTTTATTTGTTTCCATTTTCGTAGATATTTTCTGGGTGGGTATTATAAAAAATAATCTGTGATACACGTGCGACGTAGAAGATTGCTTCGAATGTGATGAATGCAAAACGAGCTGAACTACGTTTTGCACATTTACCGCCAATAACTATTTTGTAGCACTTGCATGGATCGCACGATTTGTAAAACATACACACAAAGTGTCGAATTCTAGAACAGAGAGCAAAAATAACTTTACACCATAAGTACTCCACATTCACACTCTGCCAATGTTCGTTTTACCTTATATTGCTCACGTATACCCGACACAAAAAATACAATGTGTAATAAGTGCAGAAAGGCAGTTTCCATTCCTGTGAAGTTTTTTTTTTTTTTTTCTAAATTATACTTTGGCTACTTAGTTGGCTGTTTTACTCAACATCTGAAGGATATAAATTATATAATGCCAAAGTAGAACAGGGAATGATTGAAATCTGCGGTGGTCAATTGTCTACCAGTATCAAATTTACATTAACATAGATACTGCAGCACCAGTAGGAGCAAAACTAAATGCACGTCGGAGAGAGAGGAAAAATTTGACCTTTTGAGAACATTATATCTGTGTGTTATAAGCTATAAGAAGAGTTTTTCTAAATCGACCCTGAAAAATACACTTTTTACGACTATTATCTAAAGGGAAAAAGAGAGAAAATCACATTAAATAACTAATAAATTCCGAACAGATTGATGAATTAAAACCAAAACCGGTAAGTTTGGTCCTTACACATATTAGAAATAATGTTTTTATTAAATTTTGTGACAACTGGACAAGAAATGCAACCTTTATCGAGTTATCTTAACATCAAAAATTAGCCCCTCTAACAACCCCAGAGTATGAAAAATAAAGCCGATTGAAACCAAATTTGGGAGCATGTTAGAATAGTTCTATATCAATGTCTGTTTCAAATTTTGTTTTTATTTCTTGATAGTTATTCACTTCATAGCTATTAAACTTCCAAAAATGCAACATAATCGCATCCATCAGATATACTGTAAAACCAATATGTACCAAATTTGAATGGTCTGGTCCTTCACTTACGTTAGTGCTATTTTTCGATCCAAATTTTATGACTATCGAACAAAAATTACATCCTGTACCGTGTTAACAAAAATATTGTACATACATAGGTACATACAATAATACAGTAAGTATTCATAAATACTTACAAACAAATTTCCAAAAATGGTGCCAAAATTTTTCTTTGGTTATGAAATGAAAAATGTACTTAGGCTTTGGGCACTGCTTGAATGTTAAGCTTTGAGCATTGAGCATGGTTATGTAAAAATGCTTAATTCTCACAAGCCGCATCAAAATTTCTTAATAAGCATTAATGCTCAAGTCATGCCCAAAGCTTTAGTCCAGCGCTGTGGTTTAAAAATATGTGAAAGATAAAAAATAAGCAATTTCAGTTATACATTCTGCGCATCCAAAGCTACGCATATTTTTATATGAAAACAGACATCCCCATACCAATAAACACACACAATCGAGCTACAACACAACGTAGTAACAAATATTGAAACATTTTATCAATGTTCAATCTTTGACCTGTTTTTGATCCATCATTGGACTTCTCTTTAGCTGTATGTCTTTGACTTAGTCCCTCCCTTGGGTCTTTCTATGAGCACTAAATTAATAATTAGTAGATTTTTGTAGAAAACTTAATTAAAACTGATGAATGTTTCAGTTTCTCAGTGAGTCTTTTCTGTCATCCTAACTAATGTATTCGTAGTATGAGATGGGAAATGAAAATGTGAAAATGCAGACTTTTTATTTGAAAAATCAATTTACTACGAATGATGGGTATCTGAAATAATTTTATGTCGAGTAGGGAGATATAGTGGTGAATTTTTCAATCTCAAGTGGAAGTACGAGATTGGCCGAACCTGAAATACCGCCATTTTGAGTCAACAATGTGAACGAGAAGTTGTGAAATTGAGCTCTTCACAATTTCGCTACAAAGGCTGATTTCTCCTACAAGAACAAAAAACCCTACTTTTTGCAAACTTTACAAATATTTTACAATATAATTTCGCTGATCATCGTCGTTCAAAACTAAAAGAAAGTGAATTTAAATCCATTCGTATTGTTGTTGGTTTTTATAAAAAATGCAGTATTTGTGAATAAATCTCAGTGAAATGGTAATGACAAGTAAAACTGGAAGTCGAACGATGCGATGAGATCAATTTTTACATTTTCTTTCATTTTTCCCTGCATTCATCTAAATTCATCTTTTAACCCGCGGTCGAATTCAATTTTACATTACGGTTTAATACCCTTTCGGTCTCAAGAGACATCTGGCCGACGAATTGTGAATCGGTTCCTATTATACTAATTGATATTGAGAACTTGCTATCATTCGAATAACAATATAATCATGTTGAAAATTTCAAAGAATGAAAAATCCATTTAGGTAGTACATTTCATAAATTATTCTACAGATTTGTTACAAAAACTAAGTAGGTAATAACAACAAAATTTTTATTATAAATATTCTAAAATAAAAAGAATAAATAAATAAATGGCTTTTTACACCAAAAACGATAAAAAACTAAAAATGAAGAATTAAATTTTAGTCGAAAAACGTGTATGTCAAGGCAAATAAATAAAAATAAAAATTTATACTTGCCGTTACAATGTAGCGAAGTTTACGGAACCTTTTTTCGAAATTTCGTGAAACTGAGCTATATGTGTTGTAAACTTCTCAAGATGGAAATTTTTGGCAGAAACAAAGGTAAAAATGATTGCGGTTCTATAATCAGTACTGGATGATAGGTAATATAAACGGTCAAAGCCAGTTTCACTTATCAAGCCGTGAAGTGAAAATCTCAATGTCGCAAGTTGACAAGCGAGGGACCGATTTTTGACAAAACTAAAGTTTTTCAAGTTGATTTTCAAATTCCTCATTCCAAAAAATATAATCCTCCTAAATTTCTGATCGTTTTCATCATTTTTTCTTAAGTTTTGCTTGAATGTGTGCTAAAAAAGTGAAGCTGGCAACTGTGTTGAGGAACCGATTTTCATTCTACCGCATGGTTTGAAAAGTGAAGTTGGCTTTGAAACAGTCTAAAAATGAATGAAGAGGGATCAGATTCAGATACAGAGTGTATTTTTTATTTGCGTTATTACCGGCTTTTTTTTTTACAGTCGTGGTTCGTAGTTTGTTGAAAACGGGAGATTTGGGAAGTTGCTACCATGGCTCCTTGCTATGCGTCTCAACATATTAGTCCGATTTGCAATTTTCAAATTCTTATCTGAATAGAATTTGTTGTATGTAATTTTTTTTTTTTTTTTGGTAGGTGTGTTTATATTTTATGTTCATGTTGTACTTTTGAGAGTAGCTGAGCCAATTTTTATATGAAGTTAAAAAAAAAAAATGCTTGAACAGATTTCTTACAAATTGAAAAAAAAAAACTTATCCTAAATCTTGGAAAACGTTACCTACTATTTAAGCGTTATGGTTCATCAGTTACTCTTAAGTAGGTAATGAGTTAAATTTAAATTTTGAATTTTTTTTTGTAATCATTTTGAAGGTTTACTGTATTATATTTCATCCAGAGTTCAATCAAGTGAGTTATTTTTTGGGGTGTGAACCCCTAGAAACTCTTTCTAAAGGCGAATTTTGTATAAAACTTCTGGTAAATTCAAGGTTCTCATATATTTTGCAAAAATGGAAAAATGTAACTACAGAAGTAAAATTATTTTATTTTTTATTTTTAAACAAACAACAGGACAGTCATAGTTCAGAATTTTTTTCGTGCGAGTTTCACCAGATTTTGGGGACTTAGCCTAGTGCTCTATTACCTTTTCCTATGTTCCTTTTGCTAAAGGTTGTTAAAAAATTTTAGAGGAGAATATTAAAATCTTTCTCATTAAAAGTATTTTTCAACTACAGGCCCTTATTTTTTGATCAATTCTGACTACATTTTTGATTTCTTCATCAATATAAATAAATTAATTACTAAAATAAATTACATTCAAGATTTATTTCAGCATGAAGATAAGATTTAACTGATGTTTTGTGTTAGGTGAGACAATGTTTTATGCAATTGACTTTCTCAGTCTATGTGACAGCAACTTTGCCTATGATTGATTGATAAACTCGAAACAATTAGACGAAGTTCCAATCAACATTTAATGACTTCAATAATAGATTCTAATGTAACAAAATACAGATTATACTAACAATTGCGGACTTGCCTATTGAGCTCCTTAACAGTTAATGGTAACAAGAGACTGTGTAACTAAAATAGATATCAGAGATGGCTATTAAAGAAGATGACCGTTCAAAGGTTCTGCGTGAAGTGAAGTTTACAGTTCATGTATTCAAATTATATTAACGATAGATTTGCAAGCGGGTGAATACAAAATAATGGTGAGAGGTGAATGATGCCATGATTGACCAATGAGTTGATTGATTATCCTTCACTAATTATATGGCTTGGTCTAGATAGGTCTTTGTTATGATTTGAGAAGATTGCAGAAAATATGGTGATTCATACCTTCGGTCTTTTAATTTTAAAGTGTCAATATATTCAGCGGTCAAGTAAAGGTTATGACAGGTGCGGACATGAATGTGTGAGTGAGAGAGCTATATTGCATGATGCAATAACATTGTAATGTGGTATCTGGATTCTGTTTACTACGTTTCATCATCTTATAGTTGTAAGGGTGATTGACAATTACACGATGTAACGATATATAAAAACGAGTGTTAAGGAGAAGAAATATATCGTTACAGTCAGAATTTCAGACAAATTTAGATTTAGATGTGTGTTAAATGTTTGATGGTCTGAAAAAAAAAAATGTGATAATTTTTTAAAGAATTAGTAAGAACCCGAAAAACGTTTCTTCGTTTTTCTAATATTATCAAAAACCTTAATCTGAGAATGTTGAAAACAGTAAGTACCTACCTAAAATATTGGTTTCATTTGGGGCAATTTAAATTGGAGTTTGTTAATTTTTTTTCTCGTTCGAAATAACAAACTGCTGTATGCTTTGCAATCAAAAATAATAAAATAATAAAAAGTCCAAGGTAATATACTATTTGTGTCGTTGACTTTTTTTTTTTTTTCAAATCTGAAATAATCGCTAAAAATCAACTAGGTGAAATTTTCTTTTTTGTTAAAATATTACAAAAAGGAAAATAATATTATGGTGTATTTATCTTTGAAAACAGTTCTTTTCTTTCTTTTCACGAACTTTTATAATCTTTTAATTTTCACTGAACTTGTAGACGGAAAAATGGTCGGTAAGGATTTTTTATTATAGCGGGAGTTTCCATTGTTTAAAAAAAAAATAAGAGATAATTTTCATTTTTAAGTCAGTAAATTTGACACTAATCTGTGAGATGTGGTTACGCTGGAATAATTAACAACGATGGCTCATGGTTTCTATAGAATAGTTTATTTATAAAATTATAGGCTAGTAGTTTTCTTTTCTTTGTAATTAAATGAATGTGGACAGATTTTCAAACATGCGAATGAAACAAAATATAGACGAAAAAAAATTAATTTGGAACTAAAAAAATACACATATAAAATAATATAATGAAGAAAAAAATATTATTAACTATTAAAAGCCTAATGAACAGACACTAAACACTTAAATTAACCTTTTTTTGGGTTTGAAATTAATTATTTTCTCTTAATTTGTAGCTTTCTAAGTGACGAACGAAGAGAAAAAGAAAAACGAAACGCAAAATTTGACTTTTACTTACCACGAGTTAAATATAAAATAAATTATTTTTCAGACCGAGATAGGCAAGGTATAAGTACCTATATCTGAAACGTAACAGTGCAAAATGACAAAATGACAATGATTCAAAAGTCAAAAAAAATGCGTAGAAAGCACTTTTCATCCTTCAATTTTTGTAGAAAAGAAAGGAAAAGGGAAAACTAGCTGACAATGGGAAAGTTTTGTAAATTAGATAACTACCTACCTATAGAAGAATGCGTCTACAGTGAAATGAAACAATATATTTTCTGATACCTACGTAAGAATTTGGCACATTGCACGATTTTTGCTGCACGCTTGGTACTTCGCGAAAAATGAAAATTCCTTTTACATGTCAGTGCGAAAAGCTAAACATTGAATACGAATTATTGAAATTTTCATCTTTTAACGATCGAGTAAATTTCAAAAATTTCAGCCAAGAATATTCAAATTTCTCAAAAAAACTTCGACGTTCCTTCGCGGATAGGCCTATCTACTTAAAACGTGAAAATATTTTGACTTACTTTATCGGGAAAGGACCTATGTAACCAAATTCGTGTAAATGAAAAAAGGCGTGATACACTGACTTCGATATGTAGTAGGCATAACTTACGTAAAGGTATGATGTAAATAATAGACCTACAAACCATTTTATTTCGTACAGAATACAGCGAACAAGTAGGAAAAAAAACACAAAACTAGTTGAAACGTGGCGTGTTTTAACCATTCATTCCGATATGGAATGTTTTTAATTGGTTTTTTGATTAACGATTAACGAGCAAAACGAAATACCTACTAGATTTTTTTATTTTTTTTATTCGAAAATTTTTTCACGTTTCTACCAATTAATTCATTATTTACTCACCAATAGGCTACATAAAACCTCAGATTTGCTACACATAATTCTTGATAGATCATCTTAGAAATAATGAATTAAAGTTTTGAAGAATACAAAGGAATTTTACAGGAAATTAAGAATTAATATTTATATTAAAAAATTCAATTTATTTCTGAATAAAGTGCTGACGTCTACTCTTATAATCAGAATCGACAACATTCGGATAAGGCACTGTACCACAGAAGGGTCTACCTTCAGACAAAGAGTATATTTGTGTTCGAATTTTTGTTGAAACAGAAATTTAAAAAAAAATAATTATGTTTTTTCGGTATTAATGTTTTATTTTCACATTGCATCAGATCTTTGAGAGTGGATGAGCCAATTTCAATATTACATTAAAAAAAAAAAAATACTAAAAAGGCTGAAGTCTTATTGATTTTGTCTCGTGTACATTTTCTAATATTATTTTTATCTGATCAAAGACTCTTGTATTTACTCCCAGATATACGGATGATGGTGATAAGAGATGAGTCGCCATTTTGAGTTTAGTCTGTTTACATCTTTCAGCGTAATGTATATCATGGAATGGCATTTTTTCTAATTTGTCATTAGGTTCGCCCTTGCTAAGATAGCCTAATAGCACTTCTCAATGAGTGAATGTACCTTTTATAACACAATATATAATATCTATACATGTATGTTCGGAAATATAAGTGGAACCACGTAGTACTATAATAAATGTAAAGGCCATGGAAATTTGTTCCCAAAAATTCCCTAAATATGCACGTCATGTACCAACTACCGAGCAATGAAAGAGACTAATGAAGACAAAAAGACAAAGAAAGTATTTTACTTTTTTTTTTTATTGTGCCTGCAGAAGTTGTCAGTCTGCACAAACCAAAGCGCCGCTTGGGGCGCTTCAGCTTGTACTGGCCTGGCAACACTGATCAATTACTTATTAGGATGGAAACAACGAAACATTTGTAAGTAGTTGGCGCATGCGCCTTTAATTTTGTCTGAATAATTTTCGTTGAGTTTTGTCTTAAGCCGGTCCCACATGACGCATGTATTTGGCAAAAATTTGACATTTGTCTGCATTTGCGCACCATGTGGGAGAAATGCCAATGCGAATGTTTGGCATTGCCAAACATTTGGCAAACATTTGTCCAGGTTCTGGCAGTTGTTGGTAAATAATGCACTAGTCACAGGGATGACGAATATTTGTCGTGAAGTTTGTATATTCGTGGTGTAGTGTAGGAGCCTGCAAAGTGGCGAGGCAAATGTTTGGGCCAAATATTTGCCGAATAACATTCGTCAAATACACGCATCGTGTGGGACCGGCTTTAATAATGTTCGTTGAATTTTGTCTTTATAATTTTCATTGAATTTTACTTAAAAAATCGGGTTGTACGTTTATTTTAATCACATTGTACATTCACCCACTGAGAAGTTCAATTATATTGGCTAAGTTGAGATAGAAGAAATTTGTTTCCATGATATAATATATAACTATATACTCAAAAGGTTTAAATTCAAGACTACAGAACAGCCACAAGGTAATTAATCACTTTGTTTACCATAGTTGCAGATCAGGTCTTAAAAACTCCAGTGGGGCATTGCTTCTTACATGTGGCTTTAAAAAAGTACATATTTCATTTATGATGCATTTCTTATCTAACACTCCTATTTTGGTTGATGTTTCAGACTCTTGCCTCTAATTTAAAGCCGATACATTATGTATGACTAATATAGGCTATATAGCAGGGATTTTCAGTTTTTTTTTTTGGCATACCAGCTTATATTTTTCAAAAAACTTTGCTTACCATTAAAGATTTTATAGGCTATATTTGTCAGTATTTGTAAAAATATTGTTATTTTCAGAATTATTAAGCATTAGAAAAAAATTACGCAAAAATTTCTCACTCATTATGTACAAATTTTTTCTGACTTGGCATGCTACTTAGCTACTGGAATAAATTACTTTGGCTGAGGCTACATTACAACGAATGTCGTCCACTGTCCAACAGACCGCAGTCATCCGTCAAAATCTAAATGATTTGATTTTAACGGATAACAAGTCCGGTAAGTTTTTTGTTCTACGTATAGCCACTTAGAACTAGGTACCTATTTTCACTGATCTGATTATCCGTTGCTGGATGTCGGATCACTATGTATACGTAGCCGGAGCCTTACAAATTCAAAACATTCTCAGTTTTATTATAATTTTTCGGTGTCTGAATTGGATTTAAAAAATCGAAACTCGTTAATAAACTTCCAATTTGTCACATATGGAACGTAGCCAGCAACGATATATCTATATGGGCTGTACGAAAATAGACCCTTAGCAGATATTCACAAAATGTTGAATGATTCATGAAAATTTAGGAATTTTGAACTTAGTTTGCCAAACATGTATTCGTGCTTTCATGTCACGTTTTTTTTTCTTTAGAGTATTGTGAGAAAGATGAAGTAAAAGAGAAGTAGAGAGGAATAGAAAAAAAAGCAAAAAAAAAAAAGAAGACAGAAAACAAAAAAGGAACGAATGATGGATATATAGTACGTAAAGAACCACACATTCGCTGCTGTGCCTGCATTTACATTTTAGGATACTACGAAAGGAAAATGAGATTAATGCAAATATAACATTCAATCTAAATGCAAAATTTCTAAAAAGGGTTAAGTTTTAAATGTCCGCAGTTTTTTTTTTTTTGTGTTTGGCTTTTTCGTTGGCACAATTTCTTACTACCGCGTTCGTCATGAACATTTTACAATAATTTTTTGGTAATTTTCGATTGCAACTTTTTATTAGGCGCATAATATATATAGGTACATATATATATGTGCATGTGCGTGGATAATATGGCTGTATATACCCTACATTTGTAGGTATATATTATTTACTTTCACATCGTTTGCCATACATATCACGCAAGCGAAATAAAATTAATTCCAAGATGTGTTTCTCTCCATGAATATATCATATGAATGAGAAGATTTTGCTTAGCAACAATAATCAGAAATTACAAGTGAGTGTAGTATAAAGGGCGGATGTAAAAAGCAGTGAATTTTGTGATGTAAATTACAGTAATGGGAAAAAGTGGCGCGAACTCTTCGGCAAAATTACCAGATCTTTTTGTTTTTACTATTTTCCAAAAGAACGGTTTCACACGAAACTGAACGTTAAAATAAAATTATTACTTCTTCCAACTTTTCTCGATCCCCTTTTCCTCGTACATACTTATGACTTTTTTGAAAAATTACCCGAAAGCAGCAAAAAAAAAAAAAAAAAATGGCGAATGATATAAAGAATAAACATGATGTTAGTTCCATACACTATAAACAAAATTTTCCTCCCCATATACATACACGTCTTTACACAACGTTTATCAATTTTTAAGTAGATTTTTGAAAAAAATCGCTTATTAAAATTACCTGAGGACTTAGGGGCTAGAGTGAGTAAGTTTTTCTTTTCGTGATCTTCTGAGCATTTTGGCATTATTTTTGAAAACTTTTTTTTTTTCTAGTACGTACTCCCTTTTGCTTTGAGTCCTTTGAAAATTTAAAACACATATTCGGATTATTCTAAGGATTAACTCTATTGTTTTTGGTTCGGATCGGGCCAATAGTCCGTACGGTAGGTTAGTTTACATGCGTTTTTTATTGAACAGAGTACAGGTTTTAATTTTCAATCGATAAATCTGAAACTTAGTTTACGTATGTTATTTAGATCAAAAACAATACTTACTAATTTTGGTGCGGATAGGCTTTACAGTACGTCTGATAGGGACGATTTTGTTGCATTTTTGGCTGATTAATGGTTCGAAAAGGAGTAATTTTCAAGCTATAATCACAAAATTTGGTATTAGTACTAATTTGATGTATATTTAACACAATTCCAAATTTGGTTTTTATTGGTATTATAGTTCATTCCATGGGTCTGTTGGAGGTGGTAATTTTTCATGTTATCTCAATAAAAGTTGCAAGTCTCTTTCAATAGTTACGAAATTTGGTACAAACAGTACCTCGTATACCAGAACTAGACCTACCAATTTTGGTTTTGGTTGGTCAATTTGTTTCCAACTTATTAGTTATTCAATGTGATTTTTCCTCTTTTACCCTTCTCATTTTTTATGCTTCATCAAGAAAACCACTCGTTTTAACTTACAAACAACTCGATCTCAACAAAAGGTCGATTTTTTCCCCCTCGCACCCGCATTCGTTCACTAGAATTGAACATGGACGCTAAAATTTCCGCTAATATTTTCGTTATTAGCATGTAGACAACTACACTACCTATACTTTGTTTTGCAATATGATTGATTTTTTTCACATATAATATTGTAGTTTTTTCTTTTTTTATATAATTCACAATTCTTGTCACTGAAGGAAAGAAAACCATCAATTAATTTCCTAAACTCGTGATTTTTCGTTTCACAAAAAAAAATGATAATTTTTGACACAAAAATGAAAAATTCATTCATAAAATTTTTTGAAAACTTGATACTAAATCAGTATATTTTTTTGCATGCTTCGTATTTGTGTGATACTGGTAATTCTTTGCAAAAAATATAAATATTTTATATATGTAAGTCGCTATTCAAAATAAATGTCACACCTCCAATCGATTGCTAGAAATGATTTAATTTCATTACGAAACAGTACAACAGTACAATAAATGGCATAGTGATACATCAATAAGGACTTACCTAGAAATGAAATCGAGAAAATAAAGATTTTAGCCACATAAAAATGAAAAGAAACACAAAAGTATATCTATCTAAATCATTCTACATTCAGTCTTTAAAACGAACTGACAAACATGCATCTACAGCACCACTCTACGAATCATAATCAGTTACAGTTCTTATCGCATATTTATCAAGCAAGCGCAGCCTGTTGTAATCTGAAAATACGCACGTAGTATTTTACATATATTACATTATTAGGAGTACGTTGGCGAAGGAGGTGATTTTTAAACAAATAAAATCTACTTTTTCTTGCGAAACTTGCTGCGTAAGAGTTTTATTTTGTTCACCCTTTTATATTTCATACTTATTGAAGAAAAGTTGTAAAAGTAATTTTATATCATACGGTTCTTTACCAAACAGAGTACTAGCGACGCGGCATTTCGATTTTTATTGTCTAAAATAATAATAGAATTTATCTAACGAAGTAATAATCTACCTAGAATAATACGCACCCTCTTGCTGGTTTTCTTATAGTTGGAGTGGTTCTAGAGTAATACAAAATTTTACTACCGATAAGATTGAGCCATTTACTCATTCAAGGCCATATCGATGCAGTATTTTGTATGTGCTGTGATCGTTAAACAAAATGAATGGAGAAGAAAAAAGTATTTCAAATAATTTTAGGTTTACCATAGGATAATAAGCAAGGAGCGTATGAAATACCAAGGATTACACATGCAGTCGTGCGTAAAATTCGTAACAAGCTAAAAATAATGTTTGTCTCAAATTTGGCTAAGAAACTCAAATTAAGTAAATAGAATTTTAGGGCATGAATGGAGTAGAGAAATAAAGCTTAGAACCATAGAAGTCTTTAGTAAACTCTGGAATTCCGAACGATTCGCTGGAAACAGCTGAAACTTAATTTCACAGGTCTATAAGATACGTATGTTAAGGTCGGTTTATACTCGCTGATTCATTCTTTGTGATCTAATACGTACCTAAAATTTTGACGACTAGAGGGAAACACTGTGTCATGGTTTTTATATTGTTTCTCTTGATTTATTCTCTAAACGTTAAAATTTCCCTGCTTTACAGAATACAAATTTGGGTTAAGTGAGCAGAGAAGTGAGCCTAAATCATGTTTTATCCGCAGCTTCGTTTGTTTGTTATATATGTTTATCTTTTTTTGAATTTTCCCTTTAATTTAACCTCTTAATTGGTTCAATCTAAAATTTAACTAGAAATTTTAATTCAAGAACTGAAAAAATATATATTAAAATATGCATCATTCTATAATCTATGAAAAAAATTATTTTAACTTCCTTCTTGTGGTACCTAGGTAAATACCTATCTCAGAAATTGTCCAAAAATTAATTAAATCTCAAATTGGATTGTAAATTTGAATTCAATCATCAAAAATATATCTTTTCATTTATCACACAGTAATAAAATGATAATTAGGTAATATCACTATAATAGACGTACAAGCACGGAATTATGTATCATCATTTTTCTCCCATGTTGGGAATACCACTTTCACAGTTTTTTGCATTTTCTGAAAAAATGATTTTGTCGAGCATGTGAGTTTTGATTTTCGTGTACTCATTTCCCGATTATTATGTCGTTAATTATTCCCTCGTACGTCTTACAACCCACACAGCCCATACACAAATATGAAAAAAAAGTGTGTTGTCTCCTCCGAAACAAGGAATTCTTACAGTGTTATCAGAAATTCGGGGTTGGCACAAGCCAAAATGCCGAGGAGTCGTGCCCCAGGGGTTTTAGTAATATAAAATTGTATTATCTTTGTTTTACAATTTTATTTAATTCAGTCTAGTTGTTCCATGTTTAATTCCTTGATTGTTGAGTGAAGATAGAATTTAGACTTTTATCGTAACTGGGATGCGCACTCACTCGAAAACAAAAATGTACGTTAGTATGGCAGACAACAGGATGAGTGCACTAAGTCTCAAACAATGTTTTAGTTTTACACTGTCTTAATAAAAGTCTATCTTTAAAATTTCATTTTTATTCAACTTATTTTATGTTTTCAAATAGCAGCGGCGGTAACTTACATTTTTCCCAAGTGTTGCAAACTTTGCACGCTGAGAAAGAGGAATATTAGAATTTGGAAATTATATCTAATTTTAATTTTTAGGTTCGGTCAGTTTGAGAAAATTGTGCGTGTTGCACATGCAACATGTTATGCAACATGAAAGTTATCACCACTGTCAAATAGTGTTCTACTACTGAATCAATTCAAAATGAAATTGTAGATAAATTTTAATTCATAGATAACCCAAAAAAATATATCATATAATATAGGTATTACGGGATAATCAATGAAAATTCTGTGGTGATTTTCAAAAAGCTGATAAATCACTTTTTGCCACTTTTCTGGAGACAAAAAATAAAAATATATGGACATAAACTTATTGAAATTGATCGATTAATTTTTGAAATTAGCTTCAACAAACACTTTTCTAAATCTTCCTCTTTATATTATCACTATAATAAGCGTAGAGGCGACCAAAATTATTAAGCGAAACTATTCCATAAATTCTATATGCATGAGATAACTAGAATATTTCGAAATAACGAATTGATCAGTGTTACCAGGATGGCACAATCCAATCTGCGGTGCTTCAAGGCTTGTAGCCTATTATAATTGATGTAGATTCGTAAGGTATAGGTTTCTTCCTATGCAATTTATATCTTGGGTATAAATAGGAAATACAATTTTTGATGAATTATTGTTTGGTAAAATGTTAATTTTTATGACATTTTGTATCCCCTATTATTCATTAGGGGATACATCATACCAATGTACCTCCAGTTATTGGGACATTTTGGTAGGAGAATTGAGAATAAGGAGAGAAAGAATGAGAGAGATACCGTAGTAAAAAAAAAAAGTGATTGCGAGGCAGAAAGTGAGAGATATATATTTTATATTTCAGTAGGACTTCTACTACGTAATAGGTGTAGTTACTTTTAACAAGTGGACCAAGAAAAGCTGGGACCACTTGGAGAAAGCAGCTGATAATCTACCAAATTTCTAGTCTCTCACCTTCTACAAAAAAATAACAACTTTTGCGATGGTGAGTTGCAATGGTGGTAACACTGAAAATCAAACATATGTTTATATCCTCGGTAGTATAGTGGTGAGTATCCCCGCCTGTCACGCGGGAGACCAGGGTTCGATTCCCTGCCGGGGAGAATTTTTTTTTTGAATTCATTATAAATTTCATTCGTTACATCACAAGATTTTTCAATATTTTTTTTTGAAAAAATTTTAATTTGACTTCTTTAATTCATGAAAGTGAACAAAATCATGTAACATTCCTGGAAAACCTCTAATCACACTGATGCGATCATTTAGTACAGCTGGCGCAAAGAGAAATATACCGTCTGCCTCTTGTAAATTTTTTTAATGCCTTGTTAATTACACGCATTAAAAAACTCCTGTTATAAGTAAAGCATAGGAAAGAACTTCACCTGTTAATGCGGTGAGTAAAAATAATTTTTTATTCATAAATACGAGTATAATTATAACCTGGCATATTGTAGAAGAACAATTAAAAAACTAAATGACTATTAAATACCTACTGCGGCATCCTTCTAACCTGTGTCGAAAAATTTTTACTCATAATTGTCACAAACGTGAAGTTGGGATCAAAATTTTGGAAAGGCTCAATGCTTTGTCTCTAAGTGCCTGTTAGAACGCTAGGTGAGTGAAAATAAAATCATGGGAAAAAAAGAGGGCCTTTTTTTAAAATTCGTTTTGCCTAATATATATTTGAGAATTTTTTATGGAGGGAGGTTTTATAAGAGTTGGAGAGGCCGCTTAGCTCACCATGGCTCCTAACTTCACTTTTGAATTTTCGGAAGAGAAAGAACGGATTATAATCGTAGTTATCAAAGGTTGTTTTTTGATTAGTCTTCTTTTTTTTTATCAAGTTGAAAAGTTGATAACTTTAATAATGAGAGAAATTTTCTTCTCTCTATAATTTCGTTGAAATTTTTCATCATCGAGTTGTGCAATCTCAGATTGTATACTTAATGGGTGAGAAAAAAGGTTTGATCGCTAATCGAAAAAAATGGAGAACACGGAATCCTTTACAAATTACAAATTAAATAGGTAGGTCTAGTACGGTACAACGCATATTTGAGACGTAATACAAAAGTTCGATTGTTTCTGCATAGAGATAGATGCATCATCATCTAGACGACTAGAGTAGAAGTTTTCGTCGAAAAAAACTTTACAACAAAATCACCATTCTACCGCAAACACACTGAACGAAACAAGAGATCCAAACGAAGCATAGTATGACCTAATTTTTGAGAAATACTTACGTGAGTATCGCACGTATTACTGTTCGACTAACACCATTTTCAAACATTTTCCTGGACCAAAATCCAAGCTATCAAACGCGTAAATATAGAGGAAAAAATTTTACGACAATTTCGATATTAATATTGATGAAAAAAAAAAAAAAAAAAGAAAAATATTTTCCGTTTTTCAAAGAAGAAAATCAACCGCAATCCTCTTGAGCCGGACACGAAGCTCAAATAAATGATAGTTTTTACGAGTAGTGGGGTCCCCAGAATCATTAAGAGAAGTGGTAATAAATTTCATTAAATTTGTCTTTTTAAAATACATTCGAAAAAGTGGAAACAAATCGAAAAAACCCTAGCACAGCTATAGTTCACTAGAAAACCTAGTTTACCAATTTTCATCCATAATTAAAAAAAAAAATACTTACATTTCAAATATTGAAAAATTGTAGAAAAATATTTGTAGTCATCGATATTTGTTTTGATATAGTTATGATATCTGACAAACATACCGATATATCGATGGGGATTGAGAAATGGAAACGAAAATCGAATTTATTAGAAACGGAAACCATTTTTTTTTTGTGGGAAACAAAAATAAACGGAATCACTAAAATTCTGAAATGGAAACTGAATAGGAGAAACAATTAACTAATTAGTTTCAAGACCAATAATGGAAACGTAACGGAAACTAAATGATGAATTGTTCCCATTTCAGTTTTTCAACTGAATAATTTTTGATCTGAGAAAAAAGATATGAAAAAATATCGATATATCGATATATGAACTAAGGGCTTGTAACCAAATTGTTTTTGGAATTATTGGTAACTGGGAACCAATAAAAATCTATATTGGTTACTGGTTACTGCGGTTATTGGTTAAAAATGTATTTATTTTGTTAATGGTTATTGCTCTGGTTAACCAAAACAACTTTTCAGGTTATTGGTTGAGGTTACTGGTTATTGGTTATTGGTTGAGACAAAATTTGTGATAAAATAGACAAAACAAATTTCCTCCAAATCAAATTATCTATAATTGATAATTTTCCAGGAAATCATTAGTAATTAAAAAAAAAAAAATCAATAATATTGATATTTAAGAAAAACAGAGGTTATTTTTCTAGTTAATGGTTTCAGCATTTTGTGGGAATTGGTTATTGGTTATTGGTCATGTGAAATTTTTTGTTTTGGTTATCATTTCCCAAATCAATGTTGTAAATTTGTTTAAATTTTCATTGGTTATTGTTTTGATTATGGTTGTGGTTACAAGCCCTAATTTGAACAAGATTTGGAAAATTTTAAATACAGGAAAAATTTTTTTAAGTGAAAAAAAAAAGGGAACCAAAAACAGAAACTGAATGAAAAATTTTGGTGAAATTAGGAAACGTAATTTGCAAGAGGAAGTCCCCGTAGGGGCGCTAGCGTTTTTGCCCATTTTCAAATTTCTTATCAATAATTCCTTATGGGAGATTTACATGGGAGGGTAATTTCTAGTTTTTTAGAGTAATATTTTACAAATGGAAGCAATATTGAACGTTTGATGAAAAAAATGAATGCACTTACATAGTTTTCTTCAAGATATCCCATTTTGAAAATCAATAAAACTCCTTAAAAATGAACATATTTGAATACGCAGTCACTTATTTTCAGTAGTTTAACATTTACCACCAGATGACGACTACTTTGCTTCTTCTTACCAATTGAAACGGAAACCAAAATGACGGAAACGGAAGCCAAAAATAATTAACATTTTGGTGAATTTCAGAAGTTCAACTAATGAAAGCAATTAAAATGAAAATAGGTAGTTTTTTTTAACTCCTGATACATCGATATTTCGTAGCTAGTTTCAGGTAAAAAAATTAAGAAAAACTATTGACAGTTTTCGGTCTCTTCTATAAAAATATCGATCTATCAATGTTTTATTGTTAAAAACCGATTTTCCAAGAATTTTTTGTTTTCTAATTTTCTTTAAAATTAGTAAACCAATAGGCACAAAATTCTTATCAGATCTATAGTCGTATATAAAGAATACCTTTTGTGAAAATTTTGGTCTGTTATCCCTTTCGTAGTTTTCTCAAAACCGTGAACACAAAATGTTGGGTGATACATACATATACACGTACATACATACATTCATACATAATTATACATATATGGTACATACACAGGTACATACATTAAAAAAATCGTTTTCTTCTCTCATGAAACTGATAATTTTCATCATCTCCGCACCTAACACTTTTATGAGGCTAATTTTAGTACTCCGTTTGCAGTTAAACAGGGTAAAAACGATTTTCACTTCGAATTTGCTCTATTATTAAATAGGTAGCTATAGGTATCCATTTCGGATAGATACAGAAAAATATAGTACGGGTATATATATTCCAATATTATTTGAAACTAATTTTGGTAAAACGAAAAAGAAAATCGCTTTTAAAACGAAAATTCTGATTCCGTCTTATCGTTATCTTATATAACAAAAAAAAAAAGAAAAAAAAAGTGGGAATTAAATCGAAACTTGGATTCAAATTGATTCGTGTAAATTATATTTCTTCTCCTTTTTACTACTATGCTTAACAAAAACTGTTCACAATTGTATTTTTTATTTTTCGGTTTTATCCTAGAAAATTGTAATTCGATAAAAAAAAAAATTCTCAATCTCATCGACGTGTTTTCAGTAGGTATTCGTTGAAAACTTTTTTTTTTTTCCGTGAAATTAGGTTAATAAGTTTAAATTAAATGTAGGGGCGATTTGATTCAAAACGATGAAAAGAATTTTTCCTATTAATAAGTTTTTAATTTTATTAGGAAATCCCGCAAATCAATTATTACATTCGTTCTCAGATCGTATCTGAATATTATTTTGAGGTAGCTACCAATGGTATAGCCGATTTTTTTTTGTATTGTGAAAATGGAGATTTCTCTTTTATGCATCCGTCCTGGAAAATTCTCTCTTTGATATGCATGGAATATAAGTTAGTAGGTACCTACCTACCTACTTACCTACCTGTTTTTGCGGACACCCGAACAATGATGATCAATTTACGATTTAAAGTAAATTGTGAAATATTTGTTTTAATACCGTACCGGATTTGTTACCAACTTTACAAGAAATTGTTCTTTTGAAAGTTGTGGACTATAGAGGGGGTAAAGGTGTTAATTACGAAATAATGGATAACCAATTTACGAATTTGAATCTCGCGTTCATGTTTACTTCTTGAATATCCCATTTGTTGCAATTAAATGAATAAAATATTATGTTATCCAAATTAAGATAAGGAATTTAAAGCTAACTTCGTCAAGAATGTGAAGTGGATTTGAAATAACTTTTCGAGGAAATTATCCTGAAAATTTCCGAGATATTAATTTTGTCATCCAAAATGATAGTTTTGCTTTTTTTACCCACTGTTTGGTGTGTTACCTGTATGTTATAAAAAATTATCTGCAAAATGCATATAAGTACGTAGGTACTTGTACTAATAACTTTTAGTGCGGTAGGTAAAGAAAAAAAAAATTCGCTGTGTTCAGTTCTACAGAGATCAGTTGGACTCACTGATCATAACTCTCCAGTCTCCAGGGAATCGATCCATTAATATCAATTTAATTTATCTAACATTTTGCATAAAATAATGATTAATTAAACTTACCTACTGACTGTGATTATACTAGATTGTTTTTTTTTTTTTTTTTTTTTTAGTCATTATGACTAACGTTGTCTTCTGATTTAATAAGACATTGACTTACCTATGCTTGAGATGCACGATTTGAATAAAAAAATACATACATATATATACATATTAGAGATATTACCTAGGTTATAGGTAGGTTTACTTACGAGTATGCTAACATAATCTTTGAAAAATCAATTTAGGCTACCTATAATGTTCTGCTGGCCTTTATTGAAGGATTAAAAACGTGTTTTTTTCATAAAACTAGAATAATTATGAAATTTTAGGAAAATAATATAAAAACGCTTAAATTATCGCAGTCTTTAAACATTAGTAAAAAAAAATTTTTTTTTTAATAAAATTCATGCGACAGCTGTTGTGTGTTAATTTTGCTATAAATTGTAAGCCAGTAAGCCTATGCCTGCATGAAAAGTGTCAAAAGACCATAATATTTTATGATGGATTATATTTTTTCTATCCAGCAAACTAAGTTTTTTCACAAATTTGCTTCATTACTAAGTCAAAAGCCTCATTTCAAAGAGGGAGATTGTCAATAAATTCTGGCAACGAGTTAAAAAATTTCAAATAAAAATTTCCCATAGAATAGAGAGATATTTTATTATAGTCTAACTTGTGTTAATTTTTCTCGTTTTCTCGCTTTTTAAAAAATTTTTAGGGGGTTTGAGGGAGATTTTTCGAATTTCTTTTCTCAAGGATGTATAGGCCTAATCTTTTGAATTGGAATTCAGTGTAAGATAATATTTAAAAAATAGTCGACCATCAGCGACCTTATTTCATTTATAATGAAGACATCAAAAGTGGGTATACATACTTATCTAGAGGTTGATATATTGAGGGAATAAATATTAGATTTTAGATAAACTTCATGTATTCTCTGACGTTCCGATCATTTTTTGTTACTTTTACCAAAAATTTCTGAAAAAAATTCCGTCAAAAATCTACCACTTTAATAATATTGTTTCATTTTTGTTTCATAAATATTTGATAATATAAAATTCATTAAACACAAGTGAACGTTAAACCGTACCACCTCTATCTATCAAATTTTATTATTCGCATAAAATCCATAATTTTTTTAATTTATTGCTGACTTTTTGGGATGAAAAATTCTTGAACCGAACAAGGTACATTTTTTTGAAGAAACAACTTGACATTACCAAATTCCATAATGGATAATGTCAATGGACCATTTATAATCTCTTCGAAATATCTAATGCAAATTTTTTACTGCAAATTGTGTCAAAGTGATAGTAATTTTGTTGAAGAAAAACCATGATACTATTTCCTTTTCAAGTTCAAGATCATTGACTTTTTATTTAAAATAATAAAAAAAATGAAACAAATTATATATCTAGAATCTTTCAAATTACTTTTTTCGGTCTGTTTTCTTAAACCGATCGTAACCGAAAAAAACAAAAAAAAACAAAAAAAATCGTATGAATTATTGATTTAATTTATTGTAGGCTACCATTTCTGGAATATAAAAAGTTTTGAGATTAGTCGAAAAATTAAAAAGATCTGTCATCAACAATGTTTTTCTTTGAACGGGATTTAATTTTTCCCTTCAAACCAATTTCTTAAGGAAGAACTCTTTCGTCTATCATAAAAAAAAAAAATCTAATCCTTATAAATTTATAATAATTGATCTTATCGGTTTAGTCAGAGGATTGGTAGAATTGTAATATGATTTTGTGCATTTTCTATGAATTGAGAGATTTTCAAATTGAAATGTTTTTGAAAAAAAATTTCATAATTGGTTAATTTAATGGTTAAAATTTATTTTGAATGAAAAAAATTTCCTCCCCGGCGGGGAATCGAACCCCGGTCTCCCGCGTGACAGGCGGGGATACTTACCACTATACTACCGAGGAATGTGCCAAGTTTGATGTTTTTCAATCTTGCCATTTACGCAAAACTTTTTCATTTTATTTGTGCACATATGAAAAGAAAGAAACTAGAAATTCGGCAGACTTTATTTGAACTTAAAATTTTTTTATACAAGTTTTCCGATTACTTATGTTACACTTACAATTTTGCTGCTTTTCAATTATGCTGGGAAACGTTCGATGAAGGATAGCCGATAGGTAGGTACTATGTACCTGTTTGGATTCATAAAAAGAAAGTTTTTTTTCTTTATTTTTTTTATTTTTTTATTGTTTTAGTATTGATGAATTATTTTCAACGAGGTCCTTGTATACTTAGCGATCTTTAAAAATACTTCATTATAAAAAAAAAAAAATGTAATGACTTATTTTATTGATTTTTCGAAACCAATAAATTTTTAATAAAATTCAGTTGTTTTGGAAAACTAAATAAGAATAGTCATAAATGAAATTATTAGAGTCGAAACCTATAGGTACCGGTGTACAGCTAAATAATTGCTTAGCGAATAAACAAACAGAAAGCCTGCTTTCCGACCAGCTTCATTCATTTATCTAGAATTTGTCTTCTCTTCTTAGCATAGGTTTGAGATTTTTTTCAGATCACTTCTGCGGATGAACTGCTAAACTAGTTGAAACCTAATTTTGCACAATGTTAGAACATACCTAATACATAATATTCAGTGTCTGTAGGTATCAAATTTTGTGCCTATTGTTTAAAAATTAGGTAGGTATTATAGAACCACAAAAGTTTCAAAAATGCAACACAATAGAATATACCGGACGTACCATCAGACTAATTTGGACCAAAAACGGTAACGGTTCATCCTTGTTTATTATAGGTATAGAAATAAGTTTACAAAATTTCGTGAGTACCTACTGTTTCGGATAAAAATTGCGATCAGTATCGACGTATCGTATTACACAGAAATGTGTATACTTATAAAAATTGACTGAGTGTTCGGACCTAAGGGTGGGAGTGTGTGTGTTTTTCATTTCATGATTTTCTGAGCATTTTGGCACTATTTTTGAAAATTAATTTTCTTTCATGTACCCCCTTTAATGTTGAGTCCATTTCCAGGCGTCATTTTGATCGGGTGGTTTCGAAATTTGAAACACATATTTGGATCCATCTAAGGAAGAACCCTATTGTTTTTGGTCTGGATCGGGAGCATAGTCCGTCTCGTGGGTAAGTTTATGTGTATTTTTTATTAAACAGCATACAGGTCGCAGTTTTCAATCGATAGGCCCGAAATTTGATATACGTGTGTGCTTTGGGTCAACGACAGTAACTACTTACAAATTTTGGTACGAATAGGCCACAGGGGTGATTTGTTGCAGTTTTGGCAGATTAATGGCTCTAAAAAGAGTACTTTTCTAGCTATAGTCACAAAATTTGGTTCACTTATTGATTTGAAGTATATCAAACGTAATTCTAAATTTGGTTTCTATTGGCATTATGGTTCATTCTCTGAGCTGTTGGAGGTGCTAATTTTTCATATTATCTCAATAAAAGTTGCAGTTCTCTTTTAATAGTTTCAAAATTTGGTACAAATAGTACCTTTCATACAAGGACCAGACCCACCAATTTTTAATTTTATTGGTCAATTTGTTCCCAATTTATTAGCTATTTAATGTGATTTTCTATCTGTTACCTTTCTGATAATGGTCCTGAAAAATTCATTTTCTATGCTTTATCGAGAAAACCACTCGTTTTAACCTAAAACCGACACGATTTCAGCGAAAGGTCAATTTTTGATCGTCCCCCACCCGCTTCCATTCGCTAAATTTAAACACGGACCTTAAAATCTCCGCTAATATTTTCATAACCAGAACTTACGACAACTGCGCACTATACTTCGTTTTCCAATGTGAGATATTTTTTTCTCACAAAAGAGTTTTTTTTTTCTTTTATGTAATCCATAATTCTCGTCAGTGCAGGAAAGAAATCCATCGAATTATTTTTCAATATCGTGCTTCTTAGAACTTGGAATAATTTTTCATTTCACAAAAAAATAATGATATTTGACCCATTCATAAAATATTTTGAAAACGTGATATTTAATCAGTATATTTTATCGCATGTATCGTATTTTTGGGATACTGGTTATTTTTTTGCAAAAAATATAAATATTTTATATTTATTACTTTATTAGAAGAATGTTGGATAGAGGTGATTTTTAAACAAAGAAAATCTACTTTTTTTTACGAAGTTTGCTGCGCAAGAGTTTTATATTTTTTATATAATTAATTAATTATACAAATCTATAAATAATTATAGTAGGTAAGTATATAGAAAACAGAAGGAAAAGTGGCAGCATTTTGATTTATTATGTAAGCTTAATATTCATTCGTCTATTTCAGAATGGGAGTATATTAATTTGCTCATTTTTCCATTATAACGTTGATATTTTTTCACTGAGAGCAGTTTTGCTTTTTCACTCTTAGGTCGCAATATTACCGTCGTTCGTTTCGAAAAAAATTTTTTCTTTAAAAAAATTTGGAAAAGTACTATTATACGTGTTTGGGTGTTGTGGACATCATGAAACGTAAAAAACGTTCCCTCCCCTGAAGTTGATGCTATTAGGCTATCCCCTTTTAAAGCTCCTTGAAAATAAAATTTTGTTTAATAAAATGTTTGACTGCTTTCAACTCCAACGCTATGGCACTTATGAAAAATGTAAATATGACCTATTTTGTAGAAAAGTATGTGAAAAAATTTTTCACTAAGAATAAAATTTTCTGTAGGGTTTACCCGTAAGCGAGAAAATGACAAAAATAACTGTGAATTATGGTTTAAATTATCTTGGGGGTATGAGAGGGGAGTATCAACTTGAGAGGTGATAAGTATTCGAATTTATATAATTAGCTCCCTAATACCTACAATATATTTCCTAAAGGCCAAACATTATCTTCATTTTTTCCTGCGAAAAAGTAGGGGTGGTAATATAGCGGACCATAAAGTCCGCCATATTGTAAAAAATAGCCATATTACCAGTTGTTAAGAATGAAGACCTTCAATTTACCTGTAAGTTATTTCTCCTTCCCGCCCCCAACGCACACAAAACTAGTTTTTCAATTGCTTAATCCGACCGGCAAAATTCAACTTTTTTTTAAAAGAATAGATAATATTTTGGAGGTTTCATATTTTTTATCAGTTTAAGGGCGTTTCGACGAGGGTGATTTGGGTATCCATGACCCTCTCAAAAACTAACCCAGCACATAGGCTATAGCCCTCAAAATTAAATTCTGGAGCAGTCATCGGTGTATCCAGCCATTGTCACAGTTATAGCGCAGCTAACCTTATATTTATTTCTATGATTCTTAAAATCTTTCATCAGTTAATATTCTTAACCAATTTCGTACGTCGATAGTAAACGTTTTAAAATGATTTCGAAATACCAATAGGAAGCCTTTGATTACCTACTTTTAGTACTCATTAAAGAAAAAAGTTCTGAATCAAAAGATACCTTTGTTTTTACGTCAGAGCGGAAAATTAAAATTCGTTGTGAACTATTCGATGGGTTCTTTTGTTTCGACGAGTGGAAAAACGAGAAAATAAAGTAATTTCACAACAAACGTGCAATTTTAATGGATTATGTCTTTCTTTCTCCTTTTGTTTTTCTAATTAAATCGATCCAACGTTGATTTACGGAAAACTAAATTGCATTTAGT
Source organism: Ericerus pela (assembly GCA_011428145.1). Taxonomy (NCBI): domain Eukaryota; kingdom Metazoa; phylum Arthropoda; class Insecta; order Hemiptera; family Coccidae; genus Ericerus; species Ericerus pela. The sequence goes on along the minus strand of WOFM01000199.1, from coordinate 467,970 downwards.
GTGAAGGTCCGTCAAGAATTTCGAAATTTACTTCGGAGAAAATTTAATTTGGGTTGCCACATACTAAAGATCATCTATACATATAATTATAAGCTATAGGCAATCATCGTGAAGTTTCAGAACTTTTCTTGTCCTTAATGGGTTAAAAGAATTCAGCTGTGAAACGCGCGATTAGAGAATGGGTCGATTTAAATTATAAATTCCCTGTTTAGCATCAGTGAAGGTTTTAATGTAGTCTAAAGTGAGCTTAATTTCTCTTCAAGACGGTTTATACTCACCCTGATTTATTTTCTTTGACCGAATAGATTAAATGGAAACACTGTTTTTTGGTTCATACGATTTCTTTTGATTTATTCTATAAAAGTTGAAATAAAATTTTCCTACTTTGCATAATTCAGATCAGGATAAGAGAATAATAAAAGTGAGAGTTTATATCCTGCTTTATATTACTATCACTATAATAAGTACTAGTCGTTAATTCATTTGTTCAAATTATTTCACAAAATTATTTCCTGATATTATTTCGCTAATTATTCCCTCATATTCGATGTGCATGCACCATTACTCACGCAGCCACCCACACACACAAAAAGAATGTTTTTTGCTTCCTCCGATATAACAAATTCTACATTTGTTACCTATAGGTATGCCAGCAAACACTCACATCACTCTTGCCAGTCACTAGTTAAGATGACATTTTTTTTTTTCTAAAACCAATATAGGTACGTAAATTATTAATCTCATAAACTGAAGATTGACGTTATTACTTCTGTGGAATACCTTGTCGGGAGAGATATTCTCACCAGAAGGAAATTCTACAGAATTTAAGCGTGTTCAGCCACTTTGTACACAAGTACGGGTACCTAAGCCAAAACCAAGGCGAACACTGGCGATTTTAGAGCCGGTTCGAGTGGTTTATATATGGCTTATTTACACGCACACAAACAAACGTATGTAAGATAATACGTACGTCGGTGAGAGCAGCCAGGTCACATCATCCCCTATTGAGATAAGAGATGGTTGGCTGGTTTGTGTACGGGTTGTGACATTGTCTCATTGTGTCACGACTCAGTACTCGGACATTACCTGCATGTATTTGCAGGTAATTACGATCGAACGTAATTTGTGTGTTTTGCATCATATTGATGAATAATTTGCCTGCCCTTTGGGGCGGGGTCCCAGCCCCTACACCTCATACAGGAGAGTCCCCACAACTTCCATGAATCCTTTCTGTATTTCTGCAAGATACTTTCTAATTCATATTATTTTCTACTCCAAATTATAACAATATTACTCGTGTTACCTTATTTTTCATAGAGTTTCGGTCTGCTCGATGCTAAGAATAGTGTAGAACGTTTTAGAAAGAATTTGTTAGATTTGGAAAAATGAGGCACTAGTTCACTGAAAATTTTTCTGAGTAGAACTAGAAAAAAAACAACAAAGAAAACCACTTTTTTGCGTTGAATTTCCCAACTCCCTCGGTGAGTAAGTTCTGATGAAAGTTCACTTTCAAATACGTGACTGTATTTGCATCACATTCCTTGTGCGTCTTATCACATTTTCTTTCAATCAAAAAACTTCGTTATAATAATTGTTCTATTTATAAGATATCAATTTTTTGAGTTTTGCCGTTTCATAGAAATAATAGGTATATGAAATAAAATCATAAGTGCACATCCGGCGGAGGGGGTTGGGTTTATGAGTTCGGAAGTCCATATGATTTTCATTTTAGAGGCCTTGAGGCTTATCTTTGTGGTGTTTCGAAGACTGTAAGTGAAAATAGGGAATTAAAAATGAGGTGTGTAGCTTCGAATATTTGATTTTGAGAAAAGTACGCCTATACTAATCTCATTTACCCTCTCTTATCTGGCCTTCTTATTTGCGTCTATGTTTAAGATACTTACCTACTCGGTTTCGAGAGTAGGTATGTACATATAAGGCCAATGTGTTATGCATCATAATGTATGGGGAGGCACACTCATGCAGTTTCAACAGAACTTCAACTCGTCCAGAACTAAAACTTTATGCAGGTAAGTATAGTAAGTACCGAAGTGTATCACCTTTTTGCTACATTGAACAATACTATTATCATGGAATACGTCGTCTAAAAAGTTTAGAACTCAATTAACAATTCTTTTTCTGACTTTCGCAGCATCTAAAATAGAAGTGACGAATAAAAAAAAAAAGCCGGTCAATAGGTATTTACACAGTTTTAATTTAAAAATTTATAACTCCAAATTTAACATTTGTTTTGACATAACAACGCTTTTTACTTAAATTTGTTCTCCTTATTTTATTTTCTCAACTGTTAGGTAACATTTTTCTTACAGCCTACATTCAGCATCTTTCTGTCATGAATTATTTTCATCACATTTGTGTTCCAAGGATGGGGAAAAGAAAAAGATTTAGCCTAAATTACATCGTTACGCTTGAAAAAATGTTTCATAAGGTGTAATTTCATTTAAAGAATAAAAACAAAATTTTTTCCCGAACCATTACTTATACAAACTACGAGAGAAATAAAACATAGACTGTTATGAGTTAGGGATAATAAAAATTTCTTTATTTTTTACAGCTCGGTTAGAGGAATCAAATTTTTATAAAGAAATTCTTTATGAATAATAATAATAATAATAATAATAATAATAATAATAATAATAATAATAATAATAATTGTGGCGACGGGTGGTCGTTGACGAACGAGTGTGTACTACACACTTGTCAACCACCTAGTGGGCCAGAGGATTATATCCACAAACTACCATTTTGCGCTCATGGCTATGTATTTCGTCTGCATAGCTAAACTTTGATACTGGGCAAGGCCCACACACATCAAGCAACAAACACGTACACACCTTCTGTGGTATTTGTGTGGTGCTGTGTATTAGTCTACGCACACACCCACAGTAATAATAATAATATAATAAAAAAAATTTCCTAAAAAAAGTTGTTTTTCCGCATTAATAAGAAATACATTAATTTTTATGAACAAAATAAAAAAATGGAATATTATGAAGGAATTTGTTTCCTACCCATCAATGTGGAAGAATAGGTATATGTATAATATCATACAGTAAAAGGCAGAAAATGAGATAAGTGAGCAGGTAAATGTGAGTGGCAGGAATTAAATTTTTAATGAAGCAAATAATGAGCTTCTTGTTGACGTCAAATGACAAAATATTTTTTTTTATGGGCTTGTTTTTTTACATGGAAAGATAGGCTCAAGTTTTCAACGTGCCGAGAGTAAAAAAAAAGTATAAAAGTATTTAAATTCTGAAGAATTAAATGGAGTTGTCGGTTGGATGAATAAAAAATTTTAGAAAACGTCTTGAACTCCTTTTATTTATTTACTCATTTGTTTCGTTATTTTTTTCAATATTAAGCTGCCGCTCTATGATATCTCTACATATCTCTACATATCTCTACATATCTCTACATATTATAAAATACTAAGGTCTACAAACTGTTGGAAACACACTATCACTTCAGAATCGCTGGATGGATTTGCCTTCTCCAGAAACAATAGTTTATAGCTATTGGGTGAGTCCGTAGTCCCCTTGGAGGCAAAGTTAAGAATTTTTACCATTTGTGAAACAGAAACCTGACAAAAAATTTCTTAAAAGGGACGAAAATGCTTAAAAGAGAACTGAAAAAAATTTCTTTCCCTCTCTTTTTTCGTTGTCTACTGTTCGTTGTTGAGGCGGATATTATTCTCTCTACCTCCCCGTTTCATTTTTTGTTCATATGGTTTCATTTGGATCTACAAAAAAGTGGTTAAGATAACTTTTTCTTATATGGTGGAGTGATTCATCGTATAATATGTTTTTCCAAACACAGAATTCAAACGTCTGGTCCAATTTTGAGTTTAATTAATTATTGGACGATTGAGAACTACAAAAAAAAAGGTGAAGATAATTGTTTGTCGCATAATCCAAAAGTAAGACTTGAAGTTATACAGGGTGTCCGGTTACTTTTCTTTTGAACACTCGGAAGTTTTCAAGGAAAATGGTGTTGAAACCCTTACCTTACCTGTTATCCCTTATTAGCTGTGACATTAGGGAATAATTTTGATTAAATTTAAATTTCCAACATGGTTTTTTCTTTTATCAATTTTTATGGAAGTTACATTGGATTTTTTATTTTTCCTCCACTTTAGGGGGCTATAACTCGGAGAGGAAGTATTTCTCAGCTGGGTTTTGCAATAGAGACTTTTTTGTTTTTTCGACCCAAATATCGATTATGGAGGTTCCGGACAAACTGTATTGTTAAAAAGTATAGAGTAATAGGGAAAAATACATCTGCAGAAGCATAGGAAACGCACATCGTACGTTAATGTGTATATTAACTGTTTGAAAAAAATTGTACCTACTATTTTACCTTATATGCCACAACAGGGTTTGCTTATTCAAAAAATGACAACTCAGATGAAATCTTTTTTTTTTTTTTGTTGTTTGTTTATCAAGAAAATGTTAAATTCATTTCTCACGATAGTAGGCCTTATTTTAGAGCTTGAAGCCGTTCAAATCAAAAATAGCCGTTACCTATAATTTATAATAATAATTATTATACAATGTAAATAGCGTAGAATTCTCCAAACACAAAAAATACAGTTCCAAGAAACTGCAGCACTTCAGCCTATCACTTTCTTTTACTCGCAGGTAGGAATCATTATAGAAAATCATTTATTATCTTTTTAAAATTTTTCGCACAATATTTGGGTATTTTCAGAAGAGAATTAAGACTTCTTCAATCATTCATGTAGCTGCTTTTCAGTTCTGTTGAAATCAATTTAAGTATTATGTGTAACCTTGCAAGTTCATAATAATATCTACCTGCCCTTTTTACCTCATTGTTAAGTGGAATTCGTTTTATTCATCTACCTTCCGACGAACTTTCTATAATGTTTTATTATTCAAATTCAATTTGCTTCGTTCGCACAAATGACGAGAAATTGAAAGTGACACCCGTTGTTAAAGTGCGAAAGAGAACTGTATATCTTCAACCTTTTATTTTTTTCCTTACATTTTCTTTAAATTTCCTCTGTCAAGCAACCAAAATCGATCTTTGTCGACTTTTAACTTTTCCTTCAGTCTTTTTACCAATCATTTCGTTCATTTAAAAAAAAAAAACTTTTTTTTTTCTTCTTGTCTTTCTTTCAACATCCATTATGAACTATAAATTGATTTCAGTGAGACGACAAAAATCTAAAAAATCTCATTACTAAGTTTTTTATTATACCAAGCGAAGAAATTGTTTTTATCATTTCGTGTTTTTTAAGTGTACAAGATTAAAGCTTTATGACGTTCAAGCTATTACAAATCGGTTGTGAATTAAGTGTTTATGAGAAAATCAGACAATAAGGGAGTAGGCTGTATCCATCAAATTTTATTCTCGTGAGAAAGAAATATATTATATAAATATTTTAGCTTGGCTTGGAAAAATGATGGGGAAATTATGTTTGTGGGGACTAAGTACTCGTATAAGGTAATAGGGGCTTGCACCCCTCGACAACAGTTACTGCCAAGAGGATGGCAAATATTCGTCTCTATGACATTAAACAAATTACACAGATTATGTTCAAAAGGTAGTTACTTGCAAGTACTTGTAAGTAATGTACAAGAACAGAACCCAAAACTCACACAGAGCTAAAATCTTGGGTTTTAACTGAGAACTTATAACTAACCGCATCTATTTGTTAAGAATGTACACCTAAGTGTTGCCTTCTTTTTACGACATTTCGAGAAAGTATAATAAGCAAAATCAAGACCAAAACCAAGCTCGCGTTAGTATTAGTGTTTATTAAGCTCATTCGTGGTCTTGATTTTGCAGAGATATAATTCTTAATTTTGGTCATGATTTTGCAGAGCCGAAGTTTTGCTGTTGGTCTTGCATAGCCAATCTTGGTCTTAATTTTGGTCCTGTAATGTCAAGTCTTGATATTGATCTTATTGAGAGTGTTTGACCATAACCAAAACCGTAAGACGAAATCAATTTTTGCTCATCAGTCATCACCAAAGTAGATGGATATACTTTGCTGCAAAGCTGCGCATACTTGGTTTCTTGAACTTGCAAAAAGTGTTCGAGCATTCAGATGTTTTCAAAAACGGCACTGTAAAAAATATTCACTAAACAGAATATTGATGTCGTGACTATAAAAAATTGTTGTTCAAAATAACATCTTATTAACTGATTTCATTTTGTTGGTTTGCAAAAACTGAACAGTACCTAAAGAAGTCAATGTACATTTCCCTAAAATATTTTCTTCATTGGATAAATTCAATTACAAAAATGTTATTATGGAATGTAGTCTAAGTTACATTGTATTTTCTAATTCTTCCAGAATGACCGTTTTCCTTTTTCATGCAGGTTGTCGAAGAAAATTCACATATTAAAGTATATTTGGTATTAAGACTTCCTCTTGTGACCTCAAGAAACGATTGGAACTATTACCAGAAATTAATGTGTATACCTATATTCCTTGTGCATATTGCCAACTTCGCTTGGCTCACTTACCGAAATTAAGGAGCCTTTTCAAAATATGTGCTGTTTAAGGAAAGTTTTGATGAGAAAACCGAAATTATATTTGAATTTGGTACCTCAAAAAACCATAATGATGATGTATCACTCAAAAATACGAATGATGGTATCTTCTCCATTTTTTCTCCCTATTTGGGGCTTAAGGACAACATCGATTTATTATTTGACATTAAATTTGAAACTAGCCACTTAAAAAGTCTGATAGGGTAGAATTATAGATACGACCCGAAAATAGGTATGTTGTTATTTTTTACCAGCTGTTTTTTCGAGCCCTCCAGGTCATAATGACAGTTTCCCTTTGATAATGGACATTCATTCAATTTGAAATCGGCAACTTAGAAAACCCCAGTATAGCCAAATTAATTTCCGTATTTCAGTAATTTGAAGAGAAATGCATAGCAAAGGTGAACTGTAGCATTACAGAGCGATAAAAGGATAGATAGGTATCTGGTTGTGAAAGGAGAGACCGAGATGTAAAATTAATATTTTTCCTGCTTCTCTTTCGTTCTATCTTTCGTTAATCCATCAACTGACGTAGGCTAAATTATGATGTATTTAAGTATTTTTGTTCTTGCACAATATGCACATTTTGCTGTAGCCTACTGTTGAGAATATTGCGGACTAATCGTAATAATAAGTACCTAGCGTGTTTTCCCGGGCAGAGGTGAGCGAGCTAATGGTAAAAGAATTGTTCAAATCCATTCAATAGTTTTCAAGACATACACATTTTGAACAAATTTATATATTAGTAGGTTATAGATATAGATTATGTATATAAGCTATTTATATAACTACATACGCTTACATTTCTATTTAACAAGGAAAAGGTCGCAATTTTTATTCGATAGTCATGAAATTTGGTGCATTCATTCTGATCTAGACAATGATGAACCCTATGGTTTTTGGTGCACATCGGTCCCATGGTAGGGTACATTCTATTATGTTGCGTTTTTGAGGCTTCAGTGGTTCTAAAATGCGTAATTTTTAACCAAAGATCACAAAATTTGTTACAGACATTGAATTGGTATTAAGTATATTACATTCTAACATTTTGAAAAATTTTGTTTCAGTCGGCCTAAAGATTCGTAATTATGTGAAAGTGATACGAATAAATCCTAAATAATTATCAAGAAGAAAAGGTAAATTTTAGATGAACCAAAAAAACTGTGTTAAAAGCACCCCCACTGTTATTTTATTTGCCAAGAAATCATCTCATGGGCATACATATAAAAGCCACTTCTGTGACGGCAACGCTATCGCGCGACCGCAGTTACAGATAATTATACGCTAGGTAAGTATCTCCGCTGTGCAGCACACATGCCATCTACCCGATTTTTGTTTAATAAATGGGATGCCATATCATTAAGGTGAAGTGGGGGTAATACCAATACTAAAATGCAAGATTTTTGGTTTTTTCACTCTCAGTTGTCCCCATGTTATCATATTCAGACGTATAATAGCTCGTCTGAATCGCGCATTCATCCTCTACAATTTGATGGGTGAAACATAAAAATCTGACAATTAGGTTTTGAGTTATAAGTAAAAATGTAAGTCTACCTCAGAATATTGGTATTACCCCAGATCTGAGGTAATACTGTTATTGTCTTTCTTGTCTCATACATAACCAATACAATCTTTATGGGGCAATACCGTTAATGTGCACACAGTTGGCTACAAAATGCTTTTTGGTTCATGAGAATTGACTGAAAATTGACAGAGATATGAGACAATGAAATTAACTGTGTTGATGAATTGTAAAAAATTCTTCAAAATTGTTTAGAGTTTTTTCACTCTAGTTCATTATTGACAAAATTCCAATCCTTGTATAGACTTGAAAATGAAAATAAACGTCTGCAGTTCTATTTTTTCATAAATTTCGTGAATATATATGGGGGGTTGGGTTGAAGAAGGTGTACTTGCCCCCTGTCAAGCTGAAAAAAAGAAAAAATTCAATTTAGGAGAGTACAAAATGGCTAAAAATTTTGAATAAAAATTGATGCTAAATTTTAATTTTTTTTCCTGCTCCACAAATTACCCCCTCACCTTGTTCATTTCCAAAATCATTATCTTCATCATTGCTGGAAAGGGATAAAATGAACAAAAAAAAAGTAAAAAAGAGGAAAAAGATAAGAATAAAAAAAAACACACATTTGTCATATATAATATCACGTTTCCAACCATCCCATTTGTTATAACTTTTGCCACCAGGTGGCGCTCTCGGAGGTGCTTACCTACCCTATAGTTGGCTGTGTGTATAAATTTCAGTTTTCGTCCAATTCCAAGTTATTTTTTTCTTCATTTTGCATTTGGTTAATTGATAATTTCGACACATTCAAATTTTATGAAGGTTTGTGAATCACTGCTACGTAACAGCATTCGGTTCTCTCTAATTTAATAAAATTTTGCCCACTTACACACAATTTATTACGAATTTCCTTAACACTTCATTTTAAAACGAAATTTTTACTCCGCTTACCGCCAAATACGTTTGATATTCTAATTTTTGATAAGCTTTCATTCTAATTACTACTGCGATTTTAAAATATACCAATACTGCAGCCAACCTTCCGCAGCGAAGAAATAATAATGATTATTTCGTCTAGAGCTAAAGCCAAAAAAAAAATAATTAAAAATAAATTCTATCTTTTGAAAACTCATTTTTAACCTAAACCTATGTTATCTTATTCATTTATTTATTTAATTGGTTTATTTATTTATTTATTTATTTATTTATTTATTTATTTATTTATTTATTTATTTATTTACCTATTTATTTTTTGTTAACATACCATATTATATTTTTTAACGTTGGTTGTTGCATTAAAATTTTTTCGTTTTTGTTTCCTTCCACAAACTTATTGTGACATGTGCATGTGCAGCGAGAAAAATAGTAGGTACCTACCTAATTTACTTGGGTGCAGAGAAGGGCAGTGACTTGGAAACGTTTCCTGAAAAGATAAAGTGCAAAATGGAGGGATATGGTTTATAATTTCGATTTGTTTTTGTATGGACGTCGTTTAAGAGTTTGTTGACTTCGATTGTTCAATCATTTTATTTTCTTGAAACTATAACTTAGTTTTCGAAAAGTATCGTTACTGGCAAAAAGTAGTCGACGTTTTTCTTTTCGAACGTATATTAGATATTGTATTAACTTACATGCCAAACATATTAACTTCACATTTACTTCCGTAAAAAATTTAGCTCGTATTTTTCATTTTCTAGCAAACTCGACTGTATACCTATATCGTTATATTCGAGGTGTGGTTCACAAATCATATTTTGATGATAACAGCTACTTCCCGAAAAATTTGTTATCATTTGATAAGAAATTTTAGCATCTTTCAGATTAATGTAGGTAGTTATATATGCGAGAACAGGTTTAATGAAAAAAATAAAAATAAAAACAAGCTCAGCAGTCGCACCACGCTAGTAGATAGGGAAATGTATGTTCTGGCACAGCTTTCAAAGTTGAACTTTGGAGGTTAACAACCTTGAAAGTTGAGCTTTTGATTATGTGAATAAGACGTGTGATATATCAATATGTAGGTTTTCGGGTATGAGGATTTCGAATTTGATATTAAAAATCGAATCCGAATGGGTGTAAGGGGGTTAGGCTCAGGGGGTAGGGGGATAATGGTATAGTGGGATAGGGGATAGTGGGGTAGGGGTGTAATATATCGATATGTAGGTTTTCGGGTATGGAGATTTCGAATTTAACATTTAAATTTGAGTAGGAGTGAAAAAAATTTTTTTTTTCCTGTGAAAAAATAAATAAATAAAATTTGGAGATGGGTAGGCATACCTAACTATACCTATCGCTGTTGAAATTGGTACTTTTGAAACTTTTGAACTACTTTATCCTCCTTTGGCAAGACAGATCTGAGAGGTTTATGTTGACCACAAAAGTTCTCATGAACAGCAAGTTTTTCTTCTGTAAAATAATGTTGCAAACATCGTCTACAGATGAATACCCCTTGTGTATGAGCTGTCTTTTGCGCTCTTACTAACAGACTCAAATCTGTTATGCAGCAGTAGTGACCATTTGCTCTACCATTCATTTCTTCATTCTGTATGTACAGCAAATCAAAATGACAATTCTTAATAAAAGTTTCCAAAATCCGTATCGGGTAAATATCATCATTTTTGTCATCATCGATACCATACACATTAACAGAAGCCTTATTATTTCTCTCAAATACAGAAATATTTTTGAAATGAGTTGGAAATTCGATGTTGCTAAAATTGAACCTCCACATCTGCTCTGCTGTGTATTTTGTGATGCGTTGTAAATTTTTAACTTTTGGCCTTTCTTCATATAGGGCCTTGGCAACAATGAAATATGCGAAATAACGATGATCGGAATAATTTTCAACATTGATCACCGCCTTTTTTACCACAATTTTCTTTGGCAGAGGAATGTACGATGAACCACGTATGGGTGAATATTGGCTAAAATGCATCTCAAAGTCGTTGATAATATTCAAAGACCAATTGGAGCCATGATGGGGCATATTTTCAAATTTCACCTTCACTATTTCCAACAAATTAGCAAACCACTCATCTAAATCGGTTGCGATGAAAACTGGCTCACTTGAAGTGCGTAAAGATGTATCCAAATACATCATTTCTCCATTCACATCTTGCTTACAGATATTCAAGCTAAGAGACGTAGCAATTTTAACAGCATCGTGGAATACAATAGCCTCCTCTACTCGAGCTTGTATTCCATTTTTGAAATAAGAAAAAAACGAATCGAAAGTTTTGTGCGCTTCACCTAGGGTCTGATCCGCAGCTTTAAAATCATTCGGAGCAGCGTATAATACATCGTAGACTGTATTATTATGAGCACTGTGAAGAACAATACCAATTTCAAATACACGATCTTCCTTCAAATTTCTAGCGCAAACTGCAATTTTGTGTACCTTTGACAGCAAATGCTGATGCCAATACAATTTGAAATGTTGGCTGTTGCACACCTGACATGTAACGCGAGCATTCGTGGCTGGTGATGATGATGCTGTTGATGAAGTTGATGCAGTGGTTGATATGGATTGTAGGTTCGACATCTAAAGGAAAAAAAAATTTTATAATAATACCTTCGAACCTTTAAGATTTGAAATAAATAACATACGAGAAGATTGTTGGTGATAGAGGCAATTTTTTAAAATGTGTCCAATATAGGTCATTTTATAAGAATTTTTTATGAAATTGCAAACAGGTTAAAATTTTTTAATTGATAGGCTTGAATTATGGTATACACACGTTAATATAAAACCTGTTAAAAAAAATTAATAGCAAAATGAATATTACTTACTTTATGCTGAATTATCAACATTGAATTTTTGATGAGGGTGTTCAAACACAAAATATTTCATATCGATTCATCACACCCCTACCCCACTATCCCCTATCCCACTATACCATTATCCCCCTACCCCCTGAGCCCAACGCCTTTACACCCATTCGGATTCGATTTTTAATATCAAATTCGAAATCCTCATACTTGAAAACCTACATATTGATATATCACACGTCTTATTCACATAATCAAAAGCTCAACTTTTAAGGTCGTTGACCTCCAAAGTTCAACTTTGAAAGCTGTGCCAGAACATACATTTCCCTATCTACTCACGCTCCGCTAGAGAATGTAGGTTTTAAAAAACGGCCAGTTATGATCGAAATTGGTAACAAGATAGATCGTAGATAAATTAACTTATTGGACGAGTCTTTGAGAAGACCTACACAATAATACGAATTACGAGCAATAATTATATTTACTCGTACGTATGTATGTATGAAAACGCGTTTTGAATACCTAATTAGATATTTGAGTACCTATATAGGTATGTAATGGAGGGCTGTTTCTTATAACATTTTTGTAGATAGTTACCATCAGACGTAGATAGCGTTTTCGGGGAATGAAATAACTCCGTTTTCCATGTTACTATATCTATATATACAAATACATAGATATACATCTTGTGCGATTTTTTCTCCAAAACACTCCATCTTTGAAGAAAGAAACTAGGAGAATCAGCCCTGTGTTACATATATACTCGAAGAATTAGATCAACAATGTAGCTGAAATTTCGGTACAGAAGGTTTTTGTGTACGAAAAAACGATCTAGGTAGGTTTCAAGTTTTAGAAAATTCGTTGAACATAAATAAGCATCTCAATCTATGCCATGAGGTGTAATTCCTTTTTGTAACCGAGATGAGCAAAACTCTATTGCCATATCTCTTTTTATCTAAATGCAGCTCAGCAATACCGGAAAATATGAAAATTAATACTAAAAATGTGGCTACATGTTAGCTTGGTATGTGGAAAGTATACCAGTAAGTTTCAATTCCCATATGCACCACTACATTTTATAGAATTTTTTCCCATTTTTCTTCCTAATTTTATATTTTATATTTTTTAGTATTTATTTTATCCTTAGACTATATAGTACTGGACAAGTAATGCTCCATAGGCCTAATGTACTTTTTAATATCAAGACATGCCAGCATAAACCTAGGTAACCAGAGTTTACTTTCAGGGCTGTTCCTAGCTATTCTGCCACTCTTGGCAAAATCCCTTTTGGGTGCCCCCAAAATAACACTAAAAGGTGTGATAATAAAGTTTGCGAACTATTTCTCAAATAAATTATTTATTTTAAAAAATGATGAAACAATGGTTACATCTTTCAACATAATCGCACAATACCCTAATACACTTTAGCATTAGGATTTTCTAGCTTTAATGAAGGCCTCGATGGTAATTTTTAATAACAATCTTCAGTACCTATGAGGAGACATCTTTGATTTTTTCAATTCTCTAAAATTATTTCATTTTGTTTTTGAAAATTTTTGATTAAAAAATTTTTTTTAGAAGCAAGGTGTAGTGCGTTATGTAGCAGTTGAGAATTTTTGCTATCATTTTTGCACAAAACTCTCATTCAGTAGCACTGTATACAGGAGCATTGTTGTGATAAAGAACGAAAGAGTTTCTCACAAATTGCTTTACTTTTTCAAATTCATACTTTTAAAAGTTTAAAATTATGACAATGTGATGATCAGATGGTAGAATAGACAAGTTTGTCCATGTGGAGCCATTTTTTAAGTTTTTTATTTAAAAAAATGAACAAAATGAATTTGATTTTAGTTTTTGAACATTCCCGCTTACTGACCTTGCCTCATTCTTTTATGCTATCCTCATTCGATATCTCTAATAGTAAAATTAACATTTTTTTATTTTTACTTAAAATTTTCAATTTTATTAGTTCACTCATTTTTTTTTCCATCCAAAATTTCTTTTCTTTATCCAATTTTAGTTGTAATTGGTTGGTTTTTTGAAATTCTACATTTTCCAGCAAAGCAGCTGCTGCACTAGTTTTTACTTTTTTTTCTTTTTTTGAATTTCCTTCTCAAATTGTGCCACCCTGGGTGGTCGCCCATTCTGCCATATGGTAAGGATGGCCATGTGTATTTTACATTTGACAAGGTAATCCCTTGAATCCACAAGGATAGCGTACATAAATGTAGTAATGGTTGCCTATTTAGTACTGGCATGTCTAACTAGAAATCATCCTTCTTTATTGATCCAGTTCTACATAGTCAAAGATTTTATCCAATTTTTTCATTCTGTTAGGTGGATTACTGGATTGTACGAAAGAAAAAAAATTCAAAAAATGAGGGGTTTGAAGGGCAAAGCCCCTGTGAGAACTGCCATACCTTGTCCAATATAAAATACATTTGTCAGTTATAGCTGGTGGTGAGATGGCCATACGTTCAAGTTTACTGCTTTTAGCTGGTGAATATGTAGGTCCCAGGTTCAATTCCCAAAACCAACAAACCCTATATCTGGTGACCCTTGACATGTGCTGGACATGTGCGCACCCTAGTGGTGCATGGTGGAACTCAGAACTCTCCTTCCTAATTTAAGTCACTGATAGATGGCGCCCTATTTAGTGGAAGTACCTATAACCCATATAGGTAGTGTAAGCCTGTACATACAGGTATAAGAGGAGTTTTTAGGTCTTCCCAACTTCCCACAGCATCCAATTTTGTTCAGCTCATATCGAGTCTCTCTAGGAGAAAGTGTGTTGGAATTGTCATACCTCGTCCTATATAAAAAGATGCAGTGACTGTGTGATTAAGTTCACCCCTTTTAGCTGTCAAATATATAGGTCCCAGGTTTGATTCCCCAAACTAACAAAATATACAGCAAACCATAAATCTGATTTATAGTCTAATGGTATCTACATATTATATGTACATGCTAAAATGCATCTGGCAACATGGGAAAAATCGCTCGTCTGAGTTACAAAGAAGAAAAAAAATCTATGAGAGGAGTGTCTGTTGACAGAACAGTTCCGCTCAGATCCATGCTTAATTTATCACATTTGTTCACCTTACTCACATTTTACCTTATCAGTTATCACTCTTGTTCGTCTCTCAGCATTTATTTTCATTTGAACCTTTAATTAATATATGCACTTGAGATGAAATGAAATGATTAAATTAGGACCAAATAATTCAATTGCAATTAGGTAATTACTTAATTAACGTCAAAATAATATTCATACAATCTAATGGAAAATAAATGGAAATAAATGCTGAGAGGCGAACAAGAGTGATAACTAATAAGATAAAACGTGAGTAAAGCGAACACATGTGATAAGTTAGGCAGGGATCCGAGAGGAACTGTTCTATCAACAGACACTCCTTCCATAAAGAGTATGAGTGATAAGAGTCAGAAGTAAAAAATTTTGTTGGATCTAATGCAATTTTTAGATATGCAGCAGTTTGCATATCATCAAATTTTGTGGTTAACGCTAAACAAGATAAATGAAAAATGTCTCGTCTACTGAATCTTGATCTTGAATCTCGATAATTAGATAATAGTTTAATTTAACATCGGCGTCTGTTCTAGGTTCTGATTTAGAATTTATTATTGAATTTAAAACACTATTTTTTATTTTTCTAGTGAAAGTACGGTACTTATCGACTGTGTACCTACTCATCTGAGCTGTGAACTAGGAACTATACCTACCAATCTGAATAAAAAGTAGCTAAAATAAACAAAGGTGGGTCCAGAATGTCAGTTTGGAGGATTTTTTGCTTTTCAAAGAATTTTTTACGGTTTTTATGTGGATTCTACCTTCATTTTTTTTCTTAAATTTTTGTTTTTTTTCTTCTTTTTTCTGTCCTTTGGGGGAAATTTTCTCATTTCCCCCTGGATCCGCTTGGAATATTCATCTAATTTTCATTTCCTGGGACACTTTTATGTGCCTTTTGACTCTTCGCTCGAATTTTTCTAATTATCTTACCACGTGTTTTTCTGTTTCAGTATTTTCAAAATGAGAATTAAACGGACCGATAATTATATCCGCCTGTTGACGCATTCATGAAATAAAATCCAAAAAAATACGAGGAAAGAAAGTCATTACCAAAATAAAGAGTATGTAAAATACAATAGATCCGTGTCTTATTATTGTTAAAGAGAAAATTTCGAGAACCCGGAAGTCGTTAAAGTTTTTATCTTCTCAAATTATCAAAATTCTTCAGCACTATTCCACTAGGATAACTACTTATCGAAATTCCTCTTTTATCGAGCTATTCTTTTATTTTTTTTTAACCCCTCAAAATTTTTAAAATGTTGAACAATATGGCGAAAATATTAATGCGTTCGATAAGTTTTGAAATAATCGAATAAACGATTTTATCGATGAACTATAGAAACAGTACCTATCGATATCTAGAAATGTGTTGTTAACATTTGTTATAAAGTGCAAAGGTTATGGCTATTCTCAGATGTGGCCAGGTCAGTCTCAACGTTAAACTTTTGGGATAGGCTTGTCTTCGATAATCTTATCGCCTTTTATTATTTTCGATAAAAATACGAATGGCAGTAATTTTTATTGCTGCAATGCAGAACAGGTGGAGGTTGTTATAAGTGTGAAATGGTTTTTTCGCTCAAAAAGTCTTATCTTAAATTATATGCCATTAGAGCAAATGAAATTTTCGTCACCTCATTAAAACTGCAACGTGATAAAAACGACGACTGGAATAGTAAGTTATTCGGTTGTTTTTTCCCAATTTGCTTGGAATCGGAGTATTAAAATTGACACCACTGTGGGGTTAGGGGTGGGTGTCATGAAAATTATCTGTTTCATGAGAAAAGAAAAACGGTTGGTACAATTTTCTCATTTGGACCAAATTTTTTTATGTATATTTATATATATATATATATATATATTATATCGCTCTAAATTTTGGGTTAACGGTTTTGAGAAAACTACCTAGCGGATATGGCTGAAATTTTTACGAGAGATAGTTTTTATACTAGAGCAGGTCTGAAAGAAGTTTTTTTCCTATCGGTTGATTTGTTCCTGAGAAAACTAGAAAACAAAATATTTCTTGAAAAGTCGTCTTTCTGGAATTCTGAGAAAATGACAAAAGAGATAAGGCTGAAATTTTCACGATAGATTTTTCTTATGATGGTATAAGTCACTTTGAAATTTGGGGCCTATTATTTCAGTGATTTTCAAGAAAACTGGAGTAGCAAAATTGCTGGAAAAAATTTTGGGTTCACGGTTTTGGAAAAACTACCAGATTGATAGGGCTGAAATTTTTACAAAAGGTAGCTATAGTATGGGAGCAAGTCTGAAAGAAGTTTGATGCTCATCGGTTTAGTGATTCTCGAGGAAACTGGAAACAAAAAATCACTGCAAAAGCCGTTTTTAGCGATAAAACATCGATAGATCGATATTTTTACTAAAGATATTCGAGAAAACTGGGTTTTCTAGCGAAGCATTGCTGCGCTAGAATTTTTATAGGCATCCAGTGAATTCTGCGCCAAAAAATATGAAAAATTTTTGGAAATAAGAATATAGGCGATGCTTTTTAAATTAATGAATTCATCTATTTTTTTATTTTATCTCTTGAAAGCGATTTTATATACTTATACCGTAATCGCTTTAATATAAATTAATGAGTTAACTATGGTGAAGTTTCTATTTAACGAAATTTTCTTACGTTACTAAATTTGTAAAGGGAACTGCGAAATTTTCTGTCAAAATCATTTTAATTTAAAGTGAAAAATGTCTACTTAAGAAATAATTTCGAAATTTCGGCGAAGTGGAGCGGCAAAAAAGTGCTGTTCTTAGGTTTCAAGTTCTCAAAACGTTTTGTTGAAAATGAACTGTCAGTTCAACCCTAAGCTTTTAATTATTTATAATTAAGTTCACGTTTTGCGATGTGAATAACTCATCATCATATCAACTTAGTCCACCTAATAAAATTGATATCTCGAAACTGAACTGCTGGAGGAACGATTGTAACAAGAAGGGTAAAGCCTTCGAAGAGAACTTTTCGTCAGAACATTCTATTCGATCTGCTCATTTTTCGATCGATCATTCTGACTTGGTCGATCACTATGCGATCGAAAAAATTATTTAAAAACAACCTTTTTTCTGAATATTTTCAAAAATAATTTTCCAATTTTTGGTTTTTCGTTACTCAGTTCAGGCAGAGGTGCAAGCAGGGTGGCCGGGGATAAAAATTTTCGGAATATACGTTTATGTCTTTCAAAAGGTTATCGTTTCATGAGTTCGCTCTAAAATTTAAAAATTCGTTTTTCTTCGTTTCTTTTTTTTTTTTTGTAGTTTTAAGAAGATTGCAAATAGGTTGGTTTTTGTTTTTTTCTTTTTTTATATGTGCAAAAATTTATGATGATCGAAAATTTGGAAAATAGCTTCTTCGACTTTTTCACTTTCGCTTATTCGTCTCAAATATTTTTCTTTTTGCTTCCGTTAGACTTTTTTCTTTTTGCTTCCGTTAGACTTTTTTCTTTTTTATTTCTGTCTTTCATTTATGAAGATGAAAGTATTTAGATGGGCGTTTACATTCAGACCTAGGCATTTAGCTTAAAATTTTTGTTGTGAATCTAAATTTTCTAACCGGTGTGTAGCTGTTTTTATTTTCAGTAAACTTTGAAACAGTGAATTTTTTTTTTTGTTGAAACTATGGATTCCTCGCCTCCTTCTCGAAATTGATTCACTCTGTATGAGGCAATTCTTTCGAAGACAAATGCGGTACCATCAATAAGTGTTTGACACCTACGACAATAAACTATTACCTTGTGACTTAATACTGAAAAAAAAGAAAAAAAAGGAAAAAGTTGTCGTTGGAATGAGATGTAACTCACGTGTACAGATTAGATCGTTTACGAATTCTAGGTAACATACGCGAAATGTCTACCTCCATTTCAGTCGAGAACATAATTGACACCTTAAATTGTAGCCTATAAGTGTTTTTTCATAAATGAAATATTTGGAATATTACTATGTAGTTTTGAGCATTTCAGACTTACGCTGAAGATGCCTTATTTTACTTCTACGTCTGACTACTTTTTAATCATACTTACTACTCGAAATCGACCCCTGTATTTATTCAAGAAGGTCTTTTTACCAGAAAATGCAACATAATAAAAATATACGTATATTTGGCTTGTTAACCAAAATGTTCGCTTCATATTCAAATATTTTATTTTCCGTCATCTTTCTTAGTGAAACTGAGGCATTATAAATGCACCTTTCATCCATCTTAGCAGCTCTAACTTGCATTTGAATACTTCGCCAACAATTGAGCTGCTGAAGTTGTTAGAGATTGTACATGATAGAATTCGTCAAGCGATGTCATAAGTAAAATATTCTTACCAATGACAAAGAGAAGAGGCCTGTTTTCTGCACCTGTTAACAAATATTTTTCATTTTTTGTTTCTACGAATTTGAAAAAAATTTTATTACTTATTCTTGTTTCGGGTTAAAACAGCAGTTGTCTAGTGAAAATAATCATCGTTCATCGTAGTGGGTACAATATCCCATAAAATCCCACATACATATAAATTAAACTGTTCAGTTTACCAAAAAAAAAAATCCGATAAGAAATCTTGTGTCAGACACATATTTTGCCCATAACTCACATTTCATAACAACGAAGAAGAATATCCACTCAAGTTATCCCTGAGCTATGGTCTGGGTGAGTGCAGTGCTTTCGATGTTAGAAAAAATGCAATTTCAGAAGAAGCCAAAAACTGTTTAATATAAACACTACGTAATCATACTTTCACCTCATTAATATTACAATGCCTTACATTTTATTTCTTATCATTTGTTCCTTCCTGTTGCCAGACAATGTATGAAATGCTTGATTCTCACACTTTGCCTGTAATGTAATTACACAGGTGTGTATATTCGAAGGAAAAAATATGAATAAATATCGAGGGCATGACATCTAACAAAAGAACTCGAATAAAATAAATGACTGAATGAAAAACTAAAGTTTTTGAATAAAAGAAAAATTCATTATGACACGTGAGATCGAAATTTATACGTAGGGGCCAGAAAAAAAAAAATCAAATTTAAAAATAGTTTTCAGATGTCAGTGGTTCGAATCCCCTGTAGTAGAGAAAACTAATAAATATATAATTTAAAAAAATGACGTAGGCTATGTGCCACTAAGGACCATTGCATAAAGTGACGCATGCGCTTAAGATAATGTATAAAGTAAAGACAGGTGTAAAAGAGTAAAGATACGAAAATTGCCTGCTTTATATATAGTCAAGGTGTGTATAAAAATTAAGTTTATCAGCAGGTGTTGCAAAAAATTACTGAAGACCAAAAATACGTTTATAAAGATCCTATATCCTTGGATAAATTTCACCATTTTCAAAGAAGGTGATTTTGGTTATCGATTAGCTAACAAGGAACATTTCTGTTAAAAGGTGTCCCAGCAGTAGAATGAATTAATGCGCTTTTTTAAGAATTTTTTTGTGGATGTTGTTTGAGAGAACAGTCGAAAAAACTGTGATATCAAAAGGCTAATGAAAAAAGAGTCGTCAACGATGATTTAGTTGGTTTTCAGTTTTCAGAAGATATTTCTGAGTTGGCCTTCTCCCATGAATTGGGCTCAAATCTTTTCTGTTTCTGCTTTTCACACGCCTAAAAAACCTTTTTGTTCGTTTGTGGAATAAAATTCTTACCAGCTGAAAAAAAGTAGTTGAAATATTTGAAAATATTTGAAAGAGGAAAAATCAAGTTCTACTTACCTCATATACTCTACTAATTATTTATTCATGGAATATTGCCGAATATTAAAAACAGTCGGTTAATGGGCGAGTTGTTTTTCGTTATGATAAAATTCTATTTTCTTTTGTTTTTGGTTCAGTTTTTTTCCTGTCTCATTTTGCAAATACTTGTTCGGTAAATGTTTGTCATTGTCCTTGAGTGATATTAAATAGGTAGTTGCTTCTTATGATTTATTTTTGAAAATTCTTTTTCAATGGTAAATAAATTTGAGTAACTTAATTAGAATTGTTTGTGACGGTTGTCATATTTTATTAACTTTATAACAGTACGTTAGGGATGGTATGACACAGCTTTCTGGTGTTTTTAATTTTTCAGAGTGTACAATTTTTCATTTCATTCTGTTTTGAGTTACTAAAAGCTTCCCCAAATGTAGTGTATTCTCTCATTAATCTCTAGGTTTTGTTTGTTCTTGATTGATACTATTTGACCCATGTCTCTCTTCTATATTGATACAAAAACCTCTTCCCCTACAGTCATGCCATCAATTCCGTTTTGTCCGAGTTCATTTCGAATACCACTCTCCTAATCTCCTACTGAAATTTATTCATATGCAATTTTTTTTATTTCATTCATGTTTCATTTAATCAAAATTGTATCATCTTCAAATAAATTAATTGAATTTCAATGCATGGACATTGATCTTTGATAGTAAAAATAGGTTAAAAGTTGAAAAATATTTCAATTTACAGCTACCGCAGTGTAAAGGTGAGAAGAGAAGAGGCGCCCAACAAAAAAAATATGAGAACAACTGATACATTTTAATTTACCTCAGACCCAGTTTAAATGGAAATATCTGAATTTTCAAGCAAACTCAAAAAAAGAAAAAATATGAAAATAGACTTAGTGATCAGTAAGTTCAGTTCAAGCATACTAACGTGCACCATTGAAACCATTTGAGTCTCAGAAAATATGATTTTGAATGTATCTACATTATGTGGAAAAATAGATAGAAACTTGAAAAATATGTAATTAAAAAAATGTTGGTAATGGTAGATAGTGTAGAAAGACTTTTGAATTATTTTCATTATTTGGGACACTATGTAAGTATATACAGGTCTAAAATATGATGCATAAACTGAATTGCTATCAACTGCCTCCATAATTGGGTATGTAAATGATAGAGAAGGTTAATTGCATCCACATGTATCAAGAAAGGATGCCTCGATAGAGGAGTTGGGTTGAGTCGTCCCCCAGCCGCTAAAATTAGTCTATAAATCGGCATATTTTGAGAGGAGTTAGTAGATTAGGGTATCAACCAATCTGAAAAATAAAAGGTTATTATAGGCTTTTTTTTTTTTTTTTTTTTTTAATGTGAAACTCATTTTTATTATCACTACGAGTAAAAACGAAATCATGGAAGCTGTCACACTAGGTGAAAATCTTGGTGTGAATTTAGGTGCGAAGGAGAGAAGAAGAAAATAAAAAAATATTCTCGCACAGCAAGCCTCGCTGGAAAAAGTAGATTTTCGAGAAAAAAGGAATATGAATTTTGATGGTCACATTAACTGTTTGTAAATTCGTATGGGCCAATGGTATTTTGATGATTGTATGAAATTTGTTAGCTGCTGACAAAATATTAGACAATGTGAAATTTAAAAACATTATTTCTTGAAATGAAAAATTGATTAGGATGATGAAGTATGGTGAATAATCAAATAATTTTAAATAAAATCAAAGAACTAAAATAAATTTATAAAACAAAAAAGAAGAAAACATGGACATGTGGATAATTTTTGTAAAAAGAAAAGTTCATGCCAATTTGAAAAAAAAAAAAAAAGAAAAAAAATTTTACCTGAAGTACCGTCAGGTCGATCCGCACCAAAATTTGTAGGTTCCTACAATAAATTATAATAAATATTTGTTTCAAATTTCGTACATATGGTTCCAAAATTCCACATTTTATGACCAATATAAAAACAAAAATAGCGTACTGGAAGTATCGTCTGGCCGATCCACTCTAAAATTGGTAGAGTAAATGAATTGAAATAAATATTTATTTCCAATGTTGTGGCTAATGGTGTAAAATTGAGAATTTTATTGCCAAAATAAAAACAAAAATAGTGGTACTAGAAGTACCATCCAGCCAATCCGCACCAAAATTAGTATGTCTGGTTTTTTATGTAGTAAAAATATTTGCACCAAATTTAGTGATTATTGGACAAAAATTGCGACCTATACCGTGGGAACAAGAAAATGGAATATATATGGTGAGGATTACTATGAGGTGAAGGAGCTTGGACCCCAGACAACAGTCGCCACTGAAAGGCTGGCTAATATTTGTCTTTATAACATTAAACAAATGAACAAAATACATTCAAATGCAATTACTTGTATGTACTTGCAAGTAATGTACAACAACCAAACTGTGATAAATTAAACAATTACGTTGATGTCACAATTCGGTACACGAACCAGTCCGCCATTTCTCATTTCTTTAAGAAATGACAAACCATCCTTATATACTCGGTGGTACGTATTTATTATGAATGTGTATGTGTGCGTGTAAATAAGCCCCTATATAAACTATCCAAACTGGCTCTAAAATTGCCAGTGTTTGCCCACTTTTTGGTTTACCCATATGTATAAACATATGATGTGGTAGAAGGCACAATTATCTGTTGATTACCTTTTTCTGTGAGTATTCTTTCCCGACAAGCTATTCCACATATATGAATTTGAGCTATTGGTCCCAAAATTTTTCTAATGTCATGAAGCAAAAAACGTACTCACCCCCAACCCTGAGGGCTAATATCGAACCAAGGGTAATAAGTAGATTTTCTAAAGGAAACCTACTTAAAGATGTTTGTGTGAGTCTGTGTGTGTTATGTGGATGCACTTTGCCCACACATACAACTACATCACTTGGAGTAGTCCATACCGACTATTTCTTACTCTCAATCGTCTCCCAGTCTCTGCCACTGCATATACTTACGTTCATGCATATAATTATATAAAAGCCAACTTCTTGTTACTATGGTACAGGCTGAAATTTTTGTCCTATAGTCATAAAATTTGGAACAAAGTATATATAGTACTAGGTCAATGACCAGACCATTTGATTTTGTTGCGAATCGGCTGCATGGTACTTCAGATATTGCTATTTTTATTTTGACTAAAAAATTTTTAATTTTTGACAAATAGCTGCGAAATTTGGAACAACTATGTATTCGTTATAATCCATTATAACTTAGCATAAATTTCTGTTTGGATCGGCTGTAGGTTACTGTTTTTATTTTGGCTATAAAATGCCTAATTTTGGATTAATAGGAAAGTAATAATGAACAAATATTTTTTATGACCTATTCTAACATTTTACTGATTTTGGCACGGATTGGGCAGATGGTACTTATAGTGCAGCTATTTTGGATATTATTTTGGCTATAAAATGCTTGATTTTGAACCAATAACTAAGAAATTTTCAAAAAATATTAGCTATAATTTATTGCAGCATGTTACAAATTCTGGTTCGGATCGGTTAGAAGGTATTTTCGAAACATTTATTTTTGTTTAGATTTTAAAAGAGAATAAAAAAAATTGTGGGGGAAGCAACTCATCAAAACAATTCATTTTTACATTCCCAATATTATAATAATGCAGATAATTAGACTACGTGATTTTTAAAGAGATACCCTTTTTCACCACCTATTGTAGTTATGAATAGATAGTATTTTTTTTTTTTGTAAAAACATATTTTTCCTGTGGTTCCTGTAGAAAATATCAACTATTGAGAAAGGAAAAAGCGACAATTCACTATTATCTGGATGAGAAAATTAAAAATTATCAAATTAAATTGTACGTGAAAATGCTCACTTGCGTTGATATGTGTAACTACGTAAATGACGTCATGTCGTTCTTAAAGTGTTTTTGGGTATAACAGTAATTCTTTGATTACAAATTACGAAAGTTCAATTGGGAAATGCATTTTAACAATAAAAAATGTTGGGAAATTCAATATTAGTAAAACTACTTTATTTATTTGAATAATTAGGTATGTACCCAGTAGCACTTCGGAGCACAGTACGAATTGTTTGATACATTGTTCATGAAAATCGGTCCGATAATTTTCTTTCTAGTTAGACATTTACTAACAAACAAACATCGCAAGTGAATAACATAATCCTTATTTTTTGTACTCGGGTAAAAAGTGGCTTATCTTGTTTACAAAAAAGAAATAAGCGATTTAATTTTTTATTAAAAAATATTTTTTGTTTATTATACCTACATACCGATTTATTTATTATTAAAATTTTTTTCCTTCGATACATTTTCATGAGTATTGCTTACTTCTGAATAACAGTTTTCGTTTTCAAATAAAATTAATCAGAAAAAATTTTCCCTTTCTCGCGGAAAAGAGAAACATCTGTTCACAGTTATACGAAACAAAACAAAATACCAGTTTGTTTTTCATCAGGCTCAGCAAGAAAATAAAATAAAGAGAGAAACGGGCTATTATTTTTCAAAAACTATGAAAAATTGACATCAAAATGATGGGAGTGGCGATAACCTTCAACAAAATGGTATTTCGCCGTTTTCTTTAGGCCTACATTTTTATTTCACCAACAGATTTCCTATTCTCGCTCATTTTTTTAACCTCAATTTATAAATTCTATTATTTTCTGCCACTCGCCGTTTCTTCGATTTGTTTTTATTTTTTTCTCTTCGAAGCAGATCGACGAAGTGTCTAAATACAACTTTTAGTTTCACTTCAACGCTTTGTCTCTACTCACTATCACTACGGATTATGAAAACGTTTCCTTTTGAGCTATCGACTAAAGCTGGCCAAAAGGATTTTCTCGTCACATACTGTATAAATGAAATACTTCCCCCTGATTTTGCTTTTATTTTCTTGGATATAGATAAAATACTAGAGAAATAAATTATCCAAAAAAACGTTTTGCAACCACAGGTTTAGATAAACAACAAAATGATGGTCCATGAACAAACAGCATTTTTCAACAAATTCTCAAGAAAATAAGAATTTGTTTAACATTTTTGATTTGTTAAAGCCATTGGAGAATCCATGATTTTTTGAAGGGCGGGGCAAATCCCAATTTCAATTTTTTTTCTGTCCTATAGTCTGCTGATTTTTCTCACTCTCTTCCTCCCTTCATAATGCAAATGTTTCGTAGACCTTACTCATGTTGGCGCCACCCCTCCCCCAATTTTTCATTATAAGCTTCCAAAAAAAAACCGAAAAAACACAGGTATTGTGGGGATTATACTCCTATGAGTTATTAGGGGCTCGCACCCCTCAACAACAGTCGCTGCCCAAAGGCTGGCATATATTTGTCTCTAAGTTGTTAAACACATAAACACTTGTACATTTGTATATTTGTACCTGTACGTACGTACAGGTAAGATACATTGCACAGGCTGTGATCAATTACCTGATAACAATCTTGGTGATGTCACGGACCAGTAACAAATGTGTTGAGGCATTTCTTCTCACCTCGACAGAGGCATGAAACGATCCAACTGATGACATAATACCATATGTATATGTACATATGTACATATGTGTGTCTGTGTGCGTGTACCAAATCCGGTATATAAACTCTCAAAACTGACTACAAAATTGCCAGTGTTTGCCAAGGATTTGGCTCTCCCGTACTTTGATAAATAAAGTGGCAGAACACACAATACTGTTGAAGACCTTCGATGTGTGAATATCTCTCACAACAAGGTATTACACAGGTATTATCACAAAAACTTTTACATTGTGAAATTTTAGGATTTTTGCTGGTGTTCTGGTGCAGTGCACTAGTTGCTCCCATGGTAGCTACAACCCTGTGACTTACAGTTTAAGCTCTGTGAAAATTTTTTGAATAGGAAAACCCCAAAATTAAAAAAACTCAGGTGGAACAATTTTTAATATGAAGGGTACGATATGTAATTCAAAATACACTCTCATCTTAAGAAGTGAACTTTTTATCCGAATTTTGTAACCCATTTTGGTCAGGAGATTTGGCATTTCTTGAGAAAGCAAATTTTTTGGTTCAACCTCCGTAAATTGAATACCACATATTGAAAAATCCATAGTTCTTAATAATTATTCTTTATAGTTTCAGTTCTGTCGGTTAAAAAAAGTTCATATCTGTAACGGATATGTTCGTCATATTTTAAAATAGACGCACATATTTCATTCACAGAAAAATACGTTTTTCTTACTAAGCAAATTCTTTTCCTAATATGTACAGTCAACTGGCGAAAGTACCGTTACTTCCTGCCAGCAACTACTACACGTTTTCTAACAGAATATTCGAACACCTGAACATTCTGGTACTCGAATATTCTCGAAATAATTAAATACCTAAATCAGTGAATCCCTACTTTACACACAACACCATAGAAAACCATATACCTGTCAAGGTATATAAACTCTGGTTTTCATTAAAATATTTGTATTGTATTGTAATCTTGACACTGCTTAATAGTGTATCATATTATATTGTAAATAGCTGGTCAGTCTTATACGGTACCTGTAATATTCTTCCAGTCTTAAACTGTGAATGAATAATTGTAAATTAAATATTGTGTTTTAAAAATTATAGTGATAAAATTTATTGTGTGTTTTAATTCAATTAGAGTCTATCATTCAGTTAAGGTCCACAATAGTTGTGGATAGTAAAATTCAGTAATTTAAAATAATTCTGGAGTATTATAATATTCCAGTTAATATTATAATATATCAAAGGAAGTTTAATTGCCCCAAAAGAGGTTAGTTTCCAGTACTGAACCACTTCTTTTGGCCGTTACAATATCATGTCAATTGGAACAACTTTTTGGATAGTAAGGACATGTCATGTGTGATACAAACGGATTCGTATCTTCACATAAGGAAATTTTTTATGACAGTTGAGGCAGGGAATTGGATATTGTTGAAGAACAGAGGTTTTTTTTTCAAATAGCTTCTTTAGAGAACTCATGTCATATTTTTCCAAATCGAACAGCTTGATTTAAAGGAAAGAAAGTAAAGGTAATGCATTTTTTGTTATTTATAACAGATCTATTATATATCGATTCGTCATGAATTTTGAAAATCTGTTTCAGCTATCTTTGAATCAGTATGGTACATCACATTTTTTGTTGAAAGTTAAAGAACCTATTTCTATACAGAATAACAAAACTTCTATTTTTAGTCTAACGACTGTATATTCTGCTAATCGAAATACTTTTGCGTCCATATTAATGGAATTTAGGCACGATAGGCTTGCTCTCTAGGTTTTTTTTAACAAAGATACAGTTTTTACAATTGTAACGAAATGAGCGAAAATTGAAAGCTAAAAAGTATTGTTCATAGACTTTGTAAAGAGTGAACTGTATCTGTTACCACCTAATATAATATGTATCAAGTTTAGGTTATTCAAAAAAAAAAAAAAAAAAGTTTGTCCTTTTCTGTAGGTGTTTTGTTTACTCTTATCTCTGCAATTTGCGTTTAACAAAGTAGGTACGTAACAAATTATACGTGGAGGAAACACAAAAGAGAGGAAAAAAGTACCAACCTAGCTACCTGTAAAAATATTAGAAGTGAAACTGGGAGTGACCCCCGCGAGGATAATTTTAATGACGGTAGAATGGTAACACTTTTTTTTTTCGGTTTTATAAAAATATTGGTGAGGAAACAAAACAAAAAAAATTGCAGAAAAGAAAAAAAATCCCCAAAAAAAACCACGATGGATTAAAATTGAGTAAACAATACAAAAAGGTTTATTTGGCAAGTATTTTTGTAAGAAGGGTTGTTTTTATGTTTAATCAACGCATTTGGAATTAAAAGCTGATTAACATTTTTAATTGTTTAGTTTTTATACGCAGTAGGTAGGTATAACGTTTTTATCCCGGATAGATCGTATCGAGGCTTTTATGCTAATAATAATTCGAATATAAAGCCTCACTGATTTGGGGAAGTTGTTTCGTTTTACTGAGCGAGAATATTCGAACTTACATCGGTTTTAATCCGTTAGCTCTTAACAGCTAATTTGTTTGCTTTATTGCTTCTTCTTAGTTCATTTTACTGTTACTATCGAGTGGGATTACTGGGTGCCCATCTAATTTCTGAAATATCGAAAATTTTCGAGCTAATTACTTTTCTCCAAGTTCTTTACCATCAGAAATCGGAATCGAACGTTAAATTTTCGTTTTAGAAGTCGTAATCGTATTTTATATTTCTTACGTGGCCGACCTAAGATTTCACACAAGAACCGAATTGGGAAAGTCGAACTTTTTATACTTAGAAAAAATTAACGCTGATACAAGAATGTAGCTGATAAAATTGAAATAATATTTATTTGTGATATAAATGAGAAAAGTTAACGATTGTACCTAAAGTGGCGAGTTGCCACTAAAAAATAATGAAGCACACCCGTAGTATATAATTAGATAGGTAATTTGAGAATTTGTTTATAATTGTGACATAAACCGTCAGGGGGATTTGGGGTTCAAACTACTTCCGGAGTCCTCTCAAAAAACTATTTATGTTCCTTTTACATCAATGACCTTGGGATTAATTCGCATGAAATACTGTCAGAATGTAGGCTGAATGAGTTGGCGTCCTCATAGCAGGACATAAATAGGAATTAACTTGAATCTGGAATTAATAAATTATTAGTCGACTTTCTTTTTTGTTTCTTGAAAACTATTCCAGTAATCTCGAGTTACTAGCGCCACTGGTTCATGAGTAATGAGTAGTCATGGAATAACATTGATGTGCAGTTCCGGTTTGAAGAAATCATAATTTTCAATATTTTGTACCTATCTTACTATCCAGTTAAGAACATAAATGAGGAAAAAAATTTTTTTTTTAATGTAAAACCGACACTGGATGGCACTGAAAATACTGATAAGAAACTACAACACAAAAATTATTCTCCCTTTTTTTATTTTACTTTTAACTAAATCACCCTCCACACATCCGCTTACTAATTTTTATAAATTTTCTTTCAGTTCGGCTGCATTTATATAATACGTATATATGTATGTATGTAAGTCCCATCGATTTCTTTACTGGACCAAAAATGAAAGAAAGAAGAATAAGAAGAAGAGGGAGAGAAAAAAAGAATGAAAGAGGTAATTGTTCACCAGTACGTTAACAAAGACATTTCAATAACATTCCTGACAGTCGGCTATTTTAATTTTAAATACCTATCCAAAAATTTATGTTTTAGCAAATTTTTTGTTCATTAATTCATATTATATAGATTTTTATATTTAACTGAAAATCTAAAAAAAGGCCGCACACTACGGGACGAATGCAAGAATGATAGGTGCTTAAGTAATTCTTCTTTTTTCCATTATAAATTATAACTATACATAATAACATGTAAACATAATACCAAGGTGTAATTTTACAGAGATAAGTAATTCTTAAGTGATACTTAAGTATCATACTTGCATACGGAGCCTATGTGTAATAGTATTGGTATAAGCAATTTTTACATATTGTGTGCGCATACAGGTATATTCATTTGTATGTAAGAATTTTCGTCACTCAGGTATCACAATTAACAGACTATAAATACACACTACATACTTATAATGTAAGAGAAAAGAGAAATTAAAAAAAAAGGGGAAAATGCCACACATACCCAGAGAAATCAACGCTGTAACTGTGTTGGAGTTACACTGATTGTTTGAGCACTTGTTGGCAACGCTGACATTGATTACTAATTGGAAGTTATTCTCTCGATATATTATATTACGTTCATCACTCTACTCTCTGATGTTCTCAGAGTTAACATCTCTTTTACTCTTTTACAATAAACTATTATTTGGTACGGTACTAGAGTCTTTTCTGTTAATTAGGTACTTTTACATTATTTTATTCTACTTCTTCATTTCGTTGTCTACAATAATTCAATTAATTAATTCAATGGTCATACTGCCCCCCCCCCCCCGATGTCTTTGTCCAATAAACTTCAATATAAGTGTGATGATTTCAGCATGAGTCAGTTTCTTGTTCTAGTGAGAAATGTGTAAAAAGTAGTGCACAAAGTAATGAAATCAAAAGTATAAAGACGTGGTCAAGACATAAAAGTTGAAAATAAATTAATTTACAAAATATGTCTACGCGCAAATTCTTATTCTTTGTCGCAAATTGATATTTATGCATTTTTCCACGTTCTAGTTGAACAAAAAACGTCTACTTTTCTGGTGGGAATAATATAAAACAGCAACTTTCATAACATCTACCCAAAAACTTGACGTCATAATCCGTGTGAAGTGTAAAAAACAGACAGATTTTAAAACAATGTTAAAAGTAAGAATTTTCTCATGCGGATTTGCAAACTTGTTTCCTTTTTACAATAATTATTAATTTTTTTTTATCTTGATGCTACCTTTCTGTGTCGTTGTTGCAAAAAAATAATGCCTGCCATTTGGGCAAACTAAGTGATTGTTACGAATAGGATTTTTGTAGGATGTGAGCTGAAGTAATGCACACCACTACTGTTTTTCTTCGTTATTTTTTTGATGATTCATTTCTCCATTATATTGGGAACACCATCTAAGATATAAAAAATTATGTAGAGAACAAGCATGGAGAATTTGAGCATGTTTATTTCTGAGGCCATCAGTATGAGTATGTTCATTTTCAGCTTTCCAATAATCAGTAAATAATGCTAATTACTATGCTCTTGAAGAAAAAACCTACTTTACCACCCCATATTTCAGCCCCTATGCTTAACTATATCCATTAAAATTAAGAAAACTAAAATTATTCGCATACTGTAGTCCCCTTCACGTGGAATAAGGAACAGAGTGCGAGAGTGAATATTTTGATCACATATTGAGGAAAGTACTCCATGCCCACCATATTTGAGTTGTTAAACCTTTTGTAATAATAAAATTATTAATGTCATTCGAATCCCATTTTAACCCTATTTTACAGCGCTACTAAATTGTTTTTGAAATACTAGTGAAGTATGTAACCTACAAAAGTTACTTATATCCGATTTTCATAGGCTTATCTACTCCTCAACTGGATCTGGTCCACTTTATGATTTTGAAAAGAAGAAATTTATTTTAATTTGCCTCTTTCCCTCAGTTGGATAAACACTTTGTGGTTCTTTCACGTTTTTTCTATGAGGTGGTCCTGTACTTTGGCTACATCCACCCTTTCCAACGCATTTTGCTGACCTGTAGGCACCACGTTTTCATTCTGCCTAACTGTATCTTGCTTAATTCAGATTCAACTAGATATTTAAGGCCCTCCATGCCTTCAACAACATTATGTTGTTTGCCAGCCATTTTTGCTATAGAGACCAAAATTGAAAATTAGGAGATGCGTGCTTGGCAATATTTTCTTTTAGTTTCCTAATTTGGTTGATAGATTAAGAATTATGTGACCCAAGATATATACAGACCCGCATTCTTTAGAAATTTGGGTAACTAAGAAAGGGTGAAAAACCTGAACTAAGTCACGTTTTCCGTTCAATAACCATCTCTGTATTATGAAATTTATCCAGAAAATTCTGTTTTCTCAAAACACATTCTCACTTTCCTTACTTGCTCTTTTTATGCAGGTTTTCTAAAAAAATATACATATGAAGATCGATCTGGTATTAAGACCTAAGGTCGAGGGTAGCATCTTTTTTCGTTTTATTGTGACCCTAGGAAACTTTTGTTACTATTAGCTGAAATTAATATATATATATAATATATATAGGTATATTGAGCATTAATTTCTATATAAAACGATATAAGTTGTAATTTTTATTCGATAGTCATGAAATTTTGTGCTATTATTCCAATTTAGACAACGACGAATCCTATTGTCTCTGGTCCAGATCGGCTGGATGGTACCTACGTCCAGTACATACTATTACGTTGAATTTTTGGGGCTACAACAGGGCCTCAGAGAGAAATTTCGCGCACAGAAGAAATAAATTAATGGGCCGTTTTGGTTCAAGTTGCAGGATTTACCCTAAGGAGGAGATTATGAAGTGAAAAAAAAATTTTTCGAGCAGAGAAACCAAAAAATTTTTTTAGCCTTTTTTTGTGTTTTAGGATATGTATGTTATCGTATTTTAAGCCATCAGGGATTTCACACCCAAACTCCCCCATAGATTGGTCCTGACGTCCTTTACGTGAAAATTGCTATTTATTTCAAAATTTGGGCCCTTCTGAGCCTTCTGAGAACGTTTGGGCCCGGTACTAATGATACTCTTTTCTACTCCCTCTCTGAGACCCTGGGCTTCAATGGGTTTAAAATACGTAATTTTTAACCAATAGTCACGAAATTTGGAACAGATACTGAATAAATTGTAATTATTTTAACATTTTGCAAAATTGTGTTTCAATAGGCTTAATCGTTCATGCGTAAAAATAATTTTAAACAATCCTAAATTATTGCTAAGAAGAGAAAATAAATTCCAGATGAACAAAGAAGCTGCGTCGAAAACACGCCCGCTGTTATTTTATTGCTGAGAAATCATTTTTTTAACTTGCGTGGGTAGATAGGTATGTATTTTATAACTTTACAATACAATATTATTCGTCATGAATTTCCTTGACATTTAATTGAAATGTAATTTTTACCCAGAATTCTGAAAATTCTTTTTTTATTGCATTTTTTAAAAATCGTGATTACTTACTTCAATATTTTATTTTAACTTATTTGTTTTATTTAAGAAAACCTACATTTTCTATTGCGACTTGCTGCGCTGGGGGTTTTTTTCTTTGATTCATTCACTGTCCTCCTTTCTCTCGTTTCTTGCTCTTTGCACGAAAATAACCTTACGCCAAGAAGGAATTATGTTTAAATTTTCAGTTTTTATAGAACCCAAAGGATATTAGGGGAGTATTTTCACAATCAATGTCAGTTTAGTTTTCGTTGGTCTGATATTTTATTTTTTGATGGTGTCGTAGGAGGAGGGTCTTTGGTAGATGTTATAATTCATAACAAATCCTGCGCTCATAAATTGTTACAATCTCAATAAATGTCATCCTTCCGAAAACTTTTCACACTATACAAGCATTCGAATAGAATTTCACCAACATTTCAGACCAAAAAAAAAAAGATGTTGGTTTAAAAAAATGAAAAATTTTAGTATCGTAAGACAGCCTTGTGTATGTGTCAGAAAAATATTGTTCCTCATTCATTTTCTGCGGCTTTTACTCATTTAACGTTTCCATACGGTGTGTGAGGAGAGTTTTAATGGTGTAATTTTTTTAACCATCCGGTTAATCCTTACATTCGGCAAAGGGCAAACGTAGATGGTATGTTGAAAATAGAGATGAAACGAGTCAGCCTTTTAAACGGAATTAAGGACAACCGACTGTTTCTCGTACACCTCCAATCCAGTATACTTTCTTATGTGTCGTCATCATTCTTTTGTTCTACCGCATAGAAATTCCATTTTATATTTTTATTTATTTTTTCACCAATTTTCTTTATTTCCTGTTCTAGAAGAAACACACACAAAAAAAAAAAAATAGAAATTCGTTTATCCCCTAGGACATTTTTGGTGGTCGTGAATAAGACATTACCAACCAGTAAATAAGACTAGAATATAAGTTGTGGAGTAAAGAAAGAAAAAAAAAAACCCAAAAAACGAGTAGGTATATCTTTGGTTAGATGGTCATCACGGATGTGGACTTTAATAGGAAACGTGAGCAATATATTACACGCTTTCTGTGGCATCCGAACTAAAAATCGTTTTTGGCAGATAGAACGATTTAATGATATCATTGCCTTTTTTCCTCCTTTTTTTTTCTTCCTTTCTGGCAGAATTTCAGGAATTGTCGCGAGTCCAACTTAATTGAGAAAAATTAGAAAATAATTCATATGAGTTTGAGACAATGTTGTCGTGTAGGAGAAAGTTACATTGGTATCGTGTGAACCACTGAATTTTCAAATGACATTCTTGAGGTAATTTCAACTTTGGAACATAGGTTGACAAACTTTTTCGCCAAAGGTTGGTTACGTCTTCATAATCGTAAGTAATCTACTTTTAGCATGTGGTTTTTATGCTTATTCTTATAGGTGCGTACTATATTCAGAGTTACGTAATTTAAGTGCCCAAAAATGTGTACATGTATCTACATTACGAAGATGATATCATTACAACTTACAAGTAAAATCTGAAAGGATAAGAACAAATTTTGTTTGACACCGCTGCGAAAGAAGTTAATTAAGTATAATTATACGTGATCACTGCTTTGAAAAAAAAAAAGTACCCCAAAAAAAAGCAAGAACGAAATTTCTTCGAAAGTCTGTTATTTTTTCAACAAATTACGAGATAAATCAATACACGAATCAAATTTTTTCGCAAAAAATTATCTCCAACAAATCAAAATTTTTTTCCATAGGATCACAATTTTGGTGTCATTTCTACTCTTTGAAGTAAGTATAATATTTACCCTAGTGATAAATTTTTGGAATATTTGTGGAGTACCTGTCCAATTTTCGTTAAATTCAATTCCCTCTCTCTAAAATGGTTAAAACCTAATCTTTGTAAATATTATTAATGGATTAGATCTACGTCTGTATTGAACTGTTGATTTTTTTTTTTTTTTTTTGCTGAAAAAATATCGACTAAGTTATTCTACTCAAAACAACGTGACCCCGAGACTTTAAATTTATTTTTGTGAATTTTACCTTAATTTTTCAGGTGAAAACTACCAAGTACTAAACTTATAGTTTTTTTACGATTTTATGCGAGTGCCTTCATATATGTTTGTCTGAGATTTTTTTAAAGGGTGCAAGTGTTTTCTTGGTACACAATATTATGTCCATCTTTTTTTCATTGTTTCTCTCAGTTCATACAAAAACTTTGGTGAAAACAGTTTCTATATTCGTGTACTTTATTTATAGCAGGTCTGCATTAATTTCTATAATTATGTATTTCTCAGGATACCCAGTTCAATTTTCTGAATGATTTTTCATTGGATAATTCATAAACCCTTTTTTCAGAAACTGAAGAATGATTAGTAATTCTGAACTTATTTCTAGTCTTACGAATCGATTTTTAACCTATCGTAAGCATTGAGTTCAAATTTGAGAGTAGTTGTTCTCTGATAGTTTTTCTGACTTTTTTTATATTAAATATGAGACATTTTGAAATTTAATTTATTTGTATGACTAACAGAAGTTTGGTGCCTATTGATTCAGTCGTTTCTGAAATAAACGTAATACAGATGATTACTGAAAAAATGGTTTGTAGGTTTTGTCGGCTCGGGGAATCGAACCTGGGACCTACATATTCGCCAGCTAAAAGCGGTGAACTTAACCGCACAGCCATCTCACCGCCGACTATAACTGGCGAATGTATTTTATATTAGACAGGGTATGGTGGTTCCCACACACTCCCCCCCTAGAGAGACTCAACACGAGTTGAACGACATTAGATGCTGTGGGAGGTTGGGCTGAATCAGAAACGCCTCTTATACCTATACACACAGGCTTATACTACCTATACGGGTTCTATTTCCACTATATAGGGCGCCATCTATCGGCAACTCAAGTTAGGAAGGAGAGTTGTGAGTTCCACCATGCACCACTAGGGTGCATGCGTGTCCAGCACACGTTAAGGGTCACCAGATGTAGGTTTTGTCGGCTCGGGGAATCGAACCTGGGACCTACATATTCGCCAGCTAAAAGCGGTGAACTTAACCGCACGGCCATCTCACCGCCGACTATAACTGGCGAATGTATTTTATATTAGACAGGGTATGGTGGTTCCCACATGGTTATTCCATGATGCGAAGAAAACTATAAAGGAGATAGGCCTGCAATTTTCAAGAGATATATAATCATATTATAAATTAACAAGTAGTAGGTTTGATAGGAGTTATGGGCCTATTGATTCAGCAATTTCCAAAAAAATTGAAGACAAGAAATTCTTGCTCTGCAAGCAGCAAAAGAAAAATTATGAGTAGTTTCTAAACAATCGTATGTTGAAAAAAAAGCCGAGAATTCCGCTGGGGAATACTCATGAATGATTGATGTATAAACATAAACAACCACACAACTACACGTCATATAACACACACAAACAAAAGTTACAATTGTAAGAATTACAGTTACGTGAATCTGACAATCGTAATTCTCGTTTAGCCCTTACCATAAACTCCAAGCGCTAAGATGTTTACACATCAATAATTAAAACATCATGGGCATAATTATTTAGCTGAACTCGACCAAAATTTATAGGCTTAATTAATGACCCATTGACCCTTCTAATTGGTCAGAGAATGAAATGTGTATCTATTCAAAACGAAATTTGGTAGAGTATTAAAGAAGACCAAATTAATGTTTGTTTCATATTTTGTGACTATTGCTCAAGAATTATTCATTTTAATGTTTTTAAAGTACCAACAATTAAAATTTTTAAATTTTTAAATTTTTGATCAGAAGGAAAAAAAAAGCCGGCCAAAAGACCTGATGCCCTTATTTTATATTTGCCTGACTAATTTCAGTGCTAAATGTAATTTTTTTTTGGTTTCTAGTCATTTATCAAATTAATGTTTTTCCTTGAAATGAACCAAGTCAAAATCAATAATAAATTAATGGGTATCGGTTCCCTGATATTTTCCCTAAACCACTTTCTCTAATGACATTTTAATGGACAAAATCCTTAATTTTCCTTCCCGTAATTTTTTCCCCCTAATATCATTGTGGCTCATCCGTTTTCCCTAAATTATTGATTTCCCTAAATTAAGGTTTTTATAATTCCAAAATTATGAATAGGGGATGAATGAATGGAAACTTTTTGGTTTCAAATTTCATGTAGATAGGTATACATTATTTTTATACTGAATTTTTCTTATTATATGTCGCTTAGTTATTCTCCACCCTCTGGTAAAAACACAGGCTATGAAAATGGAGAATTTTTATCATTTATTTAGGAGAACATTCCTACCACAATCCAAGCATCGAACCTTTTGCAAATATTAATTATTTTTGAACTACATTTTGAAACCTCATTTGAAAAGATTATCAGACGCAATAAGAATAACTTAAAATAAGCGAAAAACATTTGAATAGTGTAAAAATTATTTTGAAATAGAACTGAAAAACATCCAAATCTCACCTATATTAAAAAGTATCAAAAATTTATTATCGCAGAAACGTAGGTAAACATAACGCTTTTAAGAATGCGCGGTTCATTAAAATATCAATATTTTTCCCGTCAAAGGTGAAAATCTTGCATTTGGTAGACATTTCGGAAATTTGCCCGATCGTTTAACCATATAAAACTATAAAATTCTCGTGATATCTTCAATCTCCCAAATTGATGTTCGTTGATTTCCCAAAACTTTACAAAAAGTCGAAATTTCACCAAATGTATTAGCATATAGAGCACTTCGTTCCTCACAAACCTTTTTTATTTCATAAAAAAAAATAAATAAATAAATAAAAAACTGTTCGACCACACTTTTTTTTTCTCTTACGAAATGAATGAAAAACCCTAAAAGAATGATAATATTTCATTATTTCGACGTCGCCAAAGGGAAAAAAATCACACTTAACTCACGTAAAGTTCTCAGGCCAGGGAAAATAGGGAAAAGAAAAGGCACACAAAACATCTACCGACCTTCACATTCCATTGGAATTCAATCGAAACGTTGCCTTTTACCTGGTTATTCCCCTTTTTATCTTGTATTTTATATTTTCGGTTGAAATAATTCATGACAAATTTTCAATAATTTTGTGTTCCGAAAAAGAAAAAAGTATATATGTATATAATAATAAATAAAAAGATGAACTTTTGGAATACGAAAAATCATGAAATTTTTTGCTACGAGCTACTTCCGCTTTTTATGACTTAAATAAAGAAAGAAAAAAAGTGCTCAATATACTGCACTTTCTATTATAATAATTACTATTACCTAAAAAAAAAAATAAGAAAAATGGAAAAATGACAAAGGAAATGAAAAGAAACTGAAAGTTTTTCTTTTTTGTTTTTCAATTCTGTTGATGACTTGTTTTACGGAATCCTTTTTTTAGAGTCGAATGTAAACTAACATTTTTTTTTTCGGCTTTAAATACAACAAAAAAGGCTTTAAATAATATAATGTTGAATGGTTGAAACGAAAAAATATAAAAATAAATGCCACGAACAGTTTTCTTTTTCCATTTTCTAGCAAATAATTGCGTATAAAAGTATACGAGTAAGAAAAATTAAAACTTACAAGTAGAATAAACAACACAATATAGTTGCTGCGTTGGCGGCTTTTGCTTTTATAATTATTAATGTATCCTTATAATTGGATAATGGAGATGTTTGAAGCTAGTAAAATAAAAATTAAATCGAGACACGAAGAAAAAATCAATAGAAAAAAATAATTAAAAAAAATAAATAAAATCCCCGACGCTAGAATAAGAATTACGAATCTAAATTTTTTCAAAAATAAAAACAACAACAACATTTTTTTCTGTTCGCCGTTTTCTTTCACGTTTGAATATAAATTTTACTAATAAAGCTATCGAAATGGACTTCTCTCCAATTGAATCATACGGCGATGATTAATAAAATTTACTATTTTAATAATAACGTAGTTCGTCGTCAGTAGTTCACTTATTTACGGCGCATTTATTATGCAATTTGCATGACACGTGGTTAAATACGAATTTCGCAACTAGCTAGTAATTCGTCATGCAGCCATCAAGCCAAACATTTAAGAATTTAATGCGAGTTGTGTAGAAAATTTTAATGAATTTGTGGGTGTGTTTTTTTTTTTTTTCGAAGATTTATCTATCTCATATTATTCGAAAAACATTTGGAGATACCGGATTTTTGATTTCATATAATTATTTTGAATTATGTTTGAATCGTGCGCACATTAATTCTGAAGAAAAGGCAATGAGTACGATCTTGCATTTTAAGTTTAAGTACCTTCATAACATTCATTCTTGAATCGTTCTAATGTTGGTGGGAATGAAATACTTGTGTATTCATGTTACGAACAAAATATAGCTTATCGCCTTCATAATTATCAAACATTAGGTAGCTGTTATATATTCGGTTTCTCTAAGTACCTACCTATATAATGAAGGTGAATAATCGCCTCACTAAATTGTATAATTCTTTTTATTTCTTTATTTTGAAAAAAGTAGAAATGGCATACTTTGAGGAGAATTATTTCATTCACGTGCTAGGATAATAAAATTATGAATAAAGTCTATTTTTTTTGGGGGGACGATGAATATTCTAAATTAAGAAAAATCATCCACCTTTCAACTGTGTTAACCTGACACGTTTTTTACTTTCCCTGCCAAAAATCATGAAATATAAAGTTAGATAATATGTACATTATGTCAGTGATTCCAGACCTTTTTTTCTTTTCCAATTCGTCATTCTTTATCCCACAGAAAGTATCTGGAAGAGGATCACTTAGTGATAAATTAATTTTAAAATAAGAATAAAATACAAATAAAACCTTGCTAATACGTTCTGACTTAAGACTTTTTCTCGCATATTATGCTGTTTTTTGTGGTCTCTTAATTCGACATACTAAAGCTATGTGAAATTTCTCCGGGTAAGACGCTGCTAGGTATAATACTTTGTCGTATAAATACGTTTTTCAGGCAGGTATAGCAAGCTTTACTCTTAGAAATTTAGAACTTTTTAAGGAAAAAAGTTTTTTTGAGTTCTGTCCTTGAAAATCAATTAGTTTCGTTAGAGAATTAGTCCCACACTATTCCAATTTCAATATTACTAGAAGTTCCACACTTTTAGCCATATTGAACAAGTCTTATTACAACATTACTTTTACCTCCTTCAATTTTTTCCAGTAAAACATCAAAAAAATATTTTTTGAATTTTTAAAATTATATTTTGAGTTTTTTCACTTCCAGTGTTTTACGTTTTCCCTTATAATACATTTTTTCACAGCTTACAGCTTAAAGAAAACAATCAATTCACCACGTGCACTCTGAGCTCTCAGCCACATGGAAATATTTTCAAAATTGTATACCCTGGCCTCTAAAAACTGGGACAAAACAAAACATTCACATATTGGATTTTTTATCCATGAAGCTAATTTTGTCAGAGACAGACAGACTGTTTAAAAATGTCTATGGACAAGATTTTACTACTGGTATATCTAGTTGATTTCAACAGGAGTGCACATTTGGGAGTCAATATTAAAAGGGTATGTGGAATACCTTGTGAAAAAAACATTCTCACCAGAAGGTAATCAACAGATTATTGCATGTTCTGCCATTTCATGTGTACACATATATGGGTAAGCCAAAACTTGGACAAACACTGGTAATTTTAGAGACAGTCTGAATGGTTTATATAAGGGCTTATTTACACTTCATACACATACATGTGTCAATTACATACATCCGTGTAAGGGTTGATTGGTCATTTCTTGTATGGATAAGAAATGGCGGACCAGTTTGTGTACTAAATTGTGACATCACCGTAACTGTCTGATTAGTCACGGTTTGGTATTTGTACATTACTTGCACGTATGTAGAAGTGATTACCATCGAACGTAATCTATGCATTAGTTTTACATCATAGAGACAAATATTTGCCAGCCTTTCAGTGGCAATGGTCATTGAGGGTTCAAGACCCTTCACCTCATTTGAGTAATGTCCCCATCGGGTATTATAGCATAGAAAATTCCCATTGTGTTTCATTTTCATTGTATTTTTTTCTAATTATTTTTTTTTTTGTAGCAATTAGTATAGAATTTATGTGGGTAGACAATGTCTACCTTGTCTTCCCTGATAGCACGCCACTGCACATAACCATATGTTCCAACAATTATCTGATTTATATTAAAACTGATGTTAAACTTTGAAAGTATCTGACACACCAGTTGGGAGCCACTGGATTAAGCTGACAAAAATTGATACTAATAAATACCTACGGCTAATATTGTTATCTTCACGCTTCGATTAATTTCTGTTTTATACACGAATAATACTAATACGTAGGATGCTCTGCTATACTGCTTCTTCAGTGTTATAAATCCAAACATTTTCTAGGCTTTTTGAGAATTCAGTGGAATCTGGTATGTCGGATAAGATAGTGTTAGGTAATTTGACGAATAACACACAATAAACGTGCATCGGGTGTAAAAATATAAATCATTATTTTCCTGAACTACGATGAGA
Organism: Ericerus pela; assembly: GCA_011428145.1. Classification (NCBI taxonomy): domain Eukaryota; kingdom Metazoa; phylum Arthropoda; class Insecta; order Hemiptera; family Coccidae; genus Ericerus; species Ericerus pela. The sequence continues at coordinate 426,231 of WOFM01000199.1, read as the reverse complement.
AGTGTGTTGGTAGAATGCAACAAAAATCATTAAAATAGTAAGATTGAAAAAATGAGTTTCACCCCAATAGGTATGTATTCTGTGGAAATTTATTTAATGAAAATCTATTGTTAAGGTCAGGGAATTAAGTTAATTCTCCTTCAGTTTATTACATGTTACAGTAATGGCAATATGGTGTTGAACTTATTTTCTCTTTTAAAACAAATAATTTTGGCTGCCCAGAGGACGCATTAATAATAGGACAGAGTAATTTTTTGAAGATACGTCGATATTTGGACAGAAAATGAATGATCGGTTTGGAAAATGGAGTTTCTGCACCATCTATCATTTTGTATTATGTCTTAATCCTATATATTTTTTTTTTAAACTTCCTTTTTCTTTTCATTGACAAGGGCAATGTTCCATTATAAAAATGTATTCTTGAAAAAATAATTCTTCCTTCGTCTGAGAATTCAATCACTTCATATCAGTTCCGGTTTTTATTTTATTTCTAATCGTATAAATGAAAAAAAAAAAAAAAAAAGAATCAAATTGTTTACAAGTCCAAGTAAAAAAGTTGAAATTGAACCGTCTCCACTATACTATGCCTATGTTTTAAATCGGTCCATCACGTTTTAAATTCCCACAAATTCCCACAAATTCTTGATACTAAAAATTACCAAAAATTTTTCATGGTTTGCGTTAATTCATTCCCCTTTTTGTTTAGCTGTAAAGTTTTTGGGTGACGAAAAAAATTTATCCTTCTTATACACCGGATTTCTACGAGGTTTAAATATTCCTACGTCATCGCTGAATCGACGGAAATATGCCCTACCATAGATTTAAAAATTTTCCAAATTTTATCCTCCTTTTTAACGAAAAGTTATGGTATTCATTCTTCTACGCAATTTATTGATTCATTAAAAACCTTGAAATAAAATTGGTTTTTAATCATCATTTTCTTTGTCACTCCAAAAAAATATAGGCTACTTTTAAATACATTATTTATGGACATCCATTTTTCGGTATAGGCCCACGTTTTACGTAATTTTTAATGTGCTGTGTATATTTGATGAAGGGAGGAACTTCAGTTTCTTTAATTTCAATCCATCATCGTTAACAATTTATTGTCGCAAACAGAGTAATGCGTTAAGACTGATAAAATTTATTCTACCCGCAAGCGATTATATTATTAAAATTCTCGTTAACTTTATGAGTAAAAAGTGATTGAATCAGTGGTGAAAATTATCAGATACCCCCCTCAGGAATTGTCTCCTTTTAAAGGAAATCACGTTTGCAATCTTCAATGTCCAAATAAATAGAATGTGACAAGATTTAATCATGAAAACGAAAAAAAAAAATCCGTATTTCTTATGTTTTGATATGTGAAGAAATAAATCAAAGTTACCAGTATTTGACACTTACAAAATATTTAATCTGTGGGTGTTTTCGAAAATCTGAGAAATCACTTATTTCTCTTTGTTGCCATAAGTACTTAAAAGGAAGGTCATTCGTTTGAAATTATTCAAAGCGTATGAGGGGAGGTACTCAATTTTCACTGAAACTGGACATCTGGATAAGAAAAACAAACCTCAGAATGACGTCTGTATAAAAAAAAAAAGGCGTGAGTTCCGCTGGGATATACTCATGAAGGATTGATGTTTAAACATAAATTCTAGTGTTTTTCAAGAAAAAAATCAAAACATTAACCAAACAAAATTTGAAAATTGATCGGTGAAAATGAAATGAAATTAACGACCGTTCCAGTACCTACTTGCCTGACATTTTAGTAAACGATTAAAATGAATGATAAAATGAATAATTACTATGAATTTTATGCCATGTTGGTGGTAGAACTGGTTAAGAACAATAAGCCATACATTACTTCTTACTTGGAGTGAATGTGAAAAATGAACAATTAATAATTTTTATGGTAAAAACTTTCTCATTTTTTCCTTTCTTTTTCGGAAGTCTATTCGAAAAGGTCGATACGTGGCAAAATTCGTGACCTTGCAAAAATTCGTGACATTTATTTTGATCAAAATAATTAATGGTTCAGATAATAGAAGTGAAGAAAAAACGTCTTTGAAATCTTTTGTCAGCAAATAATGAAAATAGAAAAGATTCGACCATTCCAATCAGTAGTTCGTTTTCTTTCACGAGGTATTGCAATTAAAATGCATCTGTAGGCTACCAGAATAGTTGAGACGTAAGTACCTAGTTCACAAGGATTCTCGCAGCGGATATTTTATGGTCTGCAGCTAAAATCCAATGTTCTTATATTTCAACCTATTCTTTTACATTTTTGTTTTGCATTAAAGATTAAAAAAAAAGAGAAAAAAAAGAATTACCAGTATGACATGAAACTTGTGCGAATATTGACTTTGAGAGCACGTTCGACTTTTTACGTGAGGCGACTGAAAGTTTTTAAATTGCGCTTGCAATTTTCCGCTTTAAAAGTTTTCGGTTACTGACGATTTTTAGGCGCAGAAAAAGGCTTGCAGGATGAAGGCAACTGCTGCACACATAAATAACACAAACTCTGACGTTTGCATTTGTCTCACTCGTTTCGTACTTCGTCTTTTCTTCCGCATTTTTTGATTTTTCTTCTTCTTTTCCTTCTCCTTCTTATTTTTTTTATTTTTATTTTTATTTATTTTATTTCCTCGACAAAGGCTTGGCATTTCTTTATTTTGAATTTTTATTTGACAAGTAAACCTTTCTTTTTTTCTTCGTCTTCTTCTTCTTCTTCTTTTTTTTTCAACATTGTTTTCCATCTAATAGTGTTTTCCTATCTAATATTGGTTCGTTTTCCTTCTTCTGGTGACGTTAATCTAGAACTAGGCCAAGTTGTAGTCTACAGGATTAGGTTTATACGATAGGTTAGTTCAGATTCGCAGTTTACGAGATGTAGTAAGCTGGGATTTGCGGAATTTCGACGACTGCAGAGTCTGTTTATTATAGCCACGTGAAATGTGAACAAAAACAATTTTAGCTAAAAATGTTGTTACTCGTGGCGAATTTTGAACCTACTAGCTGAAGTGCATGACTGTAGGTGCACTCGAATTTTTCAACATTAAGATGAAAAGAAATTTACGGAGTATAAAATGTGCCCTGTTGAGAATAAATGACCTCCAAATATGAACTTGGCCATTAAAATTACTCTCGAGAACTTGAAACATAATGAAAAGGAGGTGGTTAATTTGTTTTAAAAACTGTTTTCTATCATAAATCTATAACAATAACTACATATTTTGAGCTCTTAGTTATGGCTACTCGATCAAGTAAGGTCAGTTCACATATTCTCAGTAGTCTCTTCTGACGCCCCCACAACAAGAAATCATTAAAACTGATAAAAATACACAATTTTTAAGTTAAAGTTTTTTTTTCTTGGCTAAGGGGGTACAGACCTCCATGACACCCCTAATATACGCCCTTGCACTTGACAGACCTGCCACCACCTGATAAAGGTTTCCTATTAAGTTGCATTGTAAATTTTACGCACCGATCTGATAGTCCTCGTAGACACATTTTACTAGCCTTAATGCAGTTAACTGATACATAATTATATACCAACACACCATCTTTTTATTAACCCCCTCTTTTCAGTAACCTATAAGACTAACCTGGATTTTATTTCATTACAAGCAAATGGTATAGTTGGCTTTAAGCCTTATGGATTGGTTCGACAGAGCCTTCTGTTGCGTTGTCTTTTAGTCGTTGCATCCATTTGATACATTCTAAAGTGGACACCTGGTATACTGGTAGGATATCTACTGACTGATGACGCGTCAAATTTCCGAACGCATAGCTAATCTTTTAGGCTATAGAAAATGCTTAAACCTGAAAACCACCCTCAGATATGAAAGCGATCGACGAAGTTTCATATTTTGAATTGGCTTCAACTCACTTCTGTAGGTTGGGAGGAATGATAATGATGATAGTAAAATGGGAATATGAATGGTCTCACGGTATGCTCAGAGTTACTGATAAGGTCACAGAGGTTTCGTTTTAGAAGTTTAATTGTACCCTCCTCCCTCCCCCCCACCTATACCAAAAATATATTTCGATCTGCGAAAGCACGTGTGCATATAGGTACGTGAATCTATTTTCAGGGGTTGCATTATCTTCGACTTGCAGTAACAACCTGCGTGTTTTTATTTATTTTCTGTCAAAGGGCGTCCACACTGTCGACGTCGAAGGTTCGTTGAACTCGTTTTCTTCAATTATTTCCAGATACCATTTGTGGTGGCGCCGTTGATGCGGAAATACGTGTAAGCACACTAAACCAATATCTTTCGCTCAGCGCTCGAATGCAATTTTCGTCACTTTTCCAACCAGGCCCACGCACAATAATTTACTTACGTCAGCAGAACACCCACAATATGTGTACGTGGTAAACTATATTATAAAAATAAAAAAATAAAAAAAAATGTATACATCAACGACGTGGAATTATTATATTGTGTTCTTTACGAGTAGTAGTACAGCAGCGTAAAACTTTTCGAAAAGAATAAAATGTAATATAATCGCAAAAAAGGGGGAGAACATTTGAAAATTATTGCTTTTAAGAGCAGCTCCGTGTATCCCCGCTGATAACGTGTAACGTTATTACATCGTACTTTGGTGTTGCTGTATGCGCTGAGTGTGCGTTAAAAGCGTAACCCAGACTCTGTGCTCGCGTAGCGTATGTAGGCTACCTACACACAGCAGTGCCGTATTTTGTGGACGTATAGAGCTCTGGCAGCCTTTGTTGTTTTGCTCTTGTTTTTCGTGGCGAATAGGGTGTACGGTTTTGGTCTTTTTTTTTCTTTTTCTTTTTTTTTTTTTTTTTGGTGTGTGTTTTTAAAATTGGTTTATGGATGTCCTTTTGCTGGAACGCGTGTTTTCAGCGCGGACTCCGGACAAAAAGTAGTTGAACTGGATACGGTGCGATATTAGGAGTTATGGACTAGGGTATACTGACGTGTGTAATGTACGAATACTGTATTCTTTGGCAGATATTCTCTGCGTCAGCAAATTCTATTCTGAGACAATAGGTCTTTCGGCGTTGTGCATATTATAAGAAGTTGTAGGCTTCTAAATGTGGGCATGTTCGATTCGTGGCTTCATATTGTTCAGTTTTTGAGAAAAGAGTTTTTCTGATAAAATGTAGCAAAGAAACCGATGCCATTCCCTATAAATAGTAGCCTATTTAACGAGATATAGTCGCAATTTCCAAATTAATGAATAGTCTCTTCAGCAATGAACGTGATTTAAAGTTCATTAGTTCGACCACTTAGAGGCGAGCTATGGTTTTAACCTTGAATTTCGTTCACGATAGGAAAGTAAATGAAAAATAAGTTTATGTTAAAAACGAATTTTCAAAAGATAGGGTTTTTTTTTTCTTTTTGGCTTTATAGCTTCATGCGAAATAAACATTATTTCTTCACAGAAGGTTGGCTGCAGTATTGGTTCATTTGAAAATTGCAATAGTGAGTAGAATAAAAGCTTATAAAAAATCTGAAAAAGTAAATTTTCTTTGTTTAAAAATCACCTCTATCACCAACATGTTTCTAATAAAATAATTAATACATAAAATATTTATAGTTTTTGCAAAAAATTACAAATATCACACAAATATGAAGCATGCGATAAAATATACTGATTCAGTATCATTTTTTGAAAAACTTTTACGAAATAATTTTTCATTGTTGTGTCAAAAATCATTATTTTTTTGTGAAATGAAAAACTATTCCAATTTCTAACCAGCACGAGTTTAGGAAATAATTCGATGGTTCTCTTTCCTGCGGTGACAAGAATTGGGAATAAACCAGGAAACCAAAAAAAAAAAAAAAAAAACAATGATTATATGCGAGAAAAATCTTTCACATTGCAAAGTGAAGTATAGTGTAGTTGTCTACGTGCTGGTTACGAAAATATTAGCTAGTGTTAAAATCTGGCGTACGGAAGCGGGTGGGGGTTGGGCGAAAATTGAACTTTTTCTGAGATCGGGTTGTTTTTCAGTTAAAACGAGTGGTCTTCTCGATGAAGCCTACAAATGAATTTTTCAGGACCATTATGAGAAGAGTAGAAGAGGGAAAATCACACTGAATAGCTATTAAGTTGAGAACAAATTGATCAATCAAAACGAAAATTGTTGGGCTAATCATCGTATAAAAGGTACTGCTTTTTCCCAATTTCGTGACTGTTGAAAGAGAATTGCAAGTTTCATTGAGATAAAATTAAAAATAGAACCTTCAACAGCCCCAAGGAGTGAACCATAATACGAATAGGAACCAAATTTGAAGTAATGTTGGATATACTTTAAGTTAATACCTGAACCAAGTTTTGTGAATATAGCTTGAAAATTACTCTTTAGAGACATTAATCTTCCAAAAATGTAATAAAATCGACCACACCAGACGTAAAAGTCCTATCCTCACCAAAATTATTAGGCATTGTCTTTGACTTAAGGCAAATATATATATTATATTTCAGACTTATCGATTGAAAATTTCGACCTGTATGTTGTTCAATAAAAAATGCATATAAACTGACCTATCGGACGGTTCATGAAACCAATTCGGACCAAAAACAATAAGATTCTTTCTTAAGTGAATCCCAATATGTGTTTCAAATTTCGAAACTATTCGATCAAAATTACGCCTGGAAATAGATTCAACGCAAAAGGTGGTACATATAAAAAAAAAATGAATTCTCAAAAATAGTGCCAAAATGCTCAGAAGTCAGAAGATCATAAAACAAAAAACGTATCTACTCCCACCTCTGGATCCAAATACTCATGCATTTTTTCAGAAATTTACGTAGAAACGCTAGCGCCGTAAGCAATGCTAGAAAATGTAGGTTTTTAATCGACTTCAAAAGAAATAGAGATTATCAATTCGATCTGTACCTATATGTATTTATTCCTTCTTTATGTTTATTCCAGCATAACTTCACAACCTAGGTACAGATTGGGATGAACTTTTTTTAAATGATAGAAGATGATTTCAAAGTTGTCCCATAAATTTTTTTTTAGAAACCATGTGGTAATTTTTGAATTATCTTTAAACGAAAACTGTTAGTTTCAAAATAATTTTGCAGCTAACATGAAACGAAAAATCATTGAATAAATTTTGTTGATCAAAAAACCTAACCAACTATAGTAAAAAAAAAAAAAAATGGTTTAAACAGAAAAAAAAAATTCTTTTAATATATCTCCAATTTAAATGAACCGAAACATAGCAATTGTAAATTGATAATTTTTCTCAAAAAATAGAACCAACTTCAAAAAAACACAATAAAAATTTGCTAAAATGAGAAAAATAATTCTTTTAAAATTTCTTCAACAAAATGTAGGTCTAGGGACTAGAGTGATTGATATGGGCACTAATTAAAAATTTTTGCAATAAAATGTAACGCAATTGATGTATGAAGCTTACATGATAAGGAAAAGAGCGCTAACTTCAATAATTTCAGTCTTTAAATTTTCATCCTACTGGAGAAATTTTAATAGGATTATTTTCTCTTTTTAGCGCATTTTTATTGAACAAAATTAACAAAATAAATAAATAAATACCTAAATACAAAAAAATAGTTATTTTTTATACAAGGGTGTTGTGGGGATTTACTTGTATGAGGTTTAGGGGCTCGGACCCCTGACAACAGTCGCTACCGCAAGGCAGGCTAATATTTGTTTCTATGATGTTAAACTAATTGCACTATTTACGTTCGATCGTAATTACTTGCACATACATGCAAGTAATGTACAAGTACCAAACCGTGACTAATTTCAACAATACAATGATGTCACAATTCCATACATGAATTAGCCCATCATTTCTTATCATCATAAGAAATGACGCAACTGGGCCATTCAAACAAACATACGTAATTACTACATATGTGCGTTGGTGTGCGTGTAATTAAGCCCGTATATAAACTGTCCAAACTGGCTTTAAAATAGCCAGTGTTTGCCCAGGTTTTGGCTTACCCATATGTTTAAATATGAAGTGGTTGAACATGTAAAATCTGCAGATTACCTTCTGGTGAGAATGTTTTTTCATAACAAGGTATTCCACAGGTGTAAAGTGCTATTTTTTTCAATGCCCCCTTTTGTAAAAAACAAACAAAAAAAATTGATAAAAATGAATATTTTGGTAGCTGGAAAAAATATAAGCACAAAGTATCACAACTCCTTCAATCGAAAGTCGTGTTGTGGTGGTTAAGGTGCTAGCTTAATAACGCAAAGGTTATAGAGATTTGATTCCTCGCACCAGAAAAACTTTGTATTAATAAAATAAAACAATGGTCTGCCAAAAAAAACTCTAGCGCAGCAAGCCTTGCTAGAAAAAGTAGGTTTTGAGAGAAAGAATTATGAATTTTGTCCAAAGTGTAGAAAGACAACTGTATCAGAACATAGGACATCACAAACTGAATTTCAGAACGAAACAAATTTGAACAATGCCAGTTCTAATCTCGTTGAAACTCTCCAACATAATCAAAACGAACTTTGGTCCGGTTGGTTAAACTCAAAGACAAATCTTGTAATTCAAGGTTATAGTATTTGAATCTGCAAAACAACTGTGGTAGGTGAGTGGGTGGAGAGACAAAATTTACTTTTTGAAGTAATTATGCATTTCTGAGGCTAAAAAAAATTTTTTGAGTTTCAAGCTTGAAAAATGGATTTTTTAGGGCTGCCATCTGAAAAGTAAAATAGAGAAAATAACACCGAATGACTTATTACATGGGAAAAAATTGACCAATTGAAACCAATATTAGTAGAGCTTGCCCTTATGTCAAATGTGCTGTTTGTACCGAATTTCGTGACTATTGGATAAGAATTGCAAGTTTTAGTGAGTCAACATCGAACATTAGCCCCTCCAACAGCTCCAGGGTGTGAACCATAAAACCAATCGCAAATAAACTTAGAAGAGTTTTAGAATAGGTTTAAATCAATGTCTATGCCAAATTTCGTGATTATTGCTTCGAAGTTACATTTTTTACAACCCATAAAACTTCCAAAACTGCAACATAATTGCCCATCTCTGATGCACCGTAAAACCAATTTTCTCCAAATTCAAATGGTCTCATTTTCGACTTAATACAAATGTTTGGTCCAAAGTTCGTGACAGTCGAATAAAAATTACGCCCTGTATCGTGTTAGCAAGAATTGGACATATATTCATACATACGTATATAAGTGCATATGAATTTTCAAAAATTGTACGAAAATATTCCTTGGGTCATAAAACGGAAAACATACTTACTCCCACCCCTGGGTCCTTCCATGAGCACAAAATTAATAAGTAGATTTTCGTAGAACCTACTTAAAAATGTAATATTAAAGAGTATCGTAATGTTTGATGAGAATTAGTGCGCATGTGTACAATAAACTGAAAGTCACAGTGTTCAATAATGTAAAAAATATCAAAATGCGCATGCTTGAAAAATGATGTTGAAAATAGCGTTGAAATCTCTCTTCTTCACATACAGTTAAGAGGCATGAAAATGTCTGTTTTTAATTATTGAAAAAAAATAAATAAATTTGACAGAATGCTGGCTAAAAATTACGTACGTTTAAAATGAATTAGTGTGAACGAAATTCAAAATGAATTATATTTTTAAGTTATGAGAAACGCACGCAAGTAATTAGATGCTTAGAAATTAAAATACCTAACAGCAAGCCTACTTTCCGACCAGCCGTTTGTTCATCTGAAATTTATCTTCTATACTTGGCAATAATTTGAGATTTTATCAATTCAATTTTGCGGAAGAACCGTTCAGTTGACAGACACTAACTTTCGGAGAATGTTAGAATACAATACATTCGATGAATGCACCGAATTTCGTGTGTATTGCTTAAAAATAACTCATTTTAGAATCATTAAAGTTGCAAACATTCAACATAATTGGATATACCGGAGACAGCATCTGGACCAAAAACAATATATGGGTCTCATCCTTGTCAAGATTCGAATGAGTGTACCAAATTTCAAAACAACCAGATAAAAATTTCCTTTTGTATATCGTGTATCAAAGATTTGTATTTTATATATATATATATATATATATATATATATATTATATACGAATTTCAGCTAATAATGCCAAAAGTTTCAAATCAAAACAACGAATTTTTACATAATTTATGAATTTGACGGATACTATATGCATAGGAAGGCTGAGGAGGTTTGAACCCCTAAAATACTCCTTCACAACTGTGCCAATGGTAGCCGCCAATGTTTACAGCCAATGCCTTGAAAATGCGTCTCCCTATTAAATAATCTGAATCCATTTCTTTACGTCAAGTGCCAAGTGTGATATTTATATGCCTATACGATGATATAGCTTTATATTTATTTAGAGGATAAAAAAAAAAACGATATAAATACCATAATATTAGGTGTAACACGGATTTGACGATTTACGTGAAAGGAAAAAAAAATCGAGTAAATTTTCAGTCTTACGGGCGTTTTTTTTTTTTTTTTTCACCCTTACATTCTTCCGTCAAAATGTATTGTTGGAAAAATATGAATTTATGTATTGACTTTTTCGGCACCTGTACCGCATACAAATTTCCAATAAAAACGAAAAAAAAAAAAAATGAAATAGAGAAATACGAAAGAATCGTTTTACGTTCCTTAAAATACCATCGTGCTGTTTCTTTCGAATGCTTTTTTTAAAAAAAAAAAATGACGAATAGATGGGTGACGATGTATATACTTTTATGAAATTCGAAAATACGTGAGATGCGTTTATTTTTGACGCGGAAACCAAATTCCATATGCTCGGATTGGGTATTTACACCGTTTTATCTTACCGGTCATTTAGACTTATTGTTAGGAATGCGACGACGTTTTATGTGCGAGACGGGGGACAAAGAACGATTTATTATTGAGGATGGCAAATCGATATCGTGACAGTTTGGTGAAAAAGCAGTAACGTGTAGATAACGTTAAAAAATCTTTGAAGGACTAAATTTCAACGGATGTTCAGGGGAATCGAACAATCAATCTTCGAATTTTCTTTTCAAATTGTAACTTTTTTGCTGTGGTTTTGGACGATATGGTTGGCAAGATATTCCGGCCGTTTCAGAAAAAGCGAATGTTTAAACCCTTTGACTATATTATGGTACTGGACCCGTAAAGAGCGGTGATTTTTGGTTGGATGTGCCGGCGCTAAATTTGCACTACATTTACGTACGCTATTTTTGTGAATTTAAGGAATACTTTATCAAATTTATTCTAATTTGGTGAAAATACGCAGAAGGCACGTTAGTGTTTCCTATTTATATGCGGGCATGTCTTGACATTAAAAAGTACATTGGTCTTGCGGAGCTTTATTGGTCCAGTAGTATACAGTCAAAGTTCAAACCTAATTCAAATCGAGGATGAGCAGAATTTTTGACATTTTCTTTTATTGACATTGTTGGAACTATTTGATTATTGTACATGAACTAGTTGGCTACACTGATCGTCAGATTATATATTAGTATTACTGGTTTGATCAACCATTAAGAGACTCTTTGTTCGTCTGTATTATTAATACGACTTACTTTCTTGTTGTTTTCTGTTGAGTTCAATAAATGTTCTTACCGTGTGGTAAATGTGTTTTTCTATTTTATTTATAACTAATAATATCGTCACTTCTCACACGTACATCAAAACCCCCTTGATGTCCAATAGACAGGTGAAACTAAATATAATAGGTATATCCATATAGGTATTTTTCATTTCTTTCTCGCGAGTTAGCAGAAGTAGCAACGGATAATTGATTTTTTTTTCCATCAATTCTTTTTACTACCTACTTCCAAAGTGATAATACTAGGAGCTGGAGGTGCAGTAACCACACTTTTGGAGAAGGAAAATTTGGGAGGAGGGACCTTGGCTGAGGTATGTTGCTTTGTATGGCCAACATGAGGTAGTGGGACTGATTCCCCTTCTCCTCTGTCATTAAAGTGACCTGCCACAAACTGACATCACCACAACCCCATTTCAGTCGTCAAACTTGTAAGGTTGACTTATGGAGTTTTCACTACTTATGATGACTTGCTTTCCTAGTGTAGTTTGCTGCCGAAGAATTTCAAAACCTTTATGTGTTTTGATAACCTGATTTTCTTGCGATGCGCTGATTGTTTGAGAATTTTTGGGAGTTTCAACTTTGGGGTCGTCTTGAATTTTAGATATGTTGCACTGATCGAATTATGTTGAGATTGATAAATATTAAATGGACCCATAATGAAGAATACTTGACAGAAAACTGGTGGGCTAATTTCCCTCTTTTGGTAAAACAATGTTTTTCATTTTTGAAATTTTTTGGTTAATTTTTTTCGCATTTGTCTACTTTCTTTTTATAAAATATAGAAATTCTATAAAATTCGCTATAGGTAACAGCAGTTTTTGCAACAAAAAAAAAATTGTTTTTCAAAATCTTAGAAAAAACGAAAATTTGGAAGTTGATATTTGACAAAAATAAATTTATGAAAAAAAAATCAGCTAATTACGTTCAAATGTCGATTTCCAAGGTTACCCAGCTTTTATTTCGGTGTCCTTTTATTTTGGTTTAATTCGAATAAAGTATCTTCAAATTTATTTTCCACAAACCCAAAAAAATTTCCTTTAAAAAGGAAAAAGAAAAACTTATTAGTAGGTAAGCATCGTTTCATTGATACGGTTTATTTTTTTCTCTCAAACGGTGAATGGAACGGCACTTTTCTTCATTAACTTGGATTTTTACTTTTTTTTCGTATCTTTTTAATCCCGTTTGCTATTTTTTCCTGACGAAATTTTATCGAAATCTCTTTGACTTGTTCAGTCTTTTTTTTTGTGATAGAAACCACTTCTTAGAAAAAACTGTTATCAGAAAATGAAAAGGCTAATTCAAATATTTTCAGTCATTTTAATTTTTTTCTTTTTTTCTCCTCCACGAATCTGAACGTGGAATATTTAATCGATCGATCTTTCGTATTTATTTAATGAGTTAATGCCGGTAATTATAAGTCCTTCTAATTGGATAGTTTTTTTTTTTTTGGCCACCACCTTTTTTCACGAATGAAAAAAAATTGTATTCGCCGAAAATATGGAAGATACGTTTGAATTTCTATATTTTTCGTCGTCTCCATTTGTTTTTTAACCTTGTGTAGAATTTCATAAGTGATAAGCAGACATTCATTGGCTTTTAATCGAATGGAAAACTAAGAAGAATACAGACAGAACAATTAAAAATGTCATCCGAAAAAAAGTAAGAGTAAAAATAATATTTATTTTCGATGCACACTTTTAGCAAAATCACTTATTTCGCGTCATTTTCTATTTTTTGCTACACTCATCCCCACTCCGATCGTAAAAAAATTTGTATTGATATCTATATATACGGGGTAAGTCACATTTTAACTCTTCATAAGGAAATAGAATTTGGGGCGTCTAAATGTGACTCATTCCACTTTACAAGATCAAGTCATATTTTCATACACAAGCAAAGAAATTGTATTGAACTAAATAAATGATCTTTTAGTAACAAAATAATAACTAATGCTATAAAAAATAACAAAATATGAAAATAAATTAAATGAAATGTTCAAAAGGTCCTCCATTGGCGTTTATACAGTGTGTGCTACGAAGACTTTTTTCACCCTACAGATTTTTCTTTGAACTGAATAAGAATACATGATCTTTCACTGTACACACAACGCGAACTGGTCTCTAACAAATAAACCTATCAAAAATATTTATATTCTTATACCTCCAATCAGTAATTAATATAAAGATTTTCGGTATTCTGTTGATTGCTGTTGTGCACAGAAGTATGACTTGAGCATGTATATTGAAGGAGGATGAGTCACATTTCGACGCACCAAATGCTGTTTCCTTATGGTGCGTCAAAATGTCTCACGCTGTATATATTTTTTTGAAATAAATTGAAAATTAATAAGAAAAATTTACAGGGAGGCAAAAAAAATTAATTTTCCGAGAAAATAAAATTGAGATGTGCGACAGAGTTATCAGTCGTGCGAGAAAAATCATCAAGCTAAGCGAGAAAGTACCAAAAATATTTGATAACTTTTTTTTTGCTTGTCACTTTTAAATTGCGGAAATTTTATATCTTTTAAACCCTTCGTCGCGTATTTATATTACAAAAATTTTTCAAATTTCATATTAAATAAAAATATAAAAAGGAAAATAAAAAGAAATGAAAAAATAAAAAAACAAATTTCTGAAAAAGTTTTTTGATGGGCCAAGCCACCCCTGGGTAGAAACTCCCTTACCGCTCGTAATAATAGACACTATATTTTTTATAACAAGTGTAGGGAATGCTTAGTTTGAGTCGGGGACAATAAGAAAGAAAAAATAAGAGAACTGAACAAAAAAATGGTGAAGAAACCAAGAAAAATGTGAGACACGAAGAAAGAAAGGTAAGTAATAATTTTTTTAATTATACAAAAATGAAATTGACACCTTACCCCTTTTAAAGAAAATTATTGTTGTCTCCTCGTCTTGCATCAATTTTCAATAGGTACCTACATACAATAAAAATGAAAATAAATTGGGGTGAAAAAATGAGTGGAAAATCCTATTAAATGGCTGTCACGCTCAGTCGCTGTGTTTGTCAAACGATTCTTTTTTTTACATAATTTGATAAGAGTTTATATTATAGAATGACGAGATCTTTACGGCCAAAGATTCGTTAAGACTATGGAAAGTTTTAGATGACATTGAAAAATTTTTTTCTCTTTTTTAGCCAATCACGAAATATTTACTGAAATATTAATTTATGAAACGTAATTTCCCAAACGAGTTTAAGTCCGTAGTTACCAATTTATTAATAAAAGGAAAACAGTCATAGCTGCATAAATATTTTCTCTCAGATGCAAAGAACCATTAGTTCTACAATCGACTTCATCGGTGTTTAAGTCAGTTTCAAAAGTATTCATTTTCAGAATCAAAATTGGTGGCCACAGAAGAACAGTGAGCTCAAACCGGAATGAAAATTGTGTGTTGTTCACTTCACATGTAGAATGAGTCGCGGTAACGAACTCTTCAGTATGGTAGGAGTTCAACAATATCTCATTATTTCACAATTACTACCCCCTAAATTTTTCTTTCTTTTTATTATTGTATTCTTAATCACACTTTTCATTGGTTATTCTATAGTTATTTGTGATACAAGTGCGTAAAGTAAGTGATTTTAATACGAGTGTGATCCTTGCAGCACGAGCCGAAGGCGACGGATGCAAATTACATGAATAGCAATTACATACTAAGCACCAGTGTCACATACTATTTTTTGCAACACTCCCCCCAAAAAGCAAATTTCACTGAGAAAATTTATTTTTGAAAATATAGGTTAAAGACAGTAGTTTGCAACATTTCAAGAGAAATTTAAACTTTAAATTTTAAAGTTACAGCATTGTTTCATGGCTCCTTGTAAATAGAAATCTACCGACTATTAATTTTAAATATAGTATTGAATTAAATTTCATTATTTTCAGAAATGATAACAATGAAACTAAAAAACATCAAAATCATTAGTTTGTGATACTCCCATCATAATAACCTACACCAAATTTACTTTACAAAATAATTATTTAATAGCTCCTTGGAATGGGAAATCTTTCTATTACTCTCCATTTTGAGTATAGCATTGATCTAAATTTCATTGTTTTCATAATTTTTAATACTGAAATAATATAGCTTCAAAATCTTTAGTTTGTGACTCTAATTGTTTAGATAGTAACAGTTATTGCACAAGTTTGCGACACTTTTGTTAAAAAAACGTACACCAACTTCACTTTACAAAATGAAAAGCTTTAATGAGGAATACTGAATGTTTGCTTCATCTAAAATGTGACAGGCATTACAGTTCATATCCAGCAACAATACATAAGCCTAAGAATGGCTAAAAACTCAAGTGTCACAATCTAACACGTTGACTTTTTGTTCTTGCACTGGTTTGAAACAAAAGTGTTACAAACTAATGAAATGACAAATTTCGAGCATTAGTTAGGTTTATGTCAAAATAGTAAATGAAAATTTATTATTCATATAAAATACATGTTTTTATCTATCTCTCAGAGTTGCTCTTTCTATAACAGTAATTCATCAGTCATTCAAATCAATTGCTGGACCATGATTTATCACTTTTTAGGAAATCATCAACTGAGGTAGGCGCAGTTTGAAACAGTGATAATTTTTGACTTCTCAAAAAGTGAATATTTAATGTTTTTTTATACCTAGATGATGAATATTTTACATGTGTACGTGATGCTTTCAAAATAAGAAGATAGAGGGTGTCTTAACAAATGCTAAACATCCTACATTACTACAGCAATAACCTTAATTTTTACATATTTAGGTGAAAAGTATCGCAAACCTATGGAGTGTGGCAAAATACTGCCTTTAACTTATTTAAACAATACAAAAATGGAAAATTTTTCTTTAATTTTCGTTTTTTCATTCGTTCATTTTCGAGTAGCTAAGAAATGAATAAGGTGTTGCATATTTTCAACACCTACCCCAAAAATAGATGCTTTTTCTGCATATTAACTATATGTGAATAGGAGATTTTACACAATATCAAAAATTAAAATTTCACGCATGCGCAACTTGGGACTTGCTAAGATTATTGTATCACTTTCCTAAAGCTTATTCAACATTGTGAAATTTCTGCAAATCCAGATTTTGTGAAAAACTAATTTCCAGTTCCCACTTTAATGGAACATAACATTTCAGTTTTGAAACAGACCTTTCTTATTTCTCTTAATGATTTCTCAGCTTTTATTTAATCTAGAGAGCTGAGGTTGGTGCTGCAAGAAAGAATATAAAATTGACAAAATTTTCATATAGTAATTGTTTTATCATTTTTAGCTGTTTGAAAATAAACAAACGAAAATAACGCTAATATAAAATTGGCCTGTTTTTGCAATCTAGAAACCTTTCCTTCTTCACACATATCAAAATTACCTACTTTACGCCCTTATATCACAAATAACTATTATTCAACCCGATGATCTTATAAAGGTAGTTTTGAGTTAAACATTTTTGGACTTGAATGGCATGTTGGGAATTTTTTAATTTTTTTTTATCAGTTAACAACATTTTAGGTCTGTAACTCTGAAATGAAGTTATACGAAGAGCAATAGTAATATTTCACTCAATAGCGCCAAAATCCAATTGATAACAAAAATAATATACGAAAAAATGGACTTAGATCCTCCCTTTTGGATAGTCACTCTTCATATTATGAAAAATTCTGCTAAATTGGCGACGGTTTTAAATATAAATTTGAAAAATTTTTGTTTGTCGTGCCAAAAGAGATGGAAAAAACGTGGAAAATTAAATATTGAGAGAATAATTTTTGGATGTTCAATCAATAGGCCACACATATATCTCACGAATTTGTAACGTTTTAAATTAATCATCTTCCATTTGGCAGTTAAATTGGTGAAAAAGAGTAAATCAACTGCCGTCTCTAGCTGCCATCCACGGTGAAGGAACGCGATTCATGAATATACCCTACACTGTTGTCGTCAATTTTTTCGTCCTCAGATTTTATGTGGTGTTTGAAATTTTATTTTTGTACCACGCACGCACACGTAGGCCTATACGAATGATGAATAAATCAACTTAAACCGCAACGAAAATATATTTCACAATTTGACTGACCGATTACCAAGGAACAAAAAAAATTTTCGACGAAATCTGCCCACTAACTGGAATATGTTATCACCGTATATAGCTTCAAAACTTGTTAGCCAGCGTGCGAACGTTTATGGAAACATGAAATATAAAATTTGAAAGGTTTATTTTTCGGTTATTCGCAATTTCAGATGATAAATTTTGGCCATCGGGTTACCCAGTATTTTTTTTTCTCGTATTCGTCGCTTTTGGAAAGATTGAAATACATTTTTCATGACCAATTTTTCCAATTCGAATTTTGTCATTTAGTATCGTAATAAACGAAAAGTTATGAGCTAGACTTTTTTTTTATTTATAATTATTTTTTATTTTTTTCATTTGGAAGCTGCGAATACGCCTATATTTCAAGTAGTAGAAGAGATACTTTCGCTGCGGTGACGTTAGATTTAGGCTACTTTCAATTTAATTTTATTAATTAGGTATTTAGATTCATCTTCTATATTATTAGAGTTTAGCGAAAATTATTATTGAAAACGTAATCCAATTGAACTGAAAACTGTGTGATAAAAGTTCACTCATAACACACACATTCACTCCAGTATCACTCAGATATCCTGAAAAACCTGCCTCTACACTTTTTCAAATATGCCTGTATTATCTTTTCACATTTTCCAAAATACCACTTGACCGATTTTGCTAAAGTTCAATACCAAGCTATTCTTTACTAGTTTCCAACTATCGTAAAAATTTCAATCCAAAATCTTTTGATTTACGGGGGTTATCATGATGACGACATGTGGGGTTTGCTAGATATTGAGAACCCCTCTTCCAAAATTACCGAAAGAATTTAAAAAATTTTAAGACGAACGTGTAGCCCATAAAAGTTTCTAACACTAGGTTGCCCATGTTTCAAGACCATTGATGAAACAACGGAGGCTCCACAGGATTTCAAAAAATGCCAAAATGAGTAAAATGTGGAAATATACATACTAGAGAGCACCAATGCTGATATTTAGTAATAATTCATAAAACTTCATAAACCATAAATGTGCGAAATTATCAATTTACCAGGTATGAAATGAAGAGAAAAATAACTTGGAGTTGAACTGAGACTGAAATTTATACACATAGCCAACAATATTTGTAACAATGATCACATAATAGCTTTACAGAAGTGGCTTTCATATATTTACTTAGGCAGCACCTAATTCTGTAACGTAGCAATAATTCGCAGACCTTCATAAACCATAAATGTATCCAAATTATCAATTAAGAGGGGCCAAATGAAGAAAAAAGTAAGTTAGACTGAAACTGAAAAATATACATAAAGCCAAATAATTATATCTGTAACTTAATTATATGATCATGTGATAGCGTTATGAAGTGGCTTTTATACATATGATATATATATGTTGCAGTCAATTTCCAAAATCAGCCTTTATTGAAAGTGCCTAGGCACTTACTATTTTGCGGTTAAATGCTATAATGAATCAGCATTATGGCTTCTGACTGAATTAAATTACGCATTATATATAATGTGCATCACTCTCCAGCATTTTCTATAATTATAGAATTTGGCAAAGCCTTATCAATATTATTCGTTAGTCAAAATCAGTAATCAAATACTAATACCCAAATTAATTCAAACATATTATTAATAAATATAACATGGCAAAATTTCAACCATTTCAAGCATTTAAAAAAAATAATATTACAATGAATTCTCATGCAGTATAGTATTGAACAAAAAAAATTACTTGAAATGCTTGAAATTTTTCCATACTATATTTATTAATAATATGTTTGAATTAATTTTAATATTAGCATTTGACTACTGATTTTGACTAACGAATAATATTGATAAAACTTGGCCAAATTCTATAATTATAGAAAATGCCAGAGAGTGATGTGCATTATATATGTATAATGCCAAATTTCATTCAGTCAAGCGCTATAACACAGGACCATAAAATAGTAAGTGTCTAGGAATACTCAGAAAAGGCTGATTTTTGCATTTGGTGGTGATATATACATATACATAAATACATAAATTTATATGATATTGTTTACAGAAGAATTTGAGTGACTTATAAATTTTTGATCTGTGACTCAGGTTTCATGCTTTTCCACAGGTCCCACCCCAGGTCCAGTCACTGCACTGAATGCAGTAATTGTATTTTCTTTGGAAAATACACTAAAAGATAAGAGTCAGTTTTTGTAAGAGGATTTGGTGGGGTTTATAAACTCCATTGCTGATGAATGCGATGATTTTATTATCATGATTTATAAGGGAAAAATGATGTGGGGACTTGACTTTGCACCCCTTGATGACAGTTTCCACCAAAAGGCTGGCTTATTATTTGTCTCTATGATGTTAAACCATATACAAATATTCAAATGTAATTATTTGCAAATATTTGCAAGTAATGTACAAAAACCAAACTGAGACTAATCATACAATTACTATGATGTCACGATTTGGTACATGAACCTATCCATTATTCCTTATTCTGATAAGAAATGACATACTTCCCTTATACATGGATATACATATTCATTACATATGTGTGTTTCTGTGCATGTGAAGAGCCCCTACATAAACTGCAAGAATCGGCTCTAAAATTGCCAGTGTCCGTCTGAGTTTTGGCTCTCCCATATGTTGTACATATGCAGTGGTGGGAGATGCAAATAATCTGTTGATTACTGTGGTGACTTCCTACCAGTGGTGA
The DNA here is from genome assembly GCA_011428145.1 of Ericerus pela. Taxonomy (NCBI): domain Eukaryota; kingdom Metazoa; phylum Arthropoda; class Insecta; order Hemiptera; family Coccidae; genus Ericerus; species Ericerus pela. The sequence goes on along the minus strand of WOFM01000199.1, from coordinate 405,905 downwards.
TGGGTGTACTTGTACACACTCTGGTAGGTTGTGTGGCCTGTCCCTACATTACATAGGGCAAACACTTTTTAGTTCACGGGTTGGTAGCTCACCACTACTAATCTAATTTTCATACTGAGCAAGGCACGCATGCGCTCACCACAGTGTCTTACAAGTGGTGACCCCAATGTGATGCGAGAGATGGTTATCAATGCCATCTCTCAGACACACGCATAGCCTGTGGTAGTTTATTGCGCTGCTGCCACTGGAACATGATGGCACTGTAGGATGTGCGCCACAGGGCAGTGATGAGGTGGGGCATCACCACGCATCAGTGTATATTCCTACCCACAAGGCGCTCCGTACCAGTGGTTGTATTATGCTCCGCTAAATTGGGGGGAGTGGTGTGGTGGCTATCACACTACTTCAGCTTAGTAACACTTCTCCCTTGCTCGCTGTCACCTGGCACTGTGGCCGAGTGAACAACGGAGCTGTATTTTGGTGGCGGTAGCAAGGGAGGTTTTAGGTATTTGGTTGGTAGGATTTTTGAATCCCCATGCAGCCTGGATACCTAAAATTACCTTCTTATGTAAATATTCTTTGAAATGATAATAAAGTATTATTATTTTAATTTCTAGTAAAATGAAAAAATATGTTCTGTTTTAGTTCATTAATTATTGTACTACTCACTGAATTACTGATAAGGACTAAAATATACAATAAATAGCACGTAAATAGTAAATCAATGAAGACGTCACCTCTAGTAGAAAACCAACATGGCAGAAATTAAGGGCAAGTCATAGTCTGTTCCAAATTAGAAGGTAATTGTTTTTGAAGGCCCGTACAGGTGGCCTATAATTAAGGTTATTGAAGTCAAATTAAGTATTGCTAGGCAAAATGAAAATTGTATGGAAACAGGAGTACTTTGTTTTGTATCTAGTGTGTGTTCCAACTTTTTCCTCTTCCCTTGATTATCCAGGATGTGCAAAAACTCGATGTATTGCAGATAGAAAATTACATTCTTATTTGGAATGGACTATATACAGAGACATACGGCTAAAGAGATGTCAAATGCTCCATATGCGATGTAGTTTAAAAATTGTTTTATCAACGTTCTATATTTTTTACCTGTTTTTGATTGGGCATGGGACATCTCTTTAGCTGTATGACTCTGACTATAGGTACCTAACTTGAGAAATTTGGCAACCATGTATAATATTGTTTTGGCCAGAGACTACCTACAACTAAAGAGATTTAACTTGATAGTGTGTGTGTATTGGTATGCAGATGTTTGCTTTCACAACGAAATACGCGTAGCTTTGGATTCGTAGAACATTAACTTCAACTGCTTCTTCTCTATCTTTCATGTATTTTTAAACCACAGCACATATGAGGTGTCGGACATCTCTTTAGCTGTAAGTATGTCTCTGGTTTTGGCTAATAGGCGATGCACCAGTCCGGAGGGAGAGTAACATAAAGTGAAATTGAATTTTAAGTTTTAAGGATGAGTATTTAAGCTTTTATATTGACAGTACATATCTGATGATACAAGTATGAGGTACGATGGAAGTGCCCTTGAATACACCAAGTTTTCTCCTATTAGAAAAGCTAATAAAAATAATTGTTCATTGTTGACTGAGTGAGTGGATGAAAACGTAAAAATATTTTTTGGGTGCAGTCAGTCAGACAATAATCGACTTTAATTAGAATGGCTGTCTACGCGTCAAGTATTTGAGGAGATAGGTTCAACAAGATTAACACCTTGAAAAATATGTTTAAAGCACAGAAAGGATTGTCAAAATTTTTCTTTGATGTTTAGATCCTTCTCTTTTTAAGCTATGTCTATCAAAACCGTTAACTATAATTTGCAATTACCAGAAAAATATAAAAACTAGATTAACCAGTCCACTATGAGTTACCCAGATATTAACGAAGTTGAACAAGGAAAAGAAAAGCCACATAATACCTACGTCAATCAAAATGCAACCAATGAAGTATGAGCTAAACGTCGACTGCAACGAATTTTCATAAAATTCTATGGCGGTGCTGTTAATAGTTCGCTGGGTCTCAATTTCTTTCATAGGAACGTATCATTTTTTTAAATTTTCATTTTTTAAACACGGACAAGGTTGATTCCTTGTAAACCGAGAATTATGGAAATAGAAAAAAGCAGTTCTCAGTCAGCTGCCATTTCTGGTGGAGTGATTCGTAATACTAATAAGAATAATAAGAAGGTTCAGATTACCGCAATTACGCAAGTACAGTCGAAAAAACTCGATTATAGAATTAAAATGAATATATTTCACGCTGAACGAATATTTTCGCTGTGAAATGGAATTTCATCCATTTCGTATACAGGGTGTTCACTTTATAACTACTCCATAGTAAGATACCTGCAAATTTTGTTTTCGTCACATTATTTTTGCTTAGCATGCTGTAGCTTTTAGGAAGTAAAGTTTCATGAAAAATCGAATGATAAAAGTTTCAAGGTTATATCAACAATATTGTGGAAAATACTAGAAAAATCACTGGTGGATATGACACTTCCTGAAGGGAGCTCAAACAGTTAAACAAAACGCGATTTGAAACGTGTAAAAAAGTTTGGTAGTAATAATAGTACACTTTCTCCTAGAAACCATGAAAAACAGTTGTATTCTTGAACATTAAAAATTTAGGTATTTTACTATAAAGTATATGACGTATGTTAAAATTAACCTCATTCCGCGTTAAAGCAATTATTTAAACGATCATAAAACTGAGCTCTCATTGGAGTCGAATGCTGAGCATTAACGTTTCTGCTCATGCCGACATTGCGTGCTGCAGCTCATTGATTATTAGATCTTATGATCGTCCCAAAAAGTATATTGGCATTTTGATGTGCCCCTACATAAAAAATTACATATTTAGGTAAATCTGGTGATCTTTGAGGAAAAAATAATGCCATCGTAAGGGCTATAACTTTGATAGAATTTTTTTTTTTTTAATACTTTCGTAGGTATATCATTATAGGCAGGATAATCATACAGTTGAACTGTTGACTAACAAACTAATATTTTAAAACATTTATTGTTTTGAACTTTTTTATTTTTTTTTGATAATTGGAAATTACCTTATTACCTTTACTTCCATTGCAAATACCTACGGATAAGTATTTACGATTACAGCTCTACCTAAAAGTTATTTACCATGCTTTACGAAAATAATGGAAATTTCTAAAGCACCACAAACAAAATTCGCATGTGTTTCTTTAGCGGGCTGTTTCGAAGTGACCACCCTGTATACTCTCACAATATTATCAAAGCGACAAAAATAAAAGAAAGAAATGAACGATTCCCTGAAACCTTACAATTTAATGAAGCTGGGAACTGGAAATGGAAAACACTTCATTCAGGTTGGTTTTTTTTAACTTCAACAATGGTGCAGCATCTCAGCTGTATTTTGGCGGGAGTATCATCGCACATATAGTGGGTAAATGAAGAAACTGAAAAAAGTAAAAAAATTAGTTACACAATTCTTTTAAAAACGAAAAAAAAAAAGAAGGAACGATACTATTTTTTTTTTCGCCTTCGGTAGACACGAGACTGCCAGACAAAATTCACAATTTTTTTGTCTCGCCTTAAAGTGCATTTCCATTTACGATTTTTGTACAATAAATTCCTAAATTAGTATCGTCTGTCATACCGACGTGCTGTAGGTAATATTTAATGCACTCTCTCCTCCACGGAATTGCTTGTTAAAAGAAATACTGTATGTAGGTATCTATGCTTTAAAGAAGAAAAAAAAAATTCAAACCGAGCTTTCAGAGTGAAAGCACTCGACATCGATAAAAAATAGCGTGCTTTTCGTTCTCAATTTATTCGTGTACATATACTTGCAAAACTTATTTGTGTTTCGAAGGTAACTCCATTAGATGGAAAATTGGATAGAATTATTTTCGCGGATAAGCGTACTAACAATATTTTTTCTTCTTTATCTTCTTTCATTTTTCTAAAGGATTCGTTTCTTGTGACAGCGACAGCAATACCATAGGGTAGGTGCCTTAATGAAGCCTTCGGTCTGTGTTATTCGCACTTATATTGTACGGACATGGGGGTAAATATTAAGTTTGTATATCGACGAGTAGTTTGTTCAACAGATCTAACGATGATATGGTCTAATAATTTTAGTTCAACTGCATTGAAAACCTTCAAACATCAGCTAACTCTGCAGAAAATGTATTCAAAACTGATAAGTATTAACCCTTTCAACCATCAAAGAGTAAACCGAATCCGCAAACATCACAGTCGTGACCTAATACTAATTTGTAAAAACGTTAGTTTTGAGAATCTTGCGGCACCAATCTTAGGTATTCAATGGGCCCTAACGGAATTATATACAAGGTGGCAATGTATTGTGATGCAGATGTGACGTCCATTTATTTGGAGGCAGTAGTGACTCATTAGGTTACCAGAATTTGGTTATATTTTAGTCATGGCTCGAATATAATTATGTCATCAGTCATCACTTTAATATGAACCTAACACTGTGACGTCCGAAAACGAACGTACATCCCGAGTATAGGGAATGATATCACGATTCGAAGTATATCAATAAGTTTCGATTGATCGTAGAGTCGAAACCACAAACAAGCTCAAACAGTTAGGCCACCAGCTTACCAGCGATAGCTCCCGAGGCCTACGAAGTATGTTGGGCAAATTTATATAAGTGGAAATAAATAAGTTGGCCAACCCATTATCACAGTTTACACTTTATTACAATCGAAAAGGTTACTTACAAGTATGGTAACTAACATCAGGTTGTGCAGGTTATACTTCACATTGCCTCATGGTTCTCGAAGTTCGGTGAACCATCAAATCTCGAGCGGATATTCGTCTTCTAATTCGGAGAAGTAGTATCGCAAACTATTTAGATTACTACCGATGTTCACATTCGAAAGTATCGGTGAAAACAATTTAAAAGGTGACTTGATGTCGTATAAAAGAGCTGTATTTTGTTGTGAATAATATTTCGTATTCACGACGAATGGAAAACTATCACGTCTAAAACGAGACTGACTGTTCACTCTCAGGCCAAAAACATGAACAGTCAAAGAGAGATAAGATTTGGTTCACCGATGATCGATATCGTATTTCTACATGTCACCATATTGTTAAATAATAATTGATCAACGTGTCTTCGATGTTTCGTAGATTTGGGGAATTTATTTCCATTGGGGAATCGGCGTATTTCCCGTTTATCTTATCGTTACTATAAACTTAGAATTCGAGAGCCGTTCCCTATCGTAATGGTAATACAGGTTGATGGTGATGTGAGGGGAAGGCTATGGGTAATCAGATGTCACAACACATAACTTTAAATTTAAAAACTTCATCTAAACATGTTTATTCCTGGTCTTGGGAGGGGCCTAATATGTTCTAACAGTAACTGCTTAGAGGACTTCACACCTTTTAACAAAATTACATTAGATGATAAGTTCAGACCATTTCTTAAAGTACCTTTTAACAAATGTTTATTTATCAATACCTGCATTAAGAAACCTAGACTTCCTCACGCATTAAAACTTTTTCATATGAAACTTGTACATAAATATCAAATATAATTTAGGTCAGCTATCATGTGAAATTCTATAAAACATTAGGATGATTTATAATTAGTTCTCAAAATTCTCATACACTGATACACAACTTCTTTTTAAAATCATTCAATTTAATCATTGATCCACATGAAATTTTGAATTTCTCATATTGATAACTTAAGTTATATTAAATACAGAATTTTTTTATACCTTTGTAAAATATAATTTTGAACAAATAATTATCTAATGATGCGAATATTTGCAAACATGGTATTCCTAATATACACATCAACATAACAAACATAAGACGCTTTCTTTTTAAAACAAAATACAATAAAAATTATTTAGTCAAATTTAAATTAAAATTATTAAGACAAAATTCAAGGCGCATGCGCCACTACCCACATGGCCAAACACATACATGAAGAAAATATAAAAAGAAAAAGTTTTCGTTGCTTCTGCCCAAACATTGAATTCTACAGTGATACACAACTATGCCAACAAAAATCTAGTGCAGGTACAAGCCAAAGCACCGCGAAGCAGCACTTCAAGGCTTATATATATATATATATATAGGTAGTAATTATAATATAGGCTATACTTACATTTCCATTTAACATAATACATGTCGTAATTTTTATTCGATAGTCATGAAATTTGGTACACTTATTTCAATCTAGACCAGAATGAACCCTACTGTTTTTGATTCAGAATGACCAGATTTTACAACTTGTAATTTCATTATGTTGCATTTTTAGGGCTTCGATGGTTCTAAAATGCCCAATTTTTAATCAATAGTCACGAAATTTGGTACAGATATTGAATGTATTATATTCTAATATTTTGAAAAATTTTGTTTCAACCGGCCTAATGCGGTTCGTGCGTAAAAATGATTTAAAAAAATTCTTTATTATTGCTAAGAAGAGAAGATAAATTTCGGATGAAGCCAAGAAGCTGTGTTAGAAGCACACCTGTTTTTATTTTATTAGCTACGCAATCATTTAACAAGTTACGTATTTGCGTATTTTATAACTTCGCAACAAAATTTATTAATTTTTAATTTCCTCGACACTTTCATTTTAGATATAATTTTTACTCAGAATTCGACCAAATACTTTTAATATTTTTTAATATTTTTACTGTAGGCTATTTATTTATTCATATTTTATTTAGTTTTTGTGTTAGATTCAGAAAACCTGCATTTTCTTGTTTGGCTTGCTATGCTTGAGTTTTTTAAATTTTATATTTTTTAAGATAATGAAATTATGTTGAAAATGTTTATTATAAAAATCTAATGATAGGTGAATCAAGTTACCCAAAACATTAATGGTTTATAATAATACATAACATAAACTAGTTTTGAAGGTTTACACTTGCAGAATTTCATTAAAATCAAATAATTTCACAGGGATTTTTTGTCTTCATTTTTTGGATGGAAAACAAAACAGATAATTCAACCAAAATGGTAACTGATTCTCTCAATATAAAGAGTACGAAGTACCTACCTACATAAAGTTTGTATATAGGTTTTTTTATTTTTTCCCAAAATAAAGAAAAAAAAAGAAGAAAAAAGGTTGATCCTTCGTCAAGGAAACTGTCAAACGACACACTTAGAAACGTGTTTTTGGTATATCGTTGAAATTCAGGGTGCAGACATGTAACATTTTCTTATCTTCAAAAAAACGTAATAAATAAATCATGTCGAATCTTCGAAATTGAACTTTGCCAAGAATTGTTGAGCGTCGTATTTCTGTTGTCGTGTTTGCGATAATAAGAGGATTTTGATGCAGGATAGGTGAAAAAAAAAAGTAATTTGGTTTGATTTTTGTTTTTAAACTGTAGTTTCGTGATCAAAATTATAGAGTGAATGGGCAAAATACCTTTAAACGGAAACAAAAAATATGATTTTTTCAATTTTTTTTCCTTTTTATTCTTTTTTGAAGTAAATGAGAAATAAATGATTTTCATTTTCCAAGGGTGAATTTCAACCGTTTTCCTATAAATTAAGTATCTCCCATTACAACTGAGTTGACGATTTAAAGAGAAAATAAATAATCTTTTTCAAAGCTTGATTTTCTTTGTTTAAAAATCACCTCTATCGCCAACATATTTCTAATAAAGTAATATATAAAATATTTATAGGTTTTTCAAAAAATTACTAATATTACACAATTACGATGCAAGTGATATACGATTAAAATTATAATTATCGTGTCAAAATATATTTTTTTTTTTTCGAACGAAAATTTATTCCAAGTTTTAACTAGCACGATTTTAGGAAATAATTCGATGCTTCTTTTTCCTGTAGTGACCAGAATTGTAGATTATATAACGAAGAAACAAAAAAAAAAATAAAATAAAGAATAATTATATGTGAAAAAAGTTTTCCACATTGCAAAATGAAGTATAATGCTGCTGTCAACGTTCTGGTTAGAAAATATAAGCGAAGATTTTAGAATCCATGTTTAAATCTATTGTACGGAAGCAGGTTCGAGGTCGCCAAAAATTGACCTTTTGCTGAGATCGTGAGTTTTTTGATTAAAACGAGTGTTTTTCTCGATGAAGTCTAGAAAATCAATTTTTCAGGACCATTATTTGAAAGGTAAAAGAGGGAGAATCACACTGAATAGCTAATAAGTTGCGAACAGATTGACCAATCAAACCCAAAATTGGTAAATATGGCCTTGTACAGGAGGTACTGTTTTTACCAAATTTCGTGACTATTGAAAGAGAATTTCAACTTTTATTGAGATAACATGAAAAATTAGCACCTCCGAAAGCCCCAGGAAATGAATCATAATACCAATAGAAACCAAATTTAGGAGCATGTTAGATATACTTCAAGGCAATAACTGTATCAAATTTTATTATTATAGCTTGAAAATTACTCATTTTAGAGCCATAATTCTGCCAAAAATTCAATAAAATCGCTTAAAACCATAGACCTAGCAGCACTAAAATTAGTACGTATTGTACTTCACCTAAAACACATACATATATACCAAATTTCAGGTATATTTATTGAAAATTGCGATCTATGCGGTGTTCAATAAAAATGCATATAAACTGACCTACCGGACGAACTAGGTCCCCGATTCGAACCAAAAATAATAGGGTTTTTTCTTAGATGGATTCGCATATGCGTATCAAATTTCGAAACCATCCGATTAAAATTACGCCTGGAAATAGACTCAACGCAAAAGGGGGTACATATAAAAAAATGACTTCGAAAATACTGCCAAAATGCACAGAAAATCATAAAACGAAAATAGTAACCCCTCCCACCCCTTGATCCAAATACTCGGGCAATTTTAATAATTAGATTTTTTTCAAAATCTACTTAAAAATACCGAAAGTTAACTAACCCAGTGTTACTCGATATTTAGTGTAAATAAAATTAAGATTATAATGTGCAGAAGATTAATTTTGAAACATGTAGGAAGATAGGATGACGTCGGATTTTTATTATAGCATTAAAAGTAAGAAACTGTTTATGAGTTACAAATAGAGCAAGTACCGACTTACGTATTATTATTGTTATCATTATTATTATTATTATTATTATTATTATTATTATTATTATTATTATTATTATTATTATTATTATTATTATTATTATTATTACTACTATACGTGCTCGATGCTATTGTCCTTGTGACCCAAATGTAATTTATTCTAATTGTATGCGAACGAGTCTTTCTTAAAATTTAGCGTCTTTCCCTTTGCCAACTATTTGCACAATATTATTATCAGTATAGGTATTAGAATGATTTTATGTTTTTTATTATTGTAATTAACGTAATTTACATACTTATCGCAGACAAAATAATGGAGATAGAGAGCACTGTTGGAGGGAGTACGCGGAGAAATGGATTTGTGCAACAACGAGGAAACTGATTTACCATGTCCGTTAAGTCTGTACTCAGCAAAGTATGTCGCATGATTGGTCAGTGGGATGTGCAGTCAACACGTGGGCATCAGGAGATCACGTTTTTGGGTTGGGAAATATGTCGCTGTTAAAATTGAAACCAGCCACCCTGGGGTTTACCGCCAAATCTTAACCAATGCACTATACAAACTTTCTCGAATCGTTTTTGCTTGGAAAATTATTTTTAATGAAATTGAACTGGAGTTCAAATCCCAAGTAGTTCGTCAGTTGTGCAACTGAAGATTGGTTCCTGAAAACAATAGGAGTCAAAAACAGAAATTTTCGAGAAAAAAAAATTTTTTTTTTCAGTCTTTTCCTATTTTAAAAGCTGTAATTTATCAAGCTCACAAGTTTTTATAAAATGTTATAGTTCTGAACCTATTCTGATTGAAAGATGGTTTTCAGTTCTACTTTACGATTTTAGTGTCGGTGTTGAGTGCAAAATAAAAAATCTCAAAGCTGTATTCAAATTCGAAATTTTTATTTCTGGATTACCTCTGTTTGAATGGTAGTTCTTAGTTCTACTTGACGGTTTTAGTTTTTATCAGCTTTGAGAAATGGAAACTCAAAAAACAAAATGAGATCTGTCAGTTATTTATTAATTAAGTTCGAAAGGGTTTTATTTCTGCGTCACTTCTGAGAAATGAAAACTCAAATATATGAGTAGTTATACTGAAATTAAGTTCAAAAGTTGTCAGCAAATGTTTTAGTTTTGGATCAGTTGTGTTGCAGATCACTGTCTCATCCTTGCCAAAGGGCATGTAATGTAGCTTGTAACTCCATATATTGTGATTTATCATAATAATATTGATTGGATATCAACCAAACGTGTCTTGGTAGACGATAGTGATAAAAACAATTAAGAAAATTAAGTATTGATAGTAGGTATATGTCATTATCAAATCGTGAATTATTTATACTTACGTATCCATGATTAATGCAGGTAGTTTTTACATCACGAAAAAAAATTGAAATTTATACAATTGAAATTCAGAGAAAAGGATTAAAAAGAGACACCAAAAACTGAAAAAGCCAAAAAAAAGAAACAAACCATTCTTAAAATTTGTTATTGATTCTGTTTTTAGATAGGTAGGCCTATCAATAACTAATGATGACCTACCTCCAATTATCGATTCGTATAAACTGAAACTAATAGTTTTTACGTCACTAGCAGACGATAGTCAATTGTAATTTCTGGTTTTTTCTTATATTCTAGAATATTTTTCATTTCTGCGAACACTCTGCGGATCCCTTAAGATTCGACTGTGTAAGGCCAAGACCAAGACCCAATGTAAAACTTAAACATACGAACAAACATAAAATGTTTGCAATCGTGTTAGGTAGATACTTAGAAATGAGAATAACAATTGCAATACTAAGTTTGTAATTTCTTTTTTTTCCCATTTTGAAAGAAAAGTAAGTTCAATTTAACCGTCAATATAATTGTAGAAATATTTTATGAAGGAAGACAAACATCAGGATGTAATCTTAAGTACGCAACACCTAAATTATGACCAAAATTAAGACTTGGATTTGACTGTGTAAGACTAACCCAAGGCTAAGACTATATCACGAACTTGGTAGGTACGTAATGTATGAGGTATTCACCAAATGTAGAAATAGTCTGCTGGCAAGAAAATATGAAATGAATCTCTCATAAATTGTGGTTCAGATATTCACTTGTATTGTATTCTTGCTAAGTAAGTTGTCAAAAAATTACTCTCTTTCGATTTTGGCATGCTGATTCTCAAAATTTTTTTTCATGTAATTGGTTCATGTGCTTTTGCAAAAGATCCATCTCGATTCTTAGCCATCATTAGGCTGTCCTTTTTTCTTCTTCACTTCCACCCACTTTGAACGGACGCTATTTTCGTTTCGTAACGTCCATATTTGTATTCAATGGAAAAAAATTCGAATATATTTGCAGAAAAATGTCTCTCCAACGTATTGTACGAATTTATGATGAATTTTCCTTTTCTTCTCTTCGTTATCTTTCATCGTGTTTTCGACAATCGTGCCAGCTGTATGCGATTTATAAATATTATTTGAGCGTGACAACTTGACGAGTTTAAAAGAAAGACGAAAAATTCTCAAAAAATTTTGTAATTTATTTCACATGAAGTATGGAACAATGCTAAAAAAGAAACACTAATAATCCCTAAAGCTCAATTGAACGAACGTTCTATCTGTATACATTTTTTCCGCTTCCTTTTCATGGTTTTCAATTTTAAAATTATTCTGCTTACGAGAGCGGTTCTATCTTTTTTATTTCGCATCTTATTCGTTGTTTAGGAAAAAATTACGAATGTTTTTTTTTTCTTCTTTCCATCCTACTTTTTTATTCGATAAAATGTACATTTTTGTTCCTATACGTGCCACTAAAAAATTACTAATTTCTTTGCTTGAATTTATCTTATTCGAATAAATTTCAGGCTGATAAGCTTCAAAACAGATGTTTGGTTTTCTTTGAATTTACACGAAATTGGCATAAAAATTTGTTATGTCAAATAAATTTTGTTATAGTAAAGTTGAATTCTAAAAGTTAGACTATATTTTAGAGAATTTTTGTGACAAATAAATTGTGGGGACATTACTAGTATGAGGTGAAGGGGCTCGGACCCCTAACGGCAATTGCCGCCGAAAGGCTGGAAAATATTTGTCTCTAAAACTAATGCACAGATTACGTTTAATCATAATTACTTATACATACGCGTAAGTAATGTACAAGTACCAAACTGTGACTATAATCCGATAATTAAGGTGATGTTATAATCTGGTACATGAAAGAGTCCGCCATTTCTTATCTATACAAGAAATGACAAATCAACCCTTACATGAACGTATGTAGTTAATATGTATGTGTGTATGTGTGTGTGTAAATAAGCCTCTATATAAACCACCCAAACCAGCTCTAAAATCACCAGTATTTGCCCAGGTTTTGGCTTACCCATATGTGTGTACATGTGAAGTGGCAGAACATGCAATAATATTTTGATTACCTTCTGGTGAGAATATTATTTTCAAGACAAGGTATTCCACATAAATAATGAAAAATATCTGTGGCTGTTCGTAAAAAAAAAATAAAAAAAAGAGGAATGGTCATTTTTTTGACATTTTTAAAAAGAAAAATATCTAGCAAAACATTCAAAAACGTACAATCGTCTTTTAATTTATTATCACCATATTTTTTTATTTTTTTTTTACTAACTGTAAATATATTTAACAGTTTTCTTTCAGAGTGGAGTGCTTATTGTTTTGAAATCTCCTTTTCAGTTTGTGTCGGTTCTCTTACACTTTTTTTCTATTTCTATTTCTCCTTATTTCTCCTCTCTTCATCACCACTTCCTTTTTGGCTGCTTTACAAAATGATTGTTGGCAAACGCCCGACAGAAATTCTACACAAAAATACAGATTTTATTATCCAATTAATTCGGTTGCAGGGGTGAACTTTCGTTTTGGGGTGTGCAAGACGTAGCAAAAGCTATCTTTAAAAAAAAAAAAATTTCTCTGAAAATAAACGCGGTATAATTTTTTTATTTTATTTTAGTACAATCGCTGGAAGAAATATTTCAAGTAATTTTTAATATAAAATAAGCGTGGAAAAATGTATTTTTTTTTTTTAAACTATCATCGAGCTTGCACTGGCAGTGAGAAATATGGATTAAAAAAAAGTACTATAGAATAATTTTCCATTTTTGGCCTTTTTAAGCCTACACTATCGCTGGATTTTTCTTAACGAAGAGAACTGTTTGAGTTTAACTGCCATGAGGTTTTCTCATATTAATCTTCTATCTGTTTGCACAGCCAGTATTCGGTACGATAGCAGTTTGTAAACAAGCTATAGGATAATCTGATATAATATGGTAGGATAATGTTTTTTAGATATTATACACGTCATATATCATCTCATAGACTTAAAAGCCAATTAACTGCAGGAGAAAAACTTCATTGTGCTATTCATTCGTACTTCTCTTTGAGAATATGGATGTTTTCCGAAAAATTTTATCCATAGTGCTTTGAGTGTATTTGAATAGAATGTATTTTTTACAATTAATTTTATCTTCTGGCTACATTCCTAAAGAATCTAAAACTGAATGAATTCTGTTCATTCGATTTCCCTCCATAACGTAGCCAACAAAAAAGCATCGTAAAGCTGCGTTTAGTAGTTTTTTCTGTGGTGCACTAATTTTCACAGGTCTACGGTGTGTCAAAAACGGGGACTAAGTAATGGGCTTCCTTGTCTGCATCGACGCTGTTTGTGGGTGAATGAAAAACATTAAGTTAAAAATAAATTTTAGAAACCGAACAATAGCTTAAAGTTTTTCAGCAAAGTTTCTGCTTTCTTATAGGTGCAGTCTTTTTCAAAATCTAAATCCTCAAAATTACGTTACAAACTTCTTTTGTGTTATATAAGCCATTTTACGATGTCTTGTTTAACCTTTTTTTTTCTTCTTCAAAGTTTATTTTCCCTTTGGATTTGTGGCTATAATTCAAAGCACATTTTCTGAAACATTGTAAATCACTCACAGTGAGAGGAGTAACCAACAACTGAATTATTTGACTAAAATTTGCTGCTGTACTCCTAAGAGTGGATATCATGGATTTTAAATAATTTTGAATATTGACCCATTGTGTTATCACCAATCGGAACCAAATCCTATATTGTTCTTGGCAATGGTTTCCTTTCTATTTGGAATACAATGATGATTAAGTTATTGGCCAATGCATGATGAACTATGTACCTACAGCAACTGGATTTTGTTGTTTTGCTATTTTTTCAAAATCAAGGAAGTGTATCCATTATGGTCTGCAAACCATAATCCTCGAGTCTGTCCCGTTAATTGGAGAACTTTAATAAGGTAAGTTTCATGAATCATTAGGACTGGTTCCTTATCATTTACAGAGCATTCATTTATTCACTCAATGTCTTCCATCGAATGTGTCTTCAAAAATAACTTCATGATGATAATCACCTCAATATTCTTGCAAAGTGGAATTACGCAGAAATAAGAAATTTATTCTTTCAGAATTTCAAAACAATGTTAAACGGACCAAAAAAAAAAAAAAAAATACTTACTGGAAGGAAACTAACATAAATATCGTAGAAATTCCCTATACTTAACACCATGAACGACTATAAAAATGATTTTGAGATTCTAGAACCTTTGTTCTCCTCAAAACAAACTCAAAACTGGAATGCGGTGAATAGACTATTTTTAGTCAATCATTGTACTTTTTAGGTAAGTATGTTGAAAAAATATATATTTTATTTTACTTCAGAGCACTGAGATTTCGTTTGAATTTTTTTAATCTTTTTAAATGATGTAAGACGAAAATCCAAAGTTAACCATCCGCTTTCTTATGCTTCCTACATAGAAGTTTTTTACGACTTTGGCCAGTTTCAGACATTCCTATTTAGTTTACTCCCTTGGAATACGAGTGCAATATGTATATTTCTTTTGTTAACAAACGACATTCATCGTGTTTTCATTCTAAGTTAAGGAACTAATGCCGCAAGTTCATTTCTCGAGAAGATATACCTACAAAAAAAAAAATATATATATAGGTATATACCTATTTAAAGAAATAAAAGAAAAAAAAAATACAAAAATTTAGAAGCGAAATCATAAAACTTCAAACAACTTTAGAATGTATGAAACTGTTCGCTTCCTCTGGCAGGGCACGAAGCCGAATGCATGTAATTCACAAAACAAGAAAAATATATAGGAAGAAGAACAACAAGGAAGCTTTCATAGAAATAACATTAAAGGACTACAGACAAGTTTATGCCATATTCAGTATAGTATATATATATGTATATATATATATTAGATTGTACGGAGAAAGAGAGATAGAGAGAGAGAGAGAGAACGATAAAAAAAATTTTACTCTTTCACAAAATCATGCAGCATTATATAATGGATATGATTTTGTTGTTGTTTTCTTTTTTATCATTTTTCCAGAATAGTTAGACTTAGTGGAACAAATATTTTTCCTTTGAAAAATCTCTTTCCTTTTTACCCTACACGTGGAAAACATTTATTTTTTCCTTTCCTATTTTTTTATTTTTCTCTTTCTTATTGTTAACACGAAGTAAAAAGAAGAAAAAAAAAACCTAAAAAATCATCTTGCCATATTAATGACGATCTATCTATAAACTATTTAAATAAGAAATATCGCACCTATTGTCTACTAAAATCCACCTGCTGGCGCCATTTTCTGAAATCGTGCAAAAATGTACGCGAATCAAAGTAGGCACCTATTTGTGCTGAATGCAAAGCGAAAGTTTCGAATAAAAAGTCTAAACACGTGTGCAAACGATTGTTATAATATATAATATGCAGGTACGTAGTTGTATTTTGAAACAAGAACATAAATAAATAGGACACAGTCACGCTCAAGCTGTTTTTTTTCGGCGGGAGATTGGAACGTGTAACCAGTTGTTTCTCCACTTTTTGAAGAGAAAACTGATGAGTTAGGACGAAAACTATTCGGTATATGAATATCTTACATTACGTTGTAGGCGAAAATACTCTCTTTTATTATTCTGCAAAATGAGGTAATTTCAGTATTTTTCGTCAGCAAAAATTTGGTATGCAAAACAGTCTCAAGCGAGAGGTACTATTCAAGTGCAGGATGAGAGTAACAGACTTTTGCGAAGGCTTTAGTCCGTTGTAGGTGCCAGAATTACGCAGCTTATAGCGAGCGCAAAAATACTGAGCCAGAACCGTCCGAAATAATCACGTTTGGAAAAATATCGCTATATGGTAGAGCTTTTTTGGAATAAACTTCCGATAGAATGGCTACCTATGTTATAATACGAAGCTGTTTTCGGTAAATACATATAAATATATCTTCAAACCAGTGTTCTTTTCTCATCGAAATTCTAAGGTCTGGGTATAGCTATGACTTTTTGCCCAGGCATTCGCAGAATTATTCTCATAATATTCTAGCAAACAAACATACGTGCTATATGATATTTTTTTCCTTTTTTCAAATCCTTACTTTGCTGGACTTTTACACCATATGCGAATTTCGCAACAGTCATGATAGTCATTCAACTGAAAAAAAAAAAAAAAAAAAAAAAAAAACTGAAACGTATTAATGGAAATGTAATGAAAAATTTTCGTTTTCATTTTCATATAGACTCGCACTGTCACGAAAACCATAAAAAATTGTTTCAATTACAATTTGACATCAACGTTCGGCCCGCACAGATATTATGGTCCGCCGAATATGTGGTTGACATTGTTCAGAAACGTTGCAAGAGGTATTTATTATTTTATAATATTAGGTATATTTTTGTTTTGGATTGAATTGTGAAGATTGGTTAAAGTTTTTTCTCTCTTTTCGCCCTTCCGTTTTGAAAATCTTGTTGAATCCCCAAGAGAAGGTGGGAGGAATTTTAAAAAATTAGTCATGTTTTTGTGTTCCTTTCCAAAATCCTACGTGTTGAAATCATCAGTGTAATCATGAAGGAATTTCAAAAGTTGTCTCAAATGTATAAATTTTTTGAAATACATCCATAGGTGGGGATGTAGGAAGACTTAGGCCTTTCCAAAAAATCTACTAGGGCAAGTGTTGTGTTGTGTCCCATGTTATAAAGTATCAAACCTAGAATATCTTTGGAACCAACTGAGCTCCATACAAGAAATTTGGACTGAAAATATGTTTCAATATGTATCATACTTATTGATCTACTTTAAATCAATATTACTCACTTCTCCTCATCAGTAATTAAAAAAAGTGTTTTCAGGAGTCAAAAGTTAAAATTTTTAAATTCCGCTGTTATTTATTTAAAACTTCAATTTCATTAAGAAAAGTAACATAAGAGGTACATCAAAATAGAGCCCTTTTAAAGGAAAATCTAATGTTATCATACGAGTAAGTTTTAGGAATAATTTATTTTTAGGTGATTGACATGCGTCTGAATGCCAAATGAGGGAGTGTTGTAAAATGTCTCATATTAACTGTTGTAAAAAAATCACCAGATAAAGATGCCTAAAAAATAAAATATTTGACAAAAACTGAAATAGGAAAAACATTTACACTTCTGTTGGTTGTCAGTGTGGCATGGATCCCAATATAATTAGTTTTATTAACTTTGCGAATGAAAAATAACAGTGTATCTGTATCATCTTGTTAACTAGTGGAAAAATGACGATATACCGATAACCTTATCACTGGTAAGAAAGCAGTTACTTTATCTCCCAAGGGAGAAAAATATTGCATTATCAACCGTTCATCGCGTATATATCATCATAAGAGTGGGTTTTCGTAACATTCATGACTGGAGCATGAGTGCGAATGACACAAGATTAATAAAAACAAAGATGAAAATGCCTTTTTTTTTTTAAATTCGAAAATTTTCGTTCGCTTAGTTAATAAAGTATCGTACGCAACTTGATCAGAGTGATAAATTATCAACTTGTGTGATTACAGCTCTGGCCTACGACTTGTGCTTGCAAACTTCGCACTCGTCGATAATTTCTCACTTTCCTCTCATGTTGCGAAATATACTGTAGGTTTATACTCAAAACATTCCTCTATTAATGTCTCATAATTTGTTCTTTAATTTGGATGAGTTTGAAAAATAGATTGAATTTATATTAAAATAAAACTCTGGCACAAAGAGTAATTTTTTATATGTTGTGACATGTTACAACATTGTTTTGAATTTTCACAACCCCCTGTTGTAATGTGTCACAAATTTTTTTCGAATATCTTTTTCTCAGGTTGTTAGGGGCTTACAGTTTTAATAATTTACCTACTCCTATTTTTCAGACTTTTTAATGCTCTATTCAGTGGTATGAAAAGTGAAATACTTGGATAAAAACCTTGGAAAATTGGTGAGACATATCCAATAAATATCAAGTACAATTAATATGAAATTTTATTTTCATTTCAAAATTTCTTTGAAAAAAATGATATTCATTTTTCCTCCAGTAGTTCTTCTATAAAATAAAAAACTAGTAAATCGACTGTGATAAGAAAAATATTTAATTTTATGAGGGTGTACAGTTTTGCGATCGTTTGTTTTGTTTTTCTTTTTTGTTTTGTTGTTTCTTATCGCTAATTATTGCAAATTGACTGACACTCCTTTTACATTCATTTTGACCTTTCCTATTGTGTGTTCAAAGTTCAAGTTATTCAAGTTATTCTCTCAATGAGGAAAGATTTCTAATTTAAGCATTTTATACGCTGGAAGGTAGTACGTTCCAATTATTAACTATCGTAGATTTGGGGATTTGTTTTTGAAAAATTGTCAAAAATAGTAGCTTCCGGTGATGTACACGATGTTGTTAGTAAAATAATTAGTAGTACGAAAAATTTGACTGTTTTCTATAAGATTGTGTTAGGTATAGATCTTTGAGAGATTGGATTAGGAAACACATAAAAATTGACTGTGGGCTTAACCGTTCCAAACGTTAGGATCAAAATCCACCCACGAATCCCCAGAAAATACTATAATATCGAGTCATTATCTTCCTGAGAAAAATGTAATCCATAGATTCTTTAAGAATTGTCCAATTTCAAAGTGAACATACTACAAATGATTTTGAGATGTCCCACTTAAAATTCACGGTCCTTTTCCAATAAGCTTACGAAAATATTTAATTTCCTTCGAACATGAAGTCTTCCATCCATAATGGAAAAAAAAAATCCCTCTTTCCACTGTCTTTGTTGGCTAAAATTTTCAAACGTGTATACTTATTTCAAATATGAAATTAACCCAACCCAAGCCTACTTCTCTTTTCTTTTTCATCGTCCACAATAAAAATACTGCATGAATGACACACAAGTGATGGACATAGGTACTTAACAAAACCTACGTAAATATATTACGTCTGTACATTTTTATGAATTTACTATACTAAATTGCCTGCATTCCTTGTAGCGAGTTCCTATTTCGGTTCGAAAGAGGCTAAAATTATTTAAACAGAAAGTACAAAAAAAAAAAAAGAGAAACAAAATTGGTTAGTATTTATTGTTCTGTATCCTTCATTTTGTAAGATCTTATATTTCATTCTATATAATATGTTTTCACGGTTTTTGCTGGAAACCATTGAAACTCGAAACTTGACGCATCAGACGGAAATACTAAAAACTCATGGAACATTTATCTCCCCAAGATTATACCGAATAAGTTTATATCATTATTTATGATAGCCACTTTGGTTTTAGCTGGTAAATCGAACGACTATAATAATTCGTCCTTATATCACACAAAGTGGATCTTAGTTTTGTTTCGTGGTGCGGATGGCGAATGCTTTCCATTATTATACGTGAAATGACTAAACGTGTTCGTAATAATACAACCACAAATGAAACGAGAGAAAAACAATGGCAGCCGAAAGCGTGATCCCTATACGCTACTAATAGACTTATTCGGTCGAGAGAAAAGCACGAAAATTGTAGGATTTGATATATGTTTTTTTTTTTTTGTTTTCCTCATCCTAAGATAAGAATCAAACTACAGTAGGCTATACATATGGAAAAAAATTTCACCTTAAAATTCCAAAACAATATGGGTATTCTTTATTAAAGCAGGTAATGTGCGAATTAGGAAACTTCGGTACTTAGGTACAAAAATTTTTACTGTCAGATTTTTTCAAGTACAGTAATTCTAACTTAATTTCAGAGCGACGAGGGATAAAAATTATTAATAAGTTTTAGTTTTTATTTCAACGTAGGTACGAACCTATAGGTAATGTAAAAATCTATGTTTTCAAGGAATTTTTCATTTTCCATTATTTAGGATCTATCTTTTCAGTGACAAAAATTACAGTTTACCCTATTTTTTCAGAGACATTAGTATAGCTTAATTATGTGAGTTTCTATGAAAATCTTGCTGATGTTGTACATTAGGTTATCGAGATAACGCTGAAATTCCTTTAGAATATTAAATTTATCAATTAAATCTCATAATCTAAATGAAATTTCAGTGATAGGTATTTCGAGAACCAAATGGGCGATTTCATTCAAATTTTCACAGAATCATAAATTAACATGTATGCACTAATGTCTCTTGAGAAATTTCAGCTCTCTACATATGATGGTTCGATTCAAATTGCACTCGATGATTTAAGGTTTGTATATGATTTCACCATATCAAACATAGCTACTGTACTTTATTGATAAGAGCCTGAAAAACCCATTCAGACGTCTTTATCATCACTAAAAACTAAAATTATCATTAAAATATGAGAAATAATTAGTCATAATTTTGTGCTACTCAGATAAAATCAGTGAAAATGAACGAACTTTCGATAATTATTATTAGACATTGGGGGTGTGATGTCCATTCAGTATGAGAAGATGAAATACATCAACAAAAGTATAAATTACAATAGAAAACACTTAACTACAACACCAGATCATAGTTTATTAAGAGAGTTAATAAGAAGATGTTTGCAATATTAGTTACAGACAAAGAATAAGAATGCAACAGAATAACAAAAGCAACCATCAGTGAAATGTAGAACTCAGTATTGCCAACCAGTACTCAAACATTTATTTCCCAATAATTATGAAGGTGGTGAAGAGAAGTTGATACCTAGGTAGCAATCCATATTAATCGAGATATCATAATAACAAACTTTTATGATTGTGTTGATAACATTGTAAACAATCATTAACAACTCTTTGTTTGTCAATTTCACAGAAATGTCATCCTTGCGTCATACAAAAAGTGTTAAAAAGATGTTTCAATGAAGTTTTGACGTCTAGGGGTTACCATTTTGCAACAAAAATATTTTTATTATTAATATATTACATTTTATGATATTTTTGTTGTCATGGTTGGTGGATAAAAGCAAAACAAATTAAAAAATTTATTGAACCTTCATGAAAAAGTTCCATTTGGGGGGGGGGGCAAATTAATTTTTTGGAGGCAGCACCACCATAGCCCCCTATTTGCACCAATGGACACAAATATGACGACAGAATTAAAAAATATATTTTTTGCAATACATGAACAAAAGAACAAGTTTTACATGCTTGTTTAGAGAATATAAACAATTAAATTTTCGGCTTAAGAAGTGAATGATAATTTTACAATCTCTTGCGAATCCAAATCCTGTGCAATTGTGTAAAGTATTTTACACACTGTTAAGCTTCTGAGCCCTGTGCAACAGGGTGTAAAATATTCGAACATATAAGCATTTTTATATTTTTATTTATGTTATTTCGTGGAAAATTATTCGTCAAGTTGCCAATCCAATCAAATTTTCAAAGAAATGTTTCAAATGAATCCTCTGCTTCTAATTAAATTAGAGAGCTAGGGTTTATAATGATCAAAAGAGGATAAAATTCAAAAAATTTACATATAATTTTCTAATTATCTATAGCTATTTGACAAAAAATAAATAAAAAAGACCCAAATTAATGGGAAATTTACATTTTTTTGAATCTACAAAATTCTCTTTCCTTTAATGATTCCTCAGTCACTATTTCAGCTAAAGAGCTGGAAGTGGTACCTCTCAAAAGAAGAAAAAATTTACCTGAATTTAGTTTTCTTTCAATTTTTTAATCATCTTTAACAATTTGAAAATAAACAAGCAAAAAAAAAATATATATTGATAAGAAAATTTTTTTTAAATCGAGAAACCTATTCTCTTTTACTCAGTGATTCTTCAGCCACAGTTTAAGAAAGAAATTTGGGATCAGTACTGCTAGAAAGTGGAAAACATTTATTTTAAACTAATTTCCTTATAATTTGTAAATCTTTCTTAGCTGTTTGAAAACAAACAAATAAAAAAACACAAAATAATGGAAAACTTGCCATTTTTATGCTTTTTTAGATTGACTTAATTTCCAAAATTTATTTCCTTAGGAGTTCTTGCTATATTTTGTTTTGTGCAGTATTAGTCGCAAAAAGTATGATATGCGATATGTGCTTGTGGGCTATATTAACAAATGTCAAGGCTTATCTACAAATTCTTCAAACTTGGTAAAAAAAATAGCCCATATTACGCATTTGTCACACAATATACCATTTTGTAACATACATGATTTTTAAAGCATGTACAGCGTACATAAAGTGGCAAATTCTAGAGCAGTGTGTCAAAATATCTACAACACATACTGCACATGATTAGATACTAATCACAAAAAAATATAGCGCGTAATAAGTATGGAAGGGCAGTTCTGACCAATGTGAAATTTGAAAAAATTACCTCTGGTAAGTGCAAACTTCACTCATGTTGTGGAACAAATACTTTTTACACTAATTACACATTACGTAAAGATCCTAAGTATTCAAACTTCTGATACGCTACAAAGCTGGTTCGTAGCATTGTAACCAAAGAATGAGCCATTTTCACTATGTCATATGTTAGACTTACTTTGCAGATTCTAGAATGTAAGCTATTGTGAAAATTTTCCCAGTTGATTTTAACAGGTGAATTCAAAATCTATCCTTTTCACGATTCGAAATACAAATGATACCGTCAGATCTTCTCGATTAAACAAAGGATGGAATTTGTGAGAATTTCTACCATCTTGTAATATTCGCTCTGTTTCGAAACTTTGTGTGGGTGTAAATTTTCACTACCTACGCTGCTGTGCAAGTTTCTGTAATCTCCGCCGCAGTTTATTCGGCAATAGTGCGAGCAATTTTACTAATTAATTCGTAGGTATTTCAATTAAAGAAGTTTGGTATGTAGTCTACCTACGAAATTATCATTTTGAACGTTGACTCAGACAATTAGATAGGTTGTCGGGTGTGTGAAATAATGCTTTTTTAAGCAAGGCGTTACTTAGAATGCTCGTCAAAAATTACGTTATGTATACCTACCCACTCACATATTATTGTGTCATTATAGAAAGTTTTGTCAAGGCTTACAATAGTTACGTAAGTACATATTTATCGCACTTACACGATAAAAGCTTACCAATAAAGTATATTCTGTTCAGTAAACTACGATATTGATTGAAATTTACTATGTACACAAAGCGGCGATAGAAAAAGAGAAATTTCTCGTTTCACACAAGTTAGGTACCTTTTATCGATAATAATGAAAATTTGTTGCGTTTCCCAATAGATTCCAAATAACCTTTTACAACGTAACCTAGCACTTCCATTGTTTAAGTATCATTCTTGCGGATTATCCCTAATTAACTTTGCTGCCAGGAGTGCCTTTTACTGCAGTAGTTCTTTGGAAGGGGAGGTGGGTTTAAAAGCTTTTTCGTCTGGGTTTTTTTCCACAGCAGTACATAAAGAGTGCAAGTTGCAGCACGTTTTGCTTATGACTGTACAGAGCTTTTCTGAGAAACCTCCCCTTACAAGAAGGTCAACAGTAGATAGTAGACCTTAAAACGAATAAAAAATGTTCAATTAATATGTATCCATTTTGGACAGGTACGGAGCTATGTATACTAAAAGAATGGAAGAAAAGTGTGTATCAAGGCCAACTTTTTCACCTCTAAAACATATTTTTGACAATGTATCACTTAATTACTTACGAAAAAATTTATCCTTCTTTTTTGGGGTCACAGCTGGTATATGGTAAGTAGGTAGTTCAATCCAAGAACAGACCATAAATTTGAAATCAGCTTCTCAAGAATCATGCCTCAAGATGTAGGTATCGCTTGATTTTTTATGAAAAATATACTGACCCTAAATCCTTTTTGAGCCCACAGAGGGGCCAACAGTTTTCAGATCAAAAGAAAAATTGTACAGTAAATTTAAATTCAACAGCTTAATAAACATATCCGACTATGTAACGCTCATTTTTTACGAAAAAATTACCCCATAACTGATGGTTACGACCTGGCATGGCATAAGAATAATTTCACCTAATAATAACATCCCTAATAATTTTTGCGCCCTCTCCGACGTATTATTATTTCGAAAGTAAATTAAAATAAAAATAAAAATTCTTTCCAACAATAAAATTAGCCGCGAGCGCCTCGGTTAGGCTAACTGTCTTAGCCTAAATTTACTTACGACAAACGTTTTTTCTGCCTCCATTTTAAAATCATTTTCCTTCCATTTTCGTCAACACTTCACTTCAGTCCTCGTAGTATTAATAATAATTGTTATTGTGATTGTACCTTGGTACATAGCAGATTAAACTGGTTTTTATTTTCCCATCTGTCTGTTTTCTCCCAGGGCAACCAATTTTTTAACTTTTATGTAAACTTTTTTCTACTGCACTGTTCAACCAGTATTTGTCACTTGATCAATAACCAGAAAAATACTTTTCTCCCGAGTATTCTTCACATGATGTGTTCTATTACAATGGACTAGATTTTCACTTGGCAATGGGCCACTTCGGATTAAAACTACGTAAAGTAGGCCATAGGAATATATGTGTTTGTGTCGGTGGAATTTTACCTACAGAGTTCGCCTACCACTTAAACTCTTTTTGGAGTCACAGAGGGGCCCCAATTAGTTATTCAATCCAAAGATAAATTGCAAATTTGAATTTGGCCGTTGAAAAAACATATTTGACCTATACCTATCACTCAATTTTTACTCTTAAAAAAATTACCCTAACTTATTTTTAAAGTCACAATGGGCCCAAAGAGTGGTTCAGTCCAAAAATGAATTTCAAATTTGAACCTCGCAGCTCAAAAGACGTATGTGCGATGATGTATTACTAAATTTTTTATGAAAAATTTAACCTAACCCATTTCTGGGGTCACAGGGGGCCCAGCAAGTGGTTTTATCTAAAAATGTACTATAAATTGGAACACAGCCCTTCAAAAAACTTACAATTCGATGATGCATTCATTAGTCTCCCTTCACTTCCCCCACTCACTCCTCTTTCTGTTTTTTCATATTAATCATAGTTTATTAGTCCTGTTGGGGAAGTGTCACAAGTTTTGTGTAACAGACGTTTTTAACCTGCTCTCACCAGTTTACTCTCTATGCTTAACGCCCCTTTAAAATTTTCACTTCAAAAAGCTTCTTTTCACTTTTTTCCTATTTTGTACAGCACAGGTACATACTAGGTGTTCTCGAAATTGTAATAAAAAATCTATAATATTGGCTTGAATCTTCAAATTATTAGTACCAAGTATACTTAATAAAGAAAGTGTAAAAGTGATGAGAACCTTTTTTTTTTTTTTTTTACTGGTTGTCAATACTAAGGGGTTACATAGACAAATAATGATTTTAAACCATTAATGTTGCGCTTTTACGCCTAGTGTACTCTTTAATAATCCGATAGTTTATTTTGTGTTAATAAATTATCACAATGTAGGTAGTCAGTCAATTTCACGACAGTACTCTACAAGCCATCACAAAGATGTAATAGCTTGCTATGCTATCGTGATAATATTATCATAGCGTGCACGAGACTTTAGTATAATATGTCTTAACTCCTTTTAACCGTTGAGAACTAGTAACACGACTATTGATCATTTTCCATTGGTTGTAAGGTGTACTATGCACTGTTAAATGTTCTGGAAGCATCTTAGAGAACACCCTGTATGTTTCTATCATTCAAAAAAAGTAAACAACTTCAAACCAGTTTAATCAGTTTTAAACTGTGAGATAAATTAGGTTTAACTGATTAGACGCCAGCTACAATAAAATTAAACCCTACTCATCGCCAGTTTAACTACCTATTTGGTGTAGGGTAAAGGTCTGTAAGATCGCGCAGTTCCCAAAATTGCGCACTCAAAATTTCTCAAAACTGAAGAGGTGATATAAAAATCCTATATTGTAACATTGCTATAACAATATAATGGATTTTGATACCAAAAATGTGATTTTACTACTTCTCATTCAAAAGATATTTACATTTTAAGATTTTAGAACATGAAATTATAATTTTTTCAAACTTCCTCGGAGTTTTTTGTGAGTTTTGTAAAATTCCAACGGCAAGTAACTTTGTAATGATAGAAAGTTCATTTAATAAGATTTTAGATGATATAATGAAGTTTAAACTTCATGCTTATTTAGGATGGAAAAAAATAGCTTCAAAAAATTCAATTCGTAAATCTTTAAGGTGATGCAAATATCAAATAATAGTATTTCATTCCATTTTATCTATCTTTTTTTCACACTACCTATGTGGAAATATGACAACAATCAGAGAAAACATAATCCTTCAGAAAAACGAACCGAGAGCTCAGATTTACTCTTAAATTGACATATTGAATTCAACTACTGACATAATCCTCAATGAAGAAAGCATTACAGTAGTAGGGCAAAGGTCTGTTGCGCACCTAGTGATTAGGTCACCATAACTTCAATTCAAATGATTAAATGTTATAATCCAGACCTTTGTCTATAGGATATCGAGAGAATAACTATTTCTTTTTTTACGGAGGTTCCGCGATCTTAGGAATGCAAATGCACAATCTCTTACAGACACAGTTTTTGACGTCACATTTTTGAAAGGTCTTGCAAAAATCATTATAGCTCCAGTTGTATTGGGCACCATAAGTTGTGCTTGAGATATGTTATAGACAAAAGTTTGGACTATAACATATCCCAAAAATTTTTACCATTTGTAATGAAGTTAAGGTGACTTAATCACTAGGTGAGCGATCTTACAGACCTTTACCTTAACCTGGTCTTACTTGTACGTAATGCTGTATAAATGATGTTCTCAACTTCTGAAAAATTGTACTTAGCTTACTGAGTTAATAAATGAAACTATTAATGTCTAATAAGAATTCAGATTAATTATCGGAACAGATTTTTGTGGTTTTGGCTTTTTGCAGTGTACTCGAGCCTGCTGATGGTGTAAAAGGCATTCAACCGGGAAAAAGTAAGATAAAATAAATATTAATTTTTTTTTGCGAGGTTAATATTTCCATAAATTCGAAGTATTATCGATAAATATTTGAGGAATAACTTTACTGAGCTGATAAAAGGAAAACTTTTACGGTCTATCATAAACACATTATATCTTAAATAAAGCACACCATCCAGATAAAAACCGGAAACTAATAAAATATTAACTAATAAATTTTAAAACTTGTAAAGTTATCGACAGAAAGTGAAAATCAAATCGATTTTTCGAAAAAAGTTGGATAGTTATTTCGAAATTATGACACTCTCAGCGAGAAATATATTTTGAAATTATCGTACCAAAAAAAAAAACCAAAAAAAAAAACGGAAGTTATTTATTCGGTTAAATATTCGTTTTGAACTTAGTATTTGTAGAAAACGTTTAATTATTTTTTCTCTACGTAACACTCGTAGCCAACATTTTGTAAGTCGTTTGTCACTCTGTTAGTGGAAAACATTTTTCATCGATACGGGTATGAAAATATGACGACAATTTTTTCGATGTTCGATGAAAAAAAAAAAAAGATTTTTTCCCAACAAAAACAGTTTTTGATGGTTTATGTGATACGTTCGTCTCCTTTCCGTACACGGCCTGAAGTGTCAAACGCAAAAATTATTTAATTTTGTGTGTGTCGAAGTAAAAAATTTATCTTCGTCGAACGTATGTGACTCGTTTTCTCCTAAATTAATTTCGATATATTTTGGATTTTATTCGCATTCAGTTTATCTTCATACATGTGATATAATAAAATAGTGCCTACTACGTATAACGGATTTTTATTCCTTTTTTTTCTCATCATCTCTTAACATTTTCTCTCGTACATTAGTAGGCTTTGTCATGAAAAATGAAAAATTGAAATAAATTTCGGAATTTGCGACGAAGAAGAAAATTGAATGAAATATTTTTTCAGAACGTGAAGAATATGTTAGCTGTTGGTTATCTTACATGCCATTAGTTCATCATTGGTTGGCTTTGTTTTTTTTTTTTTTTTCGTCTCTTGTTCATTGGCGTTGAAAATATTTCACAAGTTGTTTTATATTTTTTATCGAATGCAGGTACCGCACGTAACTCTGCTCAAAAGCGTGACAAGAGAGAAAAGGTTTTTTTTCTGTTGGTAAAAGCTTGCAGTTGATATGAACCGACTTTTTGACGTACACTTGTCAACCATGAATGACTTTTTTGGTTTCCCCTTGAAGCATGTATACGATCATATAGAAACACATTTGTGTTTTGATTATATATTATGCAGGAATGTGCTTCCGTCGAAAGACTTAATTTTGGGGAATGTAATTCAAAAAAGCTTAAATTCAAATGCACTGAAAAATCGAAAATAGGAGTTATTAATTGTATTATTGTGGTATGCCAGGGGAGCTTCTACGATGATCTCCCTTCAGTCCCTACAATATTTTGCAATTCAAAATTCCACGAGAGACAATGGCCACAGAATTACTACTGCCAGTTGGATAGCTCTGCCAGGTATCGTTGGACTTGAATTTATGCCATGTATAGGCAATTTTGATAACCCTTTTTCACCGCACTTGTATTTAATTCCATGATAGGACTTCCCAGGTCAGCAATTAACCACCAACCATTTCATTACACCGCCAAATTTCTCCCACTGCCCCATAGAAAAATTCAACACATTTTAATGTAAAAACACATGTCATATATTATCATGAAAAAGTATACACGAGAAACTAAAGTAGAAGAACATGTTGTTTTTAATACGAACATAAAAACTGAAGTGAGTGACTAACAGAAAAAAAGTTAGAGTTCGTGTACAAAATCACTTATCTGTCAGTTGAAAAAAATATGGTGGTGGTAAAAACTGATTTACAATACATACAAAATCTTATTGTCTAATTCCACGGACAAACTTTTGTTGGGGAAAAGGGAAGTGAACAAGGACAAAGTACATCGAAGGTAATAGAACAAAATTTGGAATCGGGGAAAAATGTAAGAGATAAAGAATTGTGAAGCGTTGAGGAATGACAAAAGAATCGTTTTAATGAAAGGGAATGTCCGTGGAAGGTACGTTATCAGGTATTTACAAGATCAAAAAAAAGTTGCGGATTCTATTTGAAAATGTTCAAATATTTTTGTGAAGCAGAATTTTTTAAATAAAATAGGATGGACCGAATGTGTCATTGTTAAATAAATTTGGTAAATTATTTGAAAAAAAAAGTGCGTGTAGCCCAAAAATTGGGCCAGATGAGAAACTATCTTGCTGTATGTAGAAATGTAACGAGTTTTATGCAGCGCTAGACTTTTACACACATTTTCTACCATTATTTCAGTTTTGAAAGTAAATCTTTTTGAATCAGATACATATAACTATATTTTGGTCCTTGACCAAAAAATTCAAAAAAATGAAAACGTTCCACGAATTTTTGGTTCAAAAACCAAAAATTTCACGTATCTGCAGCTTAAGATTTGCTAAGATTATTAAATCACTGTCTTGACTGCGTATACGCACTATGTTTTATCCAACATTATGAAATTTATGCACTTTCAAATTTTTTGAAAAACTGATGATCAAGTTGTCACTTCAATTGAATAGAACATTTCAGCTTTGAAACAGACCTCTCTTATTGCACTTAGTGATTCCTCAGAAGGCTGAGGTAGATGTTGCTGGAGAGAGGAGAAACTTTTCTGGAATTTAATTTTTATGTAATTTTTTAATCATCAGCTGCTTGAAAATAAACCAATAAAAAAACGCTAATTATTAGGTATATTCAACTAGTTTTTGGAATCTGGAAACCTCTCCTCTTTTAATCAATAACCTTCAGCCCTATTTAAGCTAGAAAGGTAGAATTGGCATTGCTAGAAAGAAGAGAAATTTTACGTAAATCTATATTCCATTAAAGTTTTTATTTATTCTAAGCTACTTGAAAATAAATGAATGAAAAAAATATTAAGGGGCTTAATAGTTAGAGTTTGTAACTTGTATACCTTATTTATCATCTACAATATTTTTCCTCTTGATTATTGTGGAATACCTTGTCGTGAGAGATATTCTCACAGAAGGAAATTCTACAGAATTTAAGCGTGTTCAGCCACTTCGTACATAAGTACGGGTAAGCCAGAAACAGACTGAACACTGGCGATTTTAGAGCCGATTTGGGTGGTTTATATACGGCTTATTTACACGCACACTAAGACACGTATGTAAGAATATACGTACGTTTGTGAGGGCGGCCAGGTCGCATCATCCCCTACCGTGATAAGAGATGACTGACGGGTTCGTGTACGGATTGTGACATTGTTTCATTCTGTCACGATTTGGTACTCATACATTACCTGCATGTACTTGCAGGTAATTACGATCAAACGTATTTAGTGTGTTTAACGTCACAAGGATGATTATTTGCCTGCCCTTTGTGGCGGCAACTGTCGTCGAGGGGTCCGAGCCCCTTTACCTCTTACCGATGAGTCCCCAAAATTATCTAGTGGCTTCATATTCATTCATCCACTTTATATTACCTCTAATGTTTCTTTCTGATATATATGAATTCGTCTATCTTATTTTCCTTTATCTATTCTTTTGACTACATATTAATTTGGTTACCATATTTTTCCTCTACATTTTCTTTCGGATACATTCTAATTCTGCTACTCAATTTTTTCTATATGTGATATTTCCTCTACCTATTCCTTTGGTTACATACTCATTCGACTAATTTATTTTTTCCTCTAAGTTTTCACTGGACTACGTATTAATTCAACTACCTTATTTTTCCTCTACCTATTCATTTGGCTATATGTACATTCTCCTAACCTATTTTTCCTCTATGTTTTCTTATAGCTATATACTAATTTAACTATCTTATTTTTCTTCTACCTATTCTTTTGGTTAAATATTAATTTAGCTAAATTATTTTTTTCTCTACGTTTTCTTTTGGCTACATAGGTATTGGACATTGGGGGCTTGATGTCCATAATAAATATATTTATATGTCAATAATAACTATTAAAGAAAATAACACCACTCCAGTACCGCACCGAGTAATTAATTTATTGTATGTATAATAACAAGTAGATGTTATCTCTACGAGTACAAGAAGAAGAAGTAAAGAAGAATAAAATAATTTTTAGTAGTATTAATGGCGGTATTGTATATCAGTGTAACCAACAAGTGCTCAAACAATCAGTGTAACCCCAACACTCCCTCCTTTGTTGAGTGACGCAGTTGGTCCTTTGAATTCTTAAATTGGTGCGGTAAAAGAACTGTTTGGAGAAAACCATTATTATGGAAAACCTCCAATTTTCATCGAAAGAATATTTACTCCTGTTGTTGAGGAGAAACCGTATAAACAGTATAAAAACCTCGACTTGAATCTCTCTAATCTCTATTCTCCATACTCTCATCTCCGTTTTAAATCTCCTTTAGAGGAAAACTTGTAATCAAGAAAAACCTCTATTTTTCCGATTGTTACTCCTATTCGAAGAAACCCTTTTACTCCACAAGGTAAAACTTCGAAATATTGCTAAAGAAAATATTTAAATTTGTGTATTATTCTTGTTATTATCACTTAATTAGCCTTAAGCCACCATAAGACTATTTAAGTAATTTGTTATTGTTCTTCGAAATAAAATGTAAAGTTTGTACAAAATAATAAAATTCATATAATTAATAAAAATACAAAACGAAAAACAAAACAATTCAATAACACAAATAATAATAAAAATAGTAGTCACTCCTCCCAAACACAAACATATTTACAAGTGGGTAGGTAGTACTTAAATAATAATGACTTGATTTTTTTGACAAGATCGTTTTCAAGGTATTTAATATATCTCCGTTTCATCTCCGATCTACTGCATTCGTGTCTACTGATTATCTGTAAATAAATTATTTTATGTTACTATTACTCCAGTAACATTTAAATTATATGTATATATAACACTCCAAATTTTAGTGGTTGGTATTGTCCTTTAAGTTTAGTATTCTCCATACTAATTTTTCAAATACTTCTATCGACAAAGGTTTAGTGAATATGTCAGCCTCCTGATCTTGTGACACAACTTTAACTAAATTTACTTTACCATCTTGTTGAGCTTGTCTCACGTAATGGTATCTCGTGTGTAGATATTTTAAGCCTGGTGCTCCTACCATCTGAGCTCCTTCGATAGCAGATTTGCTATCACAATAAATTGTCGTCGGTAAATAAGATACTCCTATTATTTTCTCCGTTATTTCAGCTTGAGTTTCTATCTCCTTGGCTAATTCGCTCATGGCTATGAATTCAGCCGCACAAGTGGAAGTGGTTACACACTGTTGTTTGTAACATTTCCAAGCAATTACGTCTCCAAATAGTTTAACAGCGTACCCAGCTGTTGAAGCTCCGGTTACTAGGCAATCTCCCCAACTTGCATCCAAGTAACCTTCTAAGTTATCACCTTCTCCAAGATAAGTTATTCCTAAATTCTCCGTATGTTTAAGGTATCTAAAAATTCTTTTTAACTCCTGTATGTTCTCCAGTGTAGGGTTTGATTGACATCTACTCATTAGGTTTACCGCCAATGCTATATCTGGTCTTGTTCCTCCAGTCAGATATAACAAACATCCGACAGCTTCTCTGAATGGATATTTTTCTCCAATTTGTGATTCCTATTTCTGTTCATAATTATTTTCATTTCTCTGTTTAACTTGCCTTGTCACCACTGGTGTTTTGCAAGGCTTACAGTCTTCCATTTTAAATCTCCTCAATAATTTGTTAATAAAATGAGACTGTTTTAACTCTAATTTGTTAATACTCCGATTTCTTTCTATTTCAATACTTAAATATTCTTTGGGTGTTCCCATGTCCGAATATTTAATTATTTTTCGTAAATTCTCCTTAAGTTGTTTAATTGACTCCAAACAATTTCCAGCTAATAATATGTCATCGACATATGCCAGAAGTATAACAAATTTATCTCCTTTTCTCCATTTAAACAGACAGGGGTCCTTAACATCACTAACCAAGCCAATTTTATTCATTTCTGCGGTAAAGAGGACATTCCAACTTTTTGGACTTGTTCTTAGGCCGTAGATTGAATTATTTAATTTGCAGATTTTGTTTGCCCATTCCGAAGGATTTATCTCCACTCCTTCAGGAATCTCCATATATATATAGGAGTGGTTACTTCTCCATGTAAAAACGCAGTTTACACATCTAGCTGACAAATCTCCAGATTGTACTTATTTACTATTGATAATAAATTTTGTTCTGTTGTCAGCGGTGTTACTGGCGCATATATCTCCAATAAACTATACTGCATTTTGTCTTTGAATCCTCGTCCCACTAATCTCGCTTTATAGCGTATTCCTCCATGTGGCTCTATTTTAGTTTTGAATAACCAACGAAAATCTATAACATTTAATTTTCTCCCATATTCATCAACAACTGGGTGGTCTATAATACTCCCGACCTGATGTTCATTTAACGAGTTTAGTTCTTCCTTTATAGCTTCTCTCCTCTCCTGACTATTTGAGGAACTCATTGCCTCCGTATAAGTTTTAGGATCCTCATTTATTTCCGCAATAGCTATATGTATACGTAAACTCGTCTGTGTTATTTTCCGAGTCCCCAGTATTAACAATATTTTCTCCTTCGATATTAAATGCTTCAACCTTTTGTCTTTTCGCCTCAGACAGTCTCCTTGATTTTCTCTGTTTGACTCCTGTTGAAGCAGGTGTTTCTTCTTTCTCCGATTCAGACTACATTTTAAATTTATCAAACCAGTCGTTGTCAATATGTTTATTTTTCTCCAATAGTTTATATTTCTCCCTATAAACTATTTTCTCATTAAAACGTACGTCTCTCGATTCAATAAACATTTTGTTCTCTGGACTATAGAGTAAGTAACCTGACGGAGTATATCCAACCAAGATGGCTGGTATACCACGTCCTGAAAATTTAGTCTCCAGTCTCCGTTTCACCTTAAAATATGCCAAGCAACCAAATCTCCTTAATTGGTTGAAATGGCAATTTATGTTAAGCGAGATCCTTTTTATTGGTGTTTCATAATTTACTGATTTGTGGGGTGTACAATTGTACACATAAACAGCTGCTTTGACTGCCAAATCCCACATACTCTTGGGCAAACCTGAATCTAGCATTAATGCTCTTACTCTGCTCTGTAATGTTCGGTTAAATCTCTCCTCTACTCCATTATGTTGTGGTGTGTCAGGTGGATCTAGTTGTAGGTCAATTTTCTCACTTTTTAATATCTCCTTTGTATATCCTCCGGTAAACTCCGTACCTTGGTCTGACCTCAAGTAGCACACCTTAACATCGTCTCCGATTAAATTAAGAGCATTATGTAAGAACAACTCCAAACATTCTCCAACCTCCGTCTTATGGATCATGATGTGTGCCTGAGCATAACGTGAGTAGTCATCAATAAACACTACTATAAATCTCCGTCCTCCAGGAAATGTTGCTGGTGAGATAGGTCCCATTACATCTGAATGTATCATTTGTAATGGTTTCTCCTCTCTCCATCTCGATTGTTTAAATGGTATTTTTGATAAATTAGCTATAGCACATGTTTCACAATCCCTAAATACTCCAGTGAACTGAACTCCTTTTAATTCGGGATGTGTATTAGCTAATTTCTTTAAATATTTCTCCGATAAATGACCTAATTTGTAGTGCCAGAATAACTCAAGTGGTATTTGTTTGTTTGTAATCTCCATGATGGTAGTAACAGGCATTTTATCTCTGTCTAATATATATCTATCACACACTATATTTTCAGTGTCAGTAACTGATTTTTCATTTTTCTCCTCAACTCCCTCCGTCTTTTTCTCCTCAAGACTTACTCCATCTTTCTTTATTTTCTCTAATTTCTCCTCACTATTATCACTGTCTCCTCTCTCCATAGTTTATTATCTTCATTCTCCGATAGTGTAGGTGAACCATTCTCTTTATTAATATTTTCTCCATTATTTTCATACTCTTGGTTTTTACTTTCTTCTCCTAAAATATCTCATTTAGCTCCTACTCCCTCCAAATTGTTTGACGAAGCTATATCTCCTACATGAGCCTGGCTAAATATTATACGATGAGCTAACTCCAAATTCTCATCGTTGTAAATAGACGGGCCAAATGTATGATCAGTATAGAACTGTAAGTGCCAAAATGGCTAGGTATATGGTCCTTGAAAATAAACTACACTTTGCTCCAAGTTTGTGATGCGTACTGATTCATTATCAAGAACGACTGTAAAACCTACGTCTACTAATTTTCGTAGAGAAAATAAATTTTCCGAAAGATTAGGACAACACCGTACTCCTTTAAATACTAATTTATTGCCTTGTAAGTCACGAGTTACTAATGTACCTAACTCTGTACACGGTAAGCGTGAACTTACATCAGCACTTGAAACTTCCTCCGTATAGGCTTTACGAGATTGTAAAGAATATGCAGTAGACATTAAGTGCTGAGTGGCTCCTTTATCAGTTAAAAATGAAATTTTATAAGTACTACCTGATGACTCCGTATTTGGTTGTCTCTCCAGTTGACCAACCTCCATTGGGGTTTCCTCCAAATTAGTGGCTATTAGAGTCGATTCAAGTGGGGCATTCTCCGATTTTCTAATGAATGGGATGGGGCTTGGTGGCAGCAGGATATTTAGATATTCCGGAATATACTCCACGGTGTCTGGTCCGATCACTCCGGTAATCGTCACCATTTCAGTCTCCAATTCAACTGTTGTCTCCACTCCGATATCTAAGTGCTCCTCAACAGCTGACTCGAAGATGAAAGACTCTTCACTCGAAGAGTACAGATCCTCCGGGTTCAACACATATTTCACCGATGTATGTGTTGACTCCGACAATGTGGAAGCATCTCCTTGCTTCTTAAACACCACCTTACCGCATGCAGCAACTCCTCTCCAATTACTAACTGTGCCCCGAGCTGGCTTGTTAATTCCTCCACTGATCCGTTTCATCGGATCATTAATCAAGCCACTCTTTTGCACAGGCAGTCTTACTCCACGACCAACTCTGCGGCCATGCGAAAATACTCCTCTTCCGCCAAGGTGTGTTGCTACAAATCCAGTTCTCCGATATTGAATTCTTGTATCCGATACCACCGTTTGAATTTTCCCTCTTTTGGGGCACGTCGCTGAAATGTGCGTTGTCGTGACTACTCTGCATGTGTAGCACATTCTCCCTTCCATCGCAGGATTCGGGCAATTCACTCCAAAGTGCCTGTAGCATTGGCAATTATAACACCATATGTTGTCCAGAGAGGACGGAGTGTGCGTTATTCCAGTTTGCATTCCTCCACAACCTCTGTAGACAATATTTGCCTAAGATGCCACCGTAGCTTCTCATCCAACTCCATCAGGTTTCTTCTCCATTTGCTTATTCGCCTCCGCCTGTAACATTAAGCATTTTAACTCCTCAATCGAAAGACCTATATCATTTTGGCGTTTCGTAATAAAATTTATTGTTTCAATCATATTTGAGGACTTGGAGGCAGCCATGTAAAAATAACTCCTCTTCTCCTTCTCCGTTAATTGATCATTCTCCTGATTACTCTCATATTGTCGTATCAATTCATCAAATCGATTAAAGAATTGATACGATTTCTCCTTCGAAGGATTGTATCTTAACAGTGCGAGCTCTTTTCTCAATGCCTCCAACGCATTATGAAATTCACACTTTTTAAATTCTTTCAAAGTATTTAAGATTTTATTAGGGTCGTTCTCCGATACGATCATTTTATGATAATTATCATCTATGTGATTTATTATTATATCACGAACTAAATTTAATCTCAACTCCTTTTCTTTATCATTATATTTTTCTATCTCCTTCTCTAGGCTTTCTATAACCCCATACAAATCCTTCGATATTAACTCCGATCTAAGATAAACAAACCATAAATCATATCTCAAAATCCTCGTTAGTTTGTATTCACGTTTTATATTATCTCTCATTAAAATTATCTCCAATTTTAATTTCTTACCAGACTCCTCAGGTAAATCAATTTCTCCTTTTAATGCGTCAACGAGGATTTCTAAAAACTCCCTTTTAATATTTCTCTCCGATTTTGTACTTTTCTCCTTTAGTTTGTTATTTATTGGCTTTTCTACATCTCCTAGTCCTCTATTTACATTATTTTCTCCAATCTCATTTTGTATATCAACATCTTTATTTTATTTTTCTATAAATACGTGATTTGTAAACTCTGTTAGCATACTCTACAATGATGCAATGCGGCATTTTAACTCCAAAACCTCCGGCAACTCCATTTGTTGTGCCTCATTTTCTTTCTCCCACCACATAGCCTCGAAACATTTTCTCGCCACCTCCGCTGCCAAACTTCGGGCATCCGCCTCGCACGAAGACATAGGCACTTCCTTCGTACTTTTTGATTTCTCCGCCATCGCCTTTTCAGTTGCGTGTTGCACCAATTCACGAGATATTTTGGGTATTTTGTAAGTGGCGAGAAATTGATTAGGCTTTTTTGCCACTGGCTTCTCCGATAGCCTAGATTTCGATGTCGATATTTTAGCCACTGATTTTTGGAGAGCTTCCCCAGGTGTGGCTGCCTTCCACAAAGCCGGTTTCTTGCCCAACTTTGATTTCAGATTCTCCACCATCTCCTTTACAGCTGCTTTAGATTTGACTGTAACGAAGGGAACCACAATTAAATAGGCATGACGTCACTTACTCCTTCTCCACTTTAAAGCATTAAATATTATGAGCAACCCCAAAAATCATTACGGCTTACCCCGTCTCCATTCAACTCCTTCTTCAAGAAGGCGACTCTCCATCTGTGGGTCGACTTCTTCATATTGGTCGAATTCACCGACCAACTCTTCCTCCAGATACTCCTCCACCGCATACTCCGAATAAGACGAGGCTGAATCAGTCACGTTTTCATTGTTTTATTTGAGCTACCTACTAATTTTTGGAGTTTTTTAATTTCACAGAACAAAAATGGCTCTTAAACGTTAATAGCAAAACTGAGAGGAAAACTTTAAAGCAGCAAAAGTACTCTCTATTTCCTGTACTTGTAGATATATGAACAATACAAATGGAAAAACTTGAAATGGAGGCTCATTATCATCATCAGCACATGCATCTGTACCTTGATGTAAAGAGCTTTAAGGATACTACTCATCGGTGACTACACTCATTTTCAGTACCTAGTATGATTTCCTGTCACGTTTGTACTACAGTGGTGTACAGTGGACTAAAACTGTATAGTTATATTCCGCACTTTATGATGAATATTATTTTACTCTGACCATGAGTTTATGTTTGTTTTATTTTAATAATTTTTGTTTAAGAAAACAAAAGAATTTCTAAAAAAAAAATTAATTAGGAATAATGATATATGTAGTTAACATTATTACGTTAAAAGGTGCTCTGAAACATGGAAACAAAATGTACAAAATATGCATTTAAAATGAAAATACCATAAATATGACGCATTATAATGCGGTGTTAATTTTTCACCAAAATGCAATTTGAAGGAAAAGTTCTGACATTTTGAATATTGGTAGTAGGCGTACTTAATCCGGTCTGCAAAGTGTAACTCAAATATGCAATAAACTTATTATATTTCGAGTAAAGCTGGGAAGGAACAATTTTTTTTTATAGTTTAGTTAAATTTATACCTATCTTTTCTTTCACCATCATAATTTTATTTTTAGCCAAATAATTTTGTAAATTTTGTAAATTTTGTAAATTTTGTTATGCCTCATAGAGAAAATATCCCATATGTATCTAAGCACCATTTCCATAATTTATTCACTTTCTGATGGAAAAAATTTTACAAAACTACGGTTTTTCATGTCTAATTTTCGGATAAAAACAATTTATTTCACAAGAAATATTAACTGCTTACATGTAGTCTATAGCCTAGAATTCAACAGAAATGTTTTACGGAACGTCTTAATTGTTTTTTGCCGCACCCGTTCACATGAAAAGAAGCATTTACATGAAAAATAGAAACGCCATGAGGGATTTATGTGTTCTGTACTTTTGAACCGAGAAAACTTTTTCACATAGGTATCTTACGTGTATAATTTCAAGTTGAAAAACTAGCTTGTTGGCGACGAGAATATTCTTTCATCCAATTTCCAAAGACTTTTTCATCATTCTTTACCACCTTAAAAAGGAATGTTGGATAAATTCGCGTTAATGAGAATGGAACTTTTTTGCACGAGTATCTGCTGCCTATCAACAATTTATAAATGTAAAATTTTTTCCTATCAATATAAATTTCTATTCACATCAGTTATATTTGTTAAATATGAATTTAGCTCTGTTCACTTTTCAAAGACATTAATCAAACTATCATTGAACCGTTGCGTAAGAGATGATACTTAGAGGAAATAGTAAGCAAAATTAACAAAAATGAAATAAAAAAAGTAGTAAGTATTTTGTTGAAGGGAAAATGGTTGAAAATGAGAGAATGATATTATTTCAACATTTTCATTTCATTTTCAATTTGTCACAAGAATTTTTAGCCAAATATTGGAAGATAAAACACAGAATTTTTCATTCCAATCTACATTAAAATATATTCCTCCAAATCTGAAGCAATAAAATGAAAACAAGATGTTCCGAACTTTAAACCACAAAAACAAACATGTTTTATTCAGAAGAATAATTATATTTCACAATTCTTTTTTATGGAAGCAAC
This sequence comes from Ericerus pela, assembly GCA_011428145.1. Classification (NCBI taxonomy): domain Eukaryota; kingdom Metazoa; phylum Arthropoda; class Insecta; order Hemiptera; family Coccidae; genus Ericerus; species Ericerus pela. Next base: position 366,011 of record WOFM01000199.1, on the reverse strand, counting down.
CTCCGGTCTTCTTAACATTGAGAATCCATTGTTAACCACTGTTCATGAAAGTGAACCAGAAACTGAAATTTAGCAAATTCATGAATGTGAAATTAAAATTATACACTCCTAGATATGGTAGTATATTGTGTTTACAGGAATTAATTGCGCATTCACGGATTTGCTGCTAAAGCATATTTATGGAGTCGCCTGTATGATTGTAGGTGGGTAGCCCAAATATGACCAAACATTCTAACAAATTTATTCATTAATGATATAAACTTTTCAAAATATTTTGACGCATGCGGCTATATACCAATTAAAATTAAAAATTATAAATAAAATAAATTCACCTTTTTGAACGCCCCGTGATCAAATAGTCCGCGGATTTATTTCCTTCTCTCGTAGCCTAGAAGTTAGGCTATGTGTATAATCTTGCTTCCCTAACATAATTTCGTCAAACAGAAACTTTTTCTACAAATATATAAACTTCCGCGGACCTGTTCTCTTTTCTTTTCCTATTTCACGTCAACTCATTTCATAATTTCATAATTTTTCCTGTCTATTACCATTCTTCTCTTTCCATATTTGTCTTATCATCCACCACGTCCATCATACATGTCACATCATTCTATTATTCCCACCTTTTTCCTTCTAAAAACTATCGCTGCGGACAAATTTCTACTCCGTATCTACGTGTATTTTTAACCCTCCACTTCCCGTCCATTGGTATTTTGACCTCCGACGCACCGTAATACAATTCTTACCTTTTTTTTCATCCCCTCTAACTTCCACAGACGGACTGCTTTTGGCGGGCTTCAAATCTTTTTCTCTAGTCTTACTACTACTTCTTTTTTCGATGCTCAATTTTATACACGCGTTTTTCTTAATCATGTTAAATATATTTGTTAATTCTAGACGACATTTCATGTTATAAATGAATTCGAAATACTTTGCCGGTATGAAATATCCGTGTATTTTTTCTTTTTATAATACACTGCATTTTTGAATATGATGTGTTAACTTTATTATGGCAAAGGGGAAAAAGGTACGTACGGGGATATAATAAAAATGGTCCCTTGACATGGTCTAAATTCGAGTCCACGGACACCTGGCAGGCTATTCTGGGTTGGGTGGTGGTAATTCTGTGGCCACCATCCAGTGTAGGTGGTTTTACCAAAGTCCTGGAGCTGTGTCAATGGTTGTATAAAGATATTGGTTGGCCTTGCGGGTAGTGTGGGCCGTTTGTGACCCCCCTCGCATACCACAATTTTTCAAAAAAACAAAAAGAAAAAGGAAAAGAAAAAATAATCGCTGATACATTTTCGCTGAAATCTGGCATATATTTACGAATTTGAATTTAAATTAGACTCGTAACATCAAAAGAATTATTTATTTTTTCCTCCATGAGTAATGCAATCGGTGCCACCCTATAAACACTTTTATTTTCCAAAGAACTGCCTAGAATATTCAAGATAATTGGAAGTAGGTAAAAAAATTAATAATTTTCTTAGAGAATTTAGATTTCATTGGTATAAAAGATTATATTTTTTTAAGAGTTTTTTTTATGTTATCTCTGCATATCAAACTTATGAATTACTCGAATTAATTTGTCTTTATAAAGTCGACCCTTTCTTTCTTCGAAATTTCCAAAATAAATTGCTCGTTATATTATTTTTTCATTTCAAATCACATGAAGAATATTCCGTTACAATCAAAAGCCATAAAATGAAATGTGGTTGGATAAAATTTCTGAAGGTTTTTCGTGAGTATGAAGGCAAGCGTCAAAGGAAAAAATAAACACAAAACCTTTAGTGAAATGATATTTTCAGTTGTACGTATAGTTAATGTAAATATTTTTTTCATAACTCATTTTTATGTCAGAAAAATAATAAATGAAAAAGCAGTTTCCTTGTTTTTTCTGATAACGTAGTCAACTAGACAGAAGAAATTTTTTTTAAATTTGACAGGAAAATTTCATATGTGTACTAGTTATTATTACTACTGACTTTGACTTTATCTTCTTCTGTTTTCCCCAACTAGGAAGGAACATAATCAGAGATGGTGACGTAGAATTGAATTATATATATATATATATATATATATATATATGCGTATTTTACACGTAGAATATGTAAAGTAGAATATCCAATTTTATGTGGAATATGTAGAGTACAACGAGCATATGAATCAATACTAGAGGCACAATACGCTTGTTTTCAGTGAGGTCGCTATCCCCACTCCGTTAAACTTAGACGTTCCACTTAAAATACATAGAAAATATGCGTTTTTAGTTTCCACCCGAATTTTCGGTCATAATTCTCTTATTTAATGTGATAACTACTTTTTCGAAACAAATGAAATTTTAGAAAAAGTTTCAAGGAATAAAATGAACTCAGGAACAAAAAATTTGAGTCCTTAGAAACGGAGAAAATTGAGGAAGAAGATGTAATTGTACATAAAATTGACTTAATTCAATGTTATCAGTAAGATAACTGATGATAAGGCTCAAAAACAGTGAATTCATGAAAATGATTACCTAGTTATGATTAGATCTCTTTAGAGTTAAGTTTACTGATAACATTAAATTAAGCCAGTTTATTGCACGATTTCATATTCTTTTTCAATTTTATCGGCTTCTAAGGGTTTAAACTTTTTGTTCTTGAGCTTATTTTGTTTCTTGAAATCACCTATAAGATTTATTTTATTTGGAAAAGGTAGCTATCTTATTAAATAAGATAATTATGGACAAAAATCTGGGTAAAAATATGAATTTTAAATGGGGCGTTTAGGATTAATGGAGTGAGGGTAGATGGCCTCACAGAATGTCACGTAAAATGTAGCCTATTGTGCCTCTAGTATTAATTCATATGCTTGTTGGTAGAATGGGTAGAAAATAATACTGATAATGTGACAAAGTAATGATAACATTAATTAGAGTTATCAATTTTGTTTACATTCTATTTGTTTTCTATATATTCTACATTTTCTACATCCAAAATGTATAATATCAAACTATACGCATTGATTACCACCCTTGAACATAATTTTATTTCATAATACATGATCAGAAAGGTAATGTTTACCACAGAATATGAAATATAATAGAGGACGCATGAAACACAAAAAACAGCATCACTTTTACGATCAAAATATCCTTCACACCGAAGGTTTTGACAATTTTCATTCTTATTTTTACCTGCGAAATTCATGTTGATTGTGATTTCTAAGTTGATAATTACATTTATTTATTCATTTGATTAAATTATTTGAAAAAAAAATTCTGATTATTGCCTATGAACCCAAATGAGGGGCGAGGAAATTCAAATTTGTATCAAACAAGTAGGAATAAATAGCTTCGAAAGCAGTGCCATTTTTTGTTTCAGCATTTAGATGAAGGTGCATCCTCTTTTATATTTAATACTCTGTGATGTTTTCATTGACATTTTGCAAGCCAAAAGTAGAGCTTTTCACTGATCAAAGCACAATATCAATGTAGAGAATTGTTTCTGCCTCCATGTAAAAACTTTTACATCGAGGTTACAAGGTAACAAGATAAACTTTTTTTTGATGGAATGTTAATCTATAAAACTGCAAGACAATGTTTTTATTTTTATTTCAATAATTGTAATATTATACCAGCTTCTTTTTTTTTTCTTTTTTTTGCATGCTAAAAAAAGTCACCTAACCTCCCAACCAATCAAAATTATTAATTGAAATAATATTTAATGAAAAAAAAAAAAAAAATACCTAGAGAAGGGTTTGAATTTTCAACCTTCAGCATGCCAAACACACAACCTACACATAGGACCACAGTTCGCTGATTAAAAAAGGGGGTTTTCACCTTATTCTATCATTTTGAAAGCACTTCATTCATCATTAAGAATATTTATGAAGCATTTGATTAACGTTTTGTCGCTTTCTGATCATTAATTAGATGACTCGGAAATTGCTCACTTTGCGCTCATTTCTCAACCTTTCCCTTCCATGTAGAAACACTAACTTTTGAACCTTGGTGTGTAATATATCTACTATTTTCGACCAATTCTGTATAATATTCCCTTTTTTTTGTAGCGCTGTTCGTTTCGTTCTACATAAGCATAAAATTTTATCAATAAATTATTCTAAGAAACGTATCGTCCACCATGGAACACACGTGCCATCGTGAAAACCTGAAAAAATCATCATAATTATTCGAACTAGTTTAACTTTCGTCAATATTTATTCAAAATTTGCGAATCACATTTTCATAAAATTTTCATACCCTCCAAAATAAACGATTCTTGAATAACATTATCCGACACGTGTAACGCTTGTTGCCTACGCACATTGCCGTAAATAATAATTTTTCAATTCATCACCATTAGGTATCGCATTAGTTTATCCGCTTGTTTCAAGAAAATGCGTAACTATTCAAAAGAAGAAAATTAATTCAAGACAGCATATTTTTCAAAAACTCTTAAAACCATGTTTAATTACAGATCTTTTCAGTAATAGTGAGTGAGCTACTCCAGCGACTCGCTGAATTTTTTTAATAGTTAATGGTTTTCAAGTTTTCAGATGAATTCATCAACAGACTCGACATTTTTTACATAGATCTTTTTTATTTAGGGTTTATTCCTAATCTTAAAAAATCACATTTGTGACGTATTCAAAGACTTCACTGTGACCATTAGTCTGGGTTATTGACATAACTTCGATGAAAATTTAGATAAATTCGTAATTTGACGCTGATATGACATGCGTTTCTTTTTTTTTCTTTTTTTTTTTTGTAACATCAATCTATGAATTATTTAAGTTTTAATATAATATTAGGCTACATTTTAGCCAAAAATTCGCCATAATGAACGCAGATAAATCATACCATAGAAAAGCCTAATGTCACGTTACTATCCTAGATAAAGATGTAATATGTTATTAAATTGTGATATAAAAATCAATTTTACAGGTACTTCAAACTCATAGATATAATGGGGAACCCAATAACACTAACGCAATAAGAAGACATTTTACAATTCACATAATTATAATTATGGAAAAAAATGGTACCATTGATGAGAAGTATGACTGGTACAAAGATTTTTTAAAATTGAAAAGTAATGACATAAGTGCCCTACACAGATGTTAAAACAATGACATGCAGTGGCGTAGCTAGATTGTTTTTGGTCGGGCCAAGGAGGGGCCAAGTAACAAATCACTTGTAAAACCTTTGGTACTTAATTGAAGTAAAAGAGAAAGGGAAACAAAAACTAGTCAAAGCCTTGTAGCGATTATTAAAAAGTAAAAAATGGAAAAATTTATTTAAAATTGATATAAAACAAATTTATAATTTTCATGCTTACCTGCGAACTTGTGTGGTATTCAAATCACTGACCACCAATGATTGTATAATTTGTTTCTTGGTAATACAGCATTACTCAAGATTAAAACTTTAGAAGAGCAGAAGTGGTGGTAACAACAGCTGATGCATGAGTGTGGGAGGTGTAAATAGTAGTCTGGAGCTAAGTAATAATTGTATTTTACAACTGATTTTTATTTTATTTTATTTTATTTTTTTAAATTAAATATATAAAATGCTAATCAATTTTATTTTAACTCCTGGGGAAATTGGTCTGCTCAAAATTCTTTTTAGCAGGACAGGCCTACCCTGTTCCGCCCTTGGGTATGCCACAGATGCTACGATGGAGGAAATGGGACACATTATAATAAAATTGTATAAAACACATAATAAGCGTCGGTAACCAACAGATACTTTAATTTCAATCACTACACCAAAATAAAAGTCATTATTTATAGGTAATTGTTATTGATGCGTAAATATCTAGTGCTTGGTCAATGGTAGGGGCTAAATGAGAATTACAATCGTCAGATTCTTGTAACTATAACTCTTACAATAAATTAAAACTCTCGTTTGTGTGTGTTATATGATGTGTAGGTGTGTGGTTGTGTGCGTGTGCAGCATACAACCACACTATTATTATGTTTACACATACCTCCTTCATGAGTATAGCTCGTACTCTCGTTTTTTTTTTTATTACTCGAACGTTGATTTTCATTAATTTTAAAATTCTATGGTGGTCAAAACAATATTTAATTTAGTCGATTGTATTTCGAATTTTATAAACAGTAACTTTTGAAATTTTTGTAAAAAAATAAATAGAGGAAGAAACAGAACTAATGATCCACTTTAATAATAAAGGAACACATAATAAATCAGACAACTTTCAATTCTTGAAACTGGGTAATTAAAGGTACCTACACACATATTTTCTTTCTTGAATTAATGTGAATCGAAGGACTAAATTTCTCGCCGCAGAATTTGTAGTCAAACAACATTTTCACAAATCGATACACTTCATTATTTCAACACCTGTTGAATTTAATGAAAATACCCTTGGCGACAGAACCTAGCTACTTAAAACGAATAAATTTTGATTTTATTCAAGGGTAGTAAAGGTGTTCCGCACCCCAATCCTCTTTTCCTTTTGTGACTTCAGTTCAAAGACGTAAATGAGTTTTTAAACTCCCTACGCGGTAATATCAGCAGCATTTTCCACTCACTCCTGTCACCTGTGCATATTGTGTAAGAAAAATGTTCTAAATTCTGCCTCCAAACTCGCAAAAGTTTAGAACAAAACGCAAATAGGTTGGTGTGTAACCAAAAATTTTAACTGCAAAGTTATAACTTCGCTCAAACTGTGGCTGGCATTCGTAGTATTCCATCCTATATATATACATGCACGTGGAGCGTACAGAAAATCTTTTATTCTTCCTGTAAATTCTACTGCCGAACTTGTGTCGTTTCAAAAAATAAAATATAAAAAAAGGATAAACGTAGGTATTGTTCTTTGTAAGTCAACTTTTCACGAAATTTTTAATTCTTAAAATGGATGAACAAAAAAATAATAATAATCAGAAAATAGTATATTGTGTAACAAGTGCGTAATGTGGGGTATTTTTTTACCGAGTGCGCAGAATTTACAGATGAGTCAAAGGCGAGTGTTACATACTTGACACGAGTTAAAATAGCTCACAAGCACTTGTCGCATACCATACTTATTGCAACTAATGCACAAAAAAAATATGGGGACAACTCTCCCTCACAATAAAAAAATAAATTCACAAAGGAAAAACATTTCGGAAATTATATCGAAAAAAAACAAAACAAAAACGGCAAGTTTTCCACTATTTAGCGAGGAATCATTGAGTGAAAGAATGTTTTCCAGAATATAAAAATTTTTTTTATAAATTTTCGTTTTTTTTGTTCTTCAATTTTCAAATAGTTTTATTTGTTGTCAAATAGCTGAAGGTAATTAGAAAATTAGATGGAAATTTTGTAAGTCTTATCCACTTTCGATCATCACAAACACCAGCTCTCTAACTTTAAAATTAAAATGTTGTGTTCAGTTGGAGTGGCAACTTGACGAACAGTTTTTCACGAAATAATTTTAATAATCATAACAAAATATTAAAATTTTATTATTATGTTCAAATATTTTACACCCTGTCGAGTGGGATTTGGATGTGCAAGAGTGTGTAAAGATTTTACACACTCTCGTGCAGGATTGAGATGCACTAGAGATTGTGAAATTATCTTCTACATCACAGACCAAATATTTGTTCCTTTACATTTGCTATATACATGCGCGTAAAACTCATTCTGTCGTGGATATGTTGCAAAATAGTATATTACACACCTAGGTTCAAAACTGAATATTTACATGTGAGGAAAGTTTGCGAAATGATTGTAGTAAGTGAGCAATTCCCGAGTTATGTAATCTCACTTTTGAACTGTGATAATCATCAAAAATTTTTTGGCCTTCTCAAAGCCAATTTTTTTATGCTGCTTCAATGAAACTCCTTACTGATACAGGTGCACTGGTCCCTATATTTTGTAAAATATGATGGCACACATGTTAGTAAGATGAATTTTTTCTGTCCCTCTCTCCCTTATAGTTAATCCATTTTTCTCTCTTTATCTCTGCATTCTTTCTATTAGACTGTCCCCTATTTTCTAACTTCACAGGAAGTTACTTTTTACATATCTCTCTTACCTATAACATTTTTCTTCTTTATCTTTATCTAAATAATTGGTGAGAAAATATTTACTCTTCTAAACCGTTCTCCTGTATTTTTGCTTTCTAAATTCCAATCACTATGAATCCTGGAGTTGGTATAAGAAAATGAACTTCATTATGTTTACCTATGGTCATCTCTGATCAGTTGCCTATATAAACTCATTTCCCCCCTATAATTTTTACTTTTTCTTTTTCACATCTCCCTGTGTAGGAGTAAATGCTGGAAGTTTACGCAAAAGTAAATTTTGAGTATTTAAAATACATCGCGAATTAAGAATAAGTCACCGAGGAACATAAGTTATATAAGTTCGTTTATTACACCTGAACCAGGCTGATCTGAAGTAGCCTGTTTTTAATTTTATTGTGACATATTTCAACTTAAAAAAGTTTGCTTTTTGGTGCTGATTGTAATTATTTATAAAGTCTCTTTCAGTAATATTTCTGAGAAAGAGAGATCGTGATTTTTACTAAACTGGAGAGATTCCAGCAATTAAAAGTGAATTAAGAGTTGTACTTTTTGGAGAAAATAATTATTGTGGAGAAACGGTTCGTTAAAAATCAGTTAAACTTTTCACATAATTTCATCAAGTGAAAAGTTGAATTTTGTTACCCCCTAAACTTTAAAATTTCACCGCACCAAAATAAATCCTGTAAGGATTTCTTTTCTTGAAAATTATCAAATATTTTTTGGAGTTCGATTTGATTCTCATTAAATTTTGAAGAAGTTGGTGATCAAGATCCTGGACATTTTCATGATAACATCTTGATTGCCTATTTCATTTTGAGGTTTTCACCTCGATTAACTTCGTGGAAGACATGTTTGATGAATTTAAAATTAGAAGTCTATACTTTTTTATATTTTATTACTGCTGGTTGCTGAGGTAAGATTTAAAATTATATCTGGATACTTTGTTGCTATTAAATATAATGGTTTTGTATGTATTGAGTGGTAATTAATTTAAGATGTGCTAATTTTATTAAATATGGGTTGAGTCATGGTGTGTGATAAAGGTGTTTTTGTAGATGGACGCGAACAATGAGGGAAGTTGAATTTCTCTTAAAAATGTACGGCTTGGGTATAATAGTCCTAATAGGTTGACTATGGGGCGTACTTTAAACAGAGTACAGAATATCCTGGCTTATCTGGACTCAAAATTATTTTTGTTTTGATTGTAACAAAAATTTAATTTTGTTAATTTTTGAAAATAATATATGGGTAGAATAAAAAATATGTTACGAACTGAGTAGAACAAAATATCAAACTCCTCATTGTATCAGATTTAACGTTTCATTCAGAATGTGTAAACCTCTACTTCAATGAATGTAAAAAGATGCTTCACATTTTTACACAGAGACGCGTTCATTTACATCGAGATTACATTCATCAATGATAGGAGCTACTTTTCACTCAGCAAAATATCGCAGCGTAAATATTGCCTTTCTAATCATGGATTATATAAAAATATTTCCAGCTGTATTTTCCATCAGGGCAAAAAAAAAAAAAAAAAATTTAAATAACCAACATTTCAACGTTGTAAAAATTTGTAAAAAAATGATTGAATTTTTTGTAGGGTATGTGCATTACTCGACTAAATTGTTAAAAAATTTCGAGCAGTTAAATAAAGTATAGCCCCAGGTGCACACCTTCAATATTATATCGATAATCTTGAGCTTCGGTGCGAAGTTTCGCTATTTGTGTGGAAATAATGTTTCGTGCCCTGAAAATATAACCGATCCGAGATAGATGAAATAAAAATAATGTGGGTTGTGTTTGCACCTTGGTTAATATTAATTCAAAAATACTATTCATCTTTGAACGAAGCAAGAAAACGAGTAAACTACCTTCGAGGCATCGATAGAGTCGAATACGAGTCCAATACCGTACCTACTAACTGCTGCAACAAAAGGATAATATATCGCAGAATCTTCTAACAAAGTTTTAGTTTAAGCTAAACGGTAATAATCTTGTTAACTTGATAAGTTTCACAGCGCAGTTTGTCGCAGTTTCTAAAATGAACTTGTCTTCGGAACTGTTTTACAGGTGTCAACAGCCAAATAAACTATAGGGAGTTATGCGATAGGTTTTCGTTTGACTTATTTCAATTTTCTTCGGAAAAAAATAGGTGAAAAACAAAATCCGCAAATTATTCATTTCCATCAAATTTCAAATTGTATGCTTTTGTTTACCAAAAAAAAAAAAAAAAAAAAAAATTGTTTCTTTAAATACAAAAAACTTTATATAAGTTAGACTACAGTGAATTCAGCCAAGGAAAAATATCTCGCTTAAGGAAAGATTAAATAACTCTTCACATTTTTTGTGACGAAAAATGGTGAAAAAAATCTCTACCTAGCTTATTTTGAAACCTTCATTATTTTTTTTTTAATGATAAGGACAAAAAAAATCCAAGTTTTTACCCCTAAACTCTTCGTTGTTACTTTTCAAATTTTTACCTATTGAAAGGAAAATATAAAGGAGAAGCTCATCAAAGAGTTGGATATATTTGTATCTTGTTTCAAAGGTTTTCATTAATCTGCATTCAATTTTTTCAATTGGATGACCGTTCGTATCAGAAGAAAAGGTAACTTTTTATGACAAATTGAATTGAGAAAAAAGTCATCTTTGAAAAAAATGTTGGAATAAAATAAAACAGAATATCCCGAATTCACGAACTTGAAGTAAGTTCGTATAATGCTAGTATTCTTTGTTTAACTTTTTTGTTTCTAAGAAAATGGTTCTGAACTTTTAAAAGCTCATGGGATACTGAATTAATACAATAATATGATGTTCGATGTGATTCTTAAGATCGAACAAATTTGAATTTGGTTCCATAATGACGGGTGCACTACTTCAAAAGTAAAGCCATTTTTTGTAGCAGCGTTTTGATGGGCATACGTCCTCTGTTGTATCTAATGCTCTGTGGATAAAACCAAACATCATGCATCGAGAAAAAAAATTATAAACATAAAAATAATAAAAAGGACTAGAATTAAAAATAGAGGCTGCCTGTGCAGCCCGAGCAGCAGAAAAAACGAGAACAGTTAAGTAATAAATTTGCTGCTTGATTGAGAGAAAAAATAGGGGTTAGCCAAAACCGGTTTATTTTACAATAGGTACGGAGACGTACACTGCAATTACAGAGAAAAACTATGAGAAGGTAGAGTAAAGGGAAAGAAAAAAGCAGTAATTAAAAACTCTTGCGCAGCAAGCTTCACAAGAAAAGGTAGATTTTATTTTTTTTTTCAAATCATCACCAACATTCTTCTAATAAAGAAATATATAAAATATTTATATTTTTTGCATAAAATTTCCAATATCACACAAATACGATGAAGGCGATAAAATATACAGATTCAGTTTCAAGTTTTAAAAATATTTTATGAATGAATTTTTAATTTTTGTGTCAAAAATCTGTTTTTATTTTTTTTTTTCAATGATAAATTATACCAAGTTCTGTATACTACCATTGTAAGAAATAACTCGATGATACTCTTTCCTGTAGTGACGAGCATTGTGGATTATATGTGTATATATATATATATATAATAATAATTATGTGCGAAAAAAATCTTCTACATTGCAAAAACGAAGTATAGTGCAGTTTTCTACATGCTGGTTACGAAAATATAAGCGGAGATTTTAGTGTCCATGTTCAAATCTAATAAAAGGATGCGGAGAGGGATAGGCGAAAATTGACCTTTTGCTAAGATCGAGTTATTTTTAGATTAAAACGAGTGTTTTTATGGATGAAGCTTAGAAAATGAAATTTTCAGAACCATTATCAGAAGGATAAAAGAGGGAAAATCACACTGAATAGCTAATAAGTTGAGAATAAATTTACCAATCAAAACCAAAATTGGTAAGTATAGTCCTTGTATGAGAAGTACTGTTTTCACCAAATTTTGTAACCATTGAAAAATAATTTCAACTTTTATTGAGACAACAGGAAAATTAGCAGCTCCAACAGCCCAAAGGAATGAACTATAATACCAATAGAAACTAAATTTGAAGGCTTGATAGATATACTTTATATCAATATCTTTACTAAATGTTGTGAATATATCTTGAAAATTACTCCTTTTAGAGCCATTAATCTACCAAAAATGCAACAAAATCGCTCCTACCAGATGTATCGTAAGACCTATCCGCACTAATTGTCCTTGATATAAAAAACATAGACAGGCCTATCGATTGAATATTTCGATCTGTATGCTGTTCAATAAAAAATGCATATAAACTGACTTACCGAATGGACTATGTGCCCGATCCAGACCAACAACAATAGGGTTCCTCCTTAGTTGGATCAGAATATGTGTTTCAAATTTCGAAACCATTTGATCAAAATTACGCCTGGAAATGGACTCAACCCAGAAGGGGATACATATTACAAAAAAAAAAAATACTCGAAAATAGTGCCAAAATGTTCAGAAGATCATGAAACAAAAAACATACCCTTTCCCACTCCTAGATCTGAATAATCAGGCAAAAAAAAAGATCGAAAAAAGTTTATGCTTTTAGGTGTTCAGGTGGCACGGGGATTCGAACCTGTACCGGCTGAACACCCAAAACCTCCCTCGTTCACCATCACAAAAGGCAGCAACGACCATACTCACTCGGTCACGGTGCCGGGTTACGGTGTTTGAGGGAGTAGCGTATTCATATGCACTGACGTAGTGTGGCGGCTGCCACACCACTCCCCCCCTCAGTATAGCTGAGCGTAAATACGGTTACCTATACGGAGGCGCCTAGGTAGGGACATACACTGGAACGTGGTGATGCCCTTCCCTCCATCACCGCTCCGTGGCATACGCCCACCAGCGCCATCACGCACAGAAATGGTGGTGCAATGCACCACAGTTACAATCGGCATTTTTACTAGTGTCCGAAAGATGGCGTGAATTAACCATCCCCCGGATCACATCGAGGTCACCACTTTAGGTGTTCAGGTGGCACGGGGATTCAAACCCGTACTGGCTGAATACCCAAAACCTCCCACATTCACTGTCACAAAAGGCAGCACTGTACTCACTCAGCCACGGTGCCGGGTGACGGTGTTCGAGGGAGTAGCGTATTCATATGCGCCAACGTAGTGTGGCGGCCGCCACAATGCTATTAGTGGAATTTTATTGTGAAAGGAACATAGGCTAGGTGGTTAGCCTAACATGACGGAATATTAAAATGCAGAAATTTTTATTTAATTTTGAAAAAGTTTAAATTATTTATTTTTATTTCGGTGGACTGTATCTAAAAAGATTAACGAGGCAGCTGTCTATTAGTTATTGGTGAATATACTTTACATGTACTTCCACTGTGACTTTTTACGATAGAGAAGTAAGTGCTTTGGTGAAATATAAACATAAAAATTTTAATTTCGTTCGTTAATTCTTTCATACGATTCTCTTCGATACGTTACATAATCTTCGAAATTGGTACATAAAGTTCCTTATTAACAAAATAATTGTAGAAAGTGGAAGAAAGAGAACTTCCGAAAAAGCGTATAACTTACTGATTAATGAAGGTCCAAAGTTTAAATCCGTATTTGAGTAAAACCAACTTACAGGAGCGACTCGCTGAAATTGTTAATTAAAACCCAGCTCGGTGTCTTTATTTTCACCAAACGTTCAACAATTCTCACAGAATTCGCACGTAACATACCTTACCTGTTCATTTCATTTTTTTCATTTTTTTTTAAATTTTTTTTTTTTTAATTTTATCCAACGATATTTAATTTAATAAAAACATTTATAATATTAGATTGCACAAAATATTTAAATTTCCACACGTAAATAGATAGACTAAATTTTTATTTAGAGTTGGTTTTCAAAATGTTTTAATGGCTTATCAATTTCAAAACATTTTAAAATTGACGTGATAACGAAAGTTTTTTGAACGATTCTAATAATTATCTACAGTGAAAGGACAGGTTCGTTGATTTAATAATATGCTGTTGTATAATTTTTCGATATGAATTTTTACTTCAATTTAAATAAAATGTAAGAAAACTATTGTAATAACTTACGAGAAAAACGTGACGAAAACTCTGCAGATTTTCGGCATCAGTTATATTTGTTGTAAAGATTATAAAACGAGCATAAAATCAAAAAATCTCAGAAATTCACCTTTGTTTTGAAAAGAATTAGAATTTTCGGGGTAAAAATAAACAACAAAAATGTATTTATCTGAAAAAAAATAAAAATAAAATAAAATAAAACAAAAAAAACTTCAACGCAGCAGTCGCTTTTCTAAAAAATGTAGGTCTCAAAAATGAGCCAATCAAAACGAGGAATGGTAACAAGTTGATATAGATCATAAATACGTAAGGAACGAATTAAATCTTGTAGAGCACTGGTTGAAATAAAAAAATTACCGATTTTCGATCCCAAAATCGAAATAAAATCGAACGTATATCGAAAGTAAGTATCGTTCGGCTAATTAACCCTAAAATTGATATCATGTTAAAATATAGATCATAATAATTATAGTAAATATCTCTTTCAAATTTCATAGATTTTGGTCTAAAAGTAAGAATTTTAAGTCTATCAAACCCAAGGCCGGTTTAAAGGGAGGATTTGAGGTATAACCCCCTCAGTGCCTTCCCAAAGAAAAAGTCGAATTAAAACACAGTTATTCAGTTTTTCAAATTTTACATCTATGAAATATGTAAAAAATTGTAAAAATTCAGATTCAGTCTCGCTCCAAGAAGAAATCCTAAGACCGGACCTGATCAAACATTCTAAAATACGAAAAAAAGCGGACGTACGTATCGAAAATATCGTCCAGTCAATCGACACAAAAATCAATACGTCTGGTCCATGACTGATTACTGATGTTCGTATCAAACTCCCAGGAGCGATATATCTTGCTACTTCCGCAAATAAGTAGTATCTAAACTTTTTTCGCAAAATAAAATACTTGAAGTAGGCTACCCACCAAATTTTATGACAAATTTTCACGAAAATATGATATTTTGTGAATTGGTATATATAAAAATATATATATATACGTATATCATTAAAGGTTTGCATGTGGTTAGTTTTTAATGGAGAGTTCTCAGAAGAGATCTAAAATTTTCGAACGTTTTTTCAACCGTTACATGTTCGAAGATCAAGTGCAGATAGCAACAGCGAAATTTTCTGACGAGCAGATGAAAACACGCCCTCGAGTGTTATTAAAAACTGAAACGTCTTGGTACACGTAATAAAAAGTTGGAAAAAGAAAATGAGATGCTCGCTACTTCCGTAGGTTGTAAGACACAAAAAAGAAAAAAATGACATGTGAATTCTTAGAAAGTGAAATTCTTAGAAAGTGATTGGAACACTCAAATGTGTTCACATATAGTTTTTTACCCCCAATATTATATGCTCGTTATGACAGCGAATGGTTTAAATATCCACGTACATACTATGTACCATCTGATTTATCATCCTATTCTAAAAGTTCATAATATAAAAAAGATAAATATATAAATAAATAAATGAATAAATAAAAATACGTAATACAGAAACAAACGTAAGGGAATATTTATGAAATGTAGTTGCAACAACCTTCGATGAGACACAGTGTAAGGTTGGCTCCAGGAAGTCATGCCTACTCCCCTCAAACAGTATCATCCTCTTGCGCGTGGGGATGAATACCAAAATTTTATAATCCCTTTACGTTTAATCATTGCTCTTCTGTTGATGTTTTATTTTAAACAATAAATTAATTACCAAAGACAATAGCTCCAGGGCATGTAGATTACTACCTATAATACACTAGATGCCGCTGAAGGATATGTATCTATCACTGTTAGATTATATACCTCGTTCGTGGATGCCTTTAGATAATGTTATTATCACGAAAGTAATTTCACTTTCTTGTAAAACCTTAAGCTTCAGAATCATCTCATCTTTATACTTGTTTATTGCCTATTGTGATAATTATGGGAAATTTTCTGTTATGAAGTCAAGAAGTCAAAATGCCCAATTTTTTAAGAATTTTCGAGAGGAGTTGTCAAAAATAATCTGTAAAATGTCAATTTTATCCCGTTTGGGTGAGTCCTTGGAATTATTTGTCTTTAGTGAAGTTTAAGGAAGATTTTCAAACCGATACCATGTTTGTCATATATTCGATATGAAAATGCTAGTATAATATTGAACATGGGAAATTTCAAAACTGAAATTTTCGAATAAAATTAATATTAAAATTGGTAAGATTTTTAATTAGTTACATAAGACCTTATGTCTCTGTGGAATAATTCTTCATTAAAATTAAAAAAAATTTTTTTTTTTGGACACATTTTCCTTTGTTCCACAAATAGACTTTTTAAGTAAGTTTTCTTCAGAAAATCTACTTTTTACGCTTGGTGCGGTACCTATTAGCTCCCAGGGTTGTGAGTGAGTACATTTTTCGTTTCATGATCTCAGGAAAATTTTGCCACTAATAAATCAAATTCGTTTATATATATATATATATATATATATATATAAAATAGTATTTAGATAGATAGATAGATATAAGTCAATTTCTTTTTCTGACGGTACAGGTGGAAATTTTTGCCTGATAATCACGAAATTTGGTACGAACATTTCTACTAACCCAAAGACCAGACTTAGCCTATTAATTTTGATACGGATCGGCTACCACCATTTTCGTTTTTATTTTGGATATAAAATGCTCAATTTCACACTAATAGCCACGAAATTCGGAATAGATATTTATTTTAATTTATGGTAGTACGCTACCAATTTTGACGTGGATTGGCTGGACGGTACTCCCGGTACCACTATTTTTTTTATATTGGTTATAAAATGTGGAATTTAGGAACCATATGTACAAAATTTGAAACAAATATTTATTAGGTAGTACAATTTATTGTAGCATGCTACCAGTTTTGGTATGGATCTACGATACTTCCGGTAAAGTTTTTTTTTCCTTTTTTTTTTTATTTGCATGAAATTTTCTGTTTACAAAAACTAACCACATGTTCATGTTTTCTTTTTTTATTTCATAACTTTATTACATTGTTTCTTTGGTTTTATTTGAAATTATATGATTGTTTACCATACATTATCTTTATCGTCATAATTAATTCTTAATTTCAAGAAATAATACTTTTGAATTTCATATTGTCAAATATTTTGTTAGTAGCTAACAAATTTCATACAAACATAACATACCATTAACGCATATAAATTTACAGACAGTTAATATGACCATCAAAATTCGTAATTCTTTTTCTCGAAACCTACTTTTTCTAGCGAGGCTTGCTGCGCTAGAGTTTTTTCTTTATTTTGGTGAAATGGATAGAAATTTCAGTGTTTGTTGAAATTATTCTGATGAAGAATTTTAAGCAATCAAACCAAGACTGAAACCAATTTTTACACGTCTTTCAACGTTATTAATTGAAAATGTTTCATTGTTGAAGACCTTGTCTGTTTGTGGATCAAGAAAAATGTGTCCATTCATAGATTAATCTACAAATGGTATTTGAGAAAATAACTAATATTATGATGTATATTTTTGAAAACTGAGGAGTGTTCTTTGTATGAAATATCAGTGTCTCGTAGGTGTACTACCTACATGAAAATTTTTGTATTTGGCCATTGATCCATGTTCCGACCACCTTACTTTAATTCGGATAAAATTTACATTTTTTAAATGTTGCTACACATCATCAAATGCAATTTTGACAAAATAACCAAAAAAAAACAAAAAAACAAACCATAATTAATGTGTTCTTCAAGTTCACTTTTCTAACAAATGTACAAAATTTAAAATTTTTGAGCCCGTTCACCCTGGAAAAGTGGATCAATTAAAGATCTGACATAAAAAATTGTGTGTTTGTTGGTGATAGTGGTATTATGTCAGGCTGGTTAGAAAGGACCATCGAGAAGATATGCAGCTTCCCTTTACGATCGAGTTATATACGCCATTAGCCTAGATCATTGTTTTTTTTAAGTATATTCTATTTCCATCATATGGAATCAACATTCTAGCCAGGTATTTTGATGATTTTACAAACGAAAAAACTTTGTAATATCACTACTTTAGGTCACATCTTAGATATTGTTTCTTCAAAGCCTATTCCTATTACAAATCTACACCCTCGAAATTAATCTATATTGTTGGATACACTACAAACAATCATCGTATGATGAATTTTTCTTTCTTTCTTTTTTTTTTTTTTTTTTTTAAATAATTTTGTTTTCTTTGATTTCAGAGGCCACATGATTATCTCAACGCTAAAGCCTCCATCACCAATAAATGTGTGACGTAATGCGATTCGAATTCTGTTATATAATGCGATCCGTTTTCCTCGTAATTGGTTGCTTCGCCATTGTGCACTGCTGGCGCAACACTTCGGGTATCAAATTAAGCTTCAAGCCTACGCAGGCAGGCGGCTACGGCAATCGAGGACGCAGTAGCATAGAAATTGGCAAAGGATTCGGTTCGAAGGAATCGTTAACCACCACTTTGGCCAGCATTACCGAAGAAGACGAGTTGTACTACCATTCGAAATCACCACCCGCCATTCGGAATCATCAAAATATGTTAAACTTAACCTTCGGCGTCGTGGTACCGTTCAAACAATTTGGCTCTCGAGATTACCTCAAGAGTATCCACGTCTCGATAAACGGTCTGAAAAAGAAACTATTCAAACCGCAACACATACTTGAAATGTTCATCATGACGCCGAGTCCAACACGTGAGTACCTATTGCAAATGTTTCTAAATGAAATCGTATACACAAGTTGCTACCTACCCACTGGAGGTGCGAAAAATATCGGTATCGATATTTTAGATATCATCGATATGTAAAAATTGTAGAGTTCGAGGTTGACAGATTCGATGAAGTTTAAAAAATAGAAAAGATATTGTCGAAGTTACATCCTTCAGGAATATATATGTGTGTATATATATATATATATATATATATATATGATGGAGATGACATGCTGCTGTTTTACAATGGGATCAGTGTACAAATTACCCCACATCAATCAACATTGACCAATCAGAATAATCAGATTCTTAGGAATTGGTAAATGCAGGAGGCGATTTTTTCCTCCAATCAGATTTTTAGAAAGCAAAACACGTGGCATTGGCAGCGCTCTCCATAGATGCGACACCAAAATCACTGTTATGTCATCTCCATCATATATATATATATATCCTTGAAGGTTAAATCACAAAAGTGTATAACTGCAAGAAAGAAATTATGTAAAATACAGATTATGAGAAAATATGTATGAAACAATTATGTATGAAGGCTCACGAATGAGTGGCAGAATAAGAATTAATATGGCAACGAGTAGGTATAAGTTTAGAAAATGTTTATATGATGAAAGCCAAGTTTTCATAGGAGTGTGAGAGAGAGATTGTGATCATATCGATATTTGACTGAATCAATCCCTAATCTATTCGATAAATCACAAAATTTTCCGTATTGATATTTTCCCTGAAATATTGATTCAAATTGATATGAAAAAAACCGATATTTTGTACAACTACTACCTAATGATGACAATGTTGTAGTCAGAGACATACAGCGAAAGAGATGTCCAACGCTCCATATGTGTTGTGGTTTAAAAATATATGAAAGATTGAAAAGTGGCAATTTAAGTGAGCTATTTAAGTGATATGTTCTACGCATCCAAAGCTGCACATATTTCATTGTGAAAACAAACATCTCCATACAATACACACACATTACTAAGCTATGACACATGCGTTGTTACAAATATTGGAATTTGAAATGTTTCATCAGTGTTCTATCTTTGACGTGTTTTTGATTCGGAATTGGAAATCTCTTTAGTTGTATAGCCTGATTCACAGTTAGCTAGTTTCCATGCTACTAGCCAGCTACTTGATTTACTATTCTGTTAACATTTAAAGTTATTTTCTGTTTTAACCTTTTAAAGTCAACTTCAACTTGGCAGATTGTCATTTAAGATTCTAATGAGATTCTTGGGAGACTATCCATCAAGCTGAAGTTTAATTTAATGGTAAAAACAGCAAACTGACTCTAACTGTCAACAGAATAGTACCATAAATTAATAGCTCACTAGTAGCTACAAAACTAGCCAAGTGTGAATTAGGCTTATGTCTCTGGTTTTAATGTTTTCTGTGATGAAGCACACGATCATACTTGTGAATAGTAAGCAGATTATTTTAATGCGTGAACCTAAGACGGGCCCTCAGATGGTGGTCAACAGTGGGTGGAAACTTTCTTCATAGATGGCGGGGCAAATCGGGTGAAAAAAAACACCATTTTATCAATCAAATTTTAATATAATAAGTTACAGATTAGGGAAAACAGTGCAACATATGACGAATAATTTTAATATTGGAAATGTTTAACCTAAAGTACATAGTAAAAAGATAACATCGTATCAATGAAAAGTGAAAAATGTAAACAAAACGAAAAAACCTTTCTCGTTTTGTTAGTGTGCGTGTGTACTTGATTTTATTCGTAATTCAACACACGCGCACTAACACAAAATCGGATTGCTTGTTTCCACGGACTGAATGAATTTAGCAGTGTTACTCTAGTACGAAAAATGAAATATGTACTATTATTTAACAAAATGAAAATTAAATACAAAGGGCAGCAAGCCTCGGAAGAAAAAGTAGGTTTTAGAGAAGAACGGATTATGATTTTTGATGTTTACATTAATTGTCTGTATGTTCATGGACATCAATAGTATGTTAGGATTGTATGAAATTTGTTAGCTGCTCACAAAATATTAGACAATTTGAAAATTAAAAGCATTATTTCTTGAAATGAAAAATTAATTAAGATGAAAAAGTGGGGTAAATAATTGTATAATTTCACAGATTTTGGGGAAATACCATCACGTCGATCTACACGAAAAGCGGTACCATTTTTTCAACATTAAGCATTTTATAGCCGAACTTAAAACGTAAAAAATAGCTTTATCTAAAGTACCATCCTGTCCATCCGCAAAAAAAGTGATAGCATGCTAAAATAAATTATAATAATTATTTGTTTAAAATTTCGTGCATATTCTTCCAAAATTCCGCATTTTATGACAAAAATAAAAACAAAAATATCGGTACCGGAAGTGCCGTCCGGCCGATCCACACCAAAATCAATACGTCTGGTCCTTGGCTTCGTACAAATGTTCGTATCAAATTTCGTGATTATTGGACAAAATTTACTACCTGTACCGTGGGAACAAGAAAACAAAATAATATATATATATATATATATATATATGTATAGGAATTTGACTTATTGACGTATTTTCTGAGTCATGAAACGAAAAACGTGTCCACCATCACATGTTTCGAAGAGAACCCTTTATCAAAACCTACCCATCGACTTGGTTCAAAAAGTTTCGCACTTTTTATAACACTCGTTCTTTTTGAAGAGTTGCGAGTAGTTACCTACCGATTAAAAAGACTGGTCTGATGTGAGTAGGTGTGTCGTGAAGGTGTATAAATAATAAACAAGATCAAACAGTATCCATGTATCATAGTTCGTTTTAAGGATTACGAGCTCGTATCAGAAGAGATATGAAGGTAGAATGGGTAGAAAGATAGGAGAATGAATTTATCAGTGTTACCACAATTATGTGGTAGCGCTACGAGAGTTACTGAGTTTTATGTCAAGAGCGAGATAAGGCGGATTTGTATGACTCGATACTTTTCGATTTCCGCCCTAATAGAACTGCCTCTTCAGATAACTAGTTCCATTATTTTCTGAAAGAAACATGTGTTTGAAAAGTTCTGAGAATTTCACACTTTCTGCCAGATTAGAATATCCTTCATCTATTGTGAGTGTAAATTCGTAAGTATAAAATAATTCCCAAATCAGCGGAAAAGATTTACTCCATCGATTCCTTTATTATCTTCACACGTCCTCCTAAAACTAATGATATCTAGCTTTCAAAGGAGTTGGATAAAAGAAATATTTAGGCAGAATTCGGCCGAAATGCAAAATATAAGCTCGTATTCAAAATCCAGGACTTATGACCTAGTTGAAAAGTGCTCGTAAAATGATGGAGAAAAAAAAAGAAATATATTTTACGATTCATGCTACCCACAGAAGCGACGATCTTTTTAATACTATTTTCCCCTCAGCAATAACGTTTTGTAATTCAAAAAAAAAAAAAAAAAATGGATGAGGGAAAAAATTATCGTACCCTTATTCAACACACGCTGCATACACTTGAAATGGATTCGAAAAAAGCTCTATACATCATAAAATATTGAATTTAGTTCCGTGTGGTAGTGTCTATAAGTATATATTTTAGTGCCAAGTTGAAAATACAAAAATTATTCGAGGCTTTTGCATTTTATATTTTGGAAATTCGAACGGCTTAATTTAGTGTTGAAATAGATTCCGCCGGGAACGATTAAGTATTGTTTTTTGGTGTTTGAAAGGACGTTATTTCGAGAGAAGCAAAAGCTTAACTCTTCTACGCTTTTTCTTGGCAGTTAAGGATACGAAAAAACGTTTTCGCATTTCTGGCGGGTAGATGAGAACATTTCAAGGAAAATGGCAACGAAGATGACGAATAATATCTCACCATATCGGCATCGGTGTTAGGCATGGAGACGTGGGCCTGAACTTTATTTTGAAAACGCAGATGTTGTTCACCCGGTTTTTTTTCATACAGTTCGTTAATTTTCACGAGATACGCGAGCGGTTCATATTATTCAAAAACGAAAAGAATTCATTAAGCTGGTTAAGCCAATAACATATTTTGTTTATTGATCCTTAACTCCTATACAACGTGTACGAATAATTGCTTCGTCGAAAATCGGTTTTAATCGTTGATAAAATAGTATACGTATGTAAATATGTATGTATATATATATATATATATTATATACATACAATATACATGCTACAACGTAATGAGATTTTATGCTCTTGTGTTGTTTTATGTTCTTGCAAAATGCTAAAATGGTTATATACCAAGTTGGCATGGAAACTGTAGCATTTTCGAATTGGTAAACGTACAAAAAAAAAAAAAAAAAAACATAAAAACCCCTGTAAATACCCCATACATATACTTACATACATTCAAAGATAAGCACACAAACATACATAAAAAGAGGAAAAAAATAAAAAAGAAACCTTTTTGAATGAAGTACCTAACTAAAACCAATTATGGATTGTTGAGAAATTCCAGCACTTCAACGGGTGCATCTTTAAATTTAGGGCTATTATGTCAATGAGCCCTTTTTGGCTGCTCACTTTATTCTTTTATATAGGTTTCGTCTACAGATCCTATATTCAATTGGTTTCCATTATAAATTTTCATTAGGTATCTATCTTACTTTTTTCCAGTGTGGTAATGTTTAAAAAAGTGTCCGCTGACTCGGAAAAGTGTTATGGTGAAAAATTAGTACGAAGTTATGAATATTTTGGATTTGAATATTTTGCCAAGTTCTGAGCACAGTTCACGTTTATATTTTTTTGCAACACCTAACCGAAAAATACGTCTTTTAATGCCCCTTAACTGAACACAAAGTAGCAAATTTTAATACGACGCGAAAAAATATAGTTGGGCGCATGCGCACTTTTGAGTTGATTTTCTCGCACGACTCGATCACATTCTTGCACGACTCGACTACTTTCTCACTTTTTTGTTTTTTCCAAAGCATATTAGGTTAGGTAATTATTTAGTTCAGGGGTCTTCAACCTCTTAAGATTCCAGAGCCAAATTTCAATATGCTTGATGCACCCGTGGGTCGAAACAACAATTATTTAGACTGATTTATTCACTAAAAACCCTTTAACTTGGAGTAGAATTGGAAGGGAAAAGAATATGACTTGACCGAAATGGACAAAACCATACGTTAATTATTTACCTCCCCACTGTTTATGAGATAAACAAAAAACTGTTCGGTATTTTGTATTAAAAAGAATTTTGGCTGCAAAAAACGTATCAGCGGCAGCATGTGGCCGTGGCCCGTAGGTTGAAGACCACTGATTTAGTTCTAAAAATATTTTTCGACCTATTTTTCTAGGCTTAAGAGTGGTGAGGGAACTTTTTTGTTAAAAAAAGTAAAATTATTAATTATTATTGGGTTCTAACAAAAAAAAAAAACCAAAAAAATTTTTGTATTTGTTTTTAGAGTGGGGTCTGTTGCAAATAATAGTGTGTGATATGCGTGAAAAGTAGGTGATTGATACTCCTAGGCTCGTGCTGTAAAATTCACACCAGTATCAAAATCACCTAATTTTTCCACTTTATATCATAAATAACAATTTTTTAAAGTATTATAGGTACCTAGTTATTTTTACTTTCTTTTCTGACAAAAAATTGAATAATTAATCACTGATAACACTTTCTTTTGTTTAAAAACTGTCAATGTATTCTATTTTTGTTTTCTCATACTAGGTAAGAGTACATCGAGTTGCTGAAATTTACTATAAAGGGATTTTTTGGTACGAGAAAAAGATCTAGATAGGTCCCTAGTTTGAGAAAATTCGTGAAACTACCATATTAACAACACTAATATTTCAATTATATAAATTCAGCAATGTGGTGATTGATAATGATAACTTTTAATGTTACAATTGAATCAAACAAATCACAAACAAATTTCACTTTTTGCCTTTCAGATAAACAGAAATTGCCTTAAAAAAACTGTTAAAAATTACTATAGGAACTATTATTTTCAAATCCATCATAACCATGTTTATTAAGTATATATTTAATTTAACATATTAACTCTGTTACCTATCGTTTTCAACATCTTATTTGTTTTACTTTCTTTCTTCTCTCAATTCTTAATTGTATCCTGAGCTGCTGCGAATCATAAAATAATGGAAGTTGTGTGTTGTTTATGTATGGACTAGCTCACTATAGCATGGTAAAGAAATTCATGTGTTTTAATTTTAAATATGTCGTAGTTTAGCCAACTGGTTGCGATGTAAACAAATCGAAGAGAATTCATGTTGTATACTTTTTCATTTTGCAGTGGTCTTTATTAGTGAAAATCACAGTTAATGAAACAGGATTAAGGCCACGGACATACGATGCATGGATAAGCAGTGAGCGGTGATTCGATTTGTCACCCTTAAATTAATAAGGATTCAGCGACAAATGGAAGAGAATTGATTGACAAATTCTCTTCCATTCGTCACCCTTAAATTAATTAGGATTCAGCGATAAATTGAAAAGAATTCATCTACAAATTCTCTTCTATTTGTCATCCTTAAATTAATAAGGATTCAGCGACGAATCGAAGAGAATTCATCTACAAATTCTTTTTGATTCGTCGCTGTTAAATTAATCAGGATTCAGCGACAAATTGAAGAGAATTCACTTACAAATTCTCTTCAATTCGCCGTTAAATTAATCAGGATTCAGCGAAGAATTAAAAAGAATTTCTAAATCCTATACTATAGTACGAGCAGTAATTGTATGTGGGTTTGTGTGTATGTAAATGCGTTATGAAGAACCATACCGACAAAGTTGCTGAAAATTACAGTAGAGAGGTATTTGGGTACAAAAAAACAATCTAGATAGGTCTCAAGTTTTAGAAAATTTGTTGAATAGATATATGAACATCTCAGTCTATCCATCAACAGCAAGTGATAACGACGAACTTTGAAAAACTGATTAACCCTAAAAGTAACAAATGAGAAAGGTTTTATTAGCGAATTTTGTTAGGCCTGAACTACGTATGATTATTATGATTTATGACTGATGACGTAATATGAATTAAATAATGAAATTTTAATTCTCAAGATGTACGATATACGATAATACCGAAGGATATACCTAATATTGCTGAAATTTTCCAGTTTGATTAAAATTAACAAAATTCTCTTCTTTTCCACATCCGGTGAACCAGGTACTTATGATGAACAGAGTTACTTACTGCTGGCTACCAAGAACAGACCTGTTGCCTTAAAGTCGTCTGTTTTAAATTCATCTTTCAGCACTTATGTTTTAGATGCCATGTCTTGTACAATGGCCTCTTTTTATATTTTGTTTCTAAAGTTTACCTTCTAAATTTAATGATTTGATTCATTTCCCTCTTCGCCTTCTCTATACGTTTTTCATTCATTGCTTTCTTATCAGTGGAATAAAGGTTGCGTGATTTAATTTTGACGCTAAAGTGTTTACCAATTGGTGAAAACAATTTTTATATTTATATGACTTCGTCTACATTTTAATGTTTATACAAAACGAAAGATGAAAAATCATGCTGTCAACAAAACATTCATTCTTCATAATACAAATTTCAACGTAACAAGTTTCACTTCCACCATGTGTCCTAGTACACACTATTTTTTTTTTGATGGCCTCTTATTTGTTTTTTTTTTATGGAAAATCCAGAGAGGACAATTTCCAATTTCCCCCCGCCCCATGCTGGCTATGTCCTTGACTTCATTATAATTCTTCTCGTAGAGAACATTTTTGTGATCGCAGTAAACCTCAACAAAATGAATCCTCGCGGGACTGAAAAAATTTTTGGTTATTTCAATAATTGTTAGCTATATGTATATAGGTAAGTACTTATATGATAACATACCACGTCTCCGGTAGGTTACGCTAATTGCGTATTTATTCTAAAACTACGTCACCTCTTACACCGGTGACGGCTCTGAGGATATGAGCTGATACTTCTCTCACTTCCTTCGTGCAGTTCAAGTTCAGTGTAGTGTTCCATAATTACCTGTGTTTAATGAATTACTTTCTTGAATACCTGGTGTGAGTTATTAACGGAGCTCACTGGAGCTCCCTTTACCATTCGCACAATAATTCGTTTTACGTATGCGAATAGGTACCTAGGCATGCATATGAGAACGTCCAAAGATCGGATTACCTGTTCGCAGTATCGAGTCAATTCGTTATATCTGTGTTCGTTATATAAAGGTTCCACCGTACAATTGTAGCCTGCTCACTGTTATATTTTCACCAATACGAACTCGTATCTAAAGACACTGAAAATCTCACGCACGTTTTGACGTACCTACAGTGTGCACTTGAGCAAAAACATGATTTATTAGCGTGCTTTGTGAAGTGCCTAATTGGTATGGGTACGTAACGTGGATCTCTGTACCTACGGTTCCAGCATCTGATATGTGCCAGCGCTTAAACTGAGAATACGTGCGCGCGTTACATAACCGTACCTTGGTGCCGTTTTCCAGATAGGTACCGACCACCATCTACCATATCTCTAATTAGGCTCGTCTAAACCCTACGAGAGTAACGAAATCGACGACAATAAATCGGCTAAAAGAGGTAAACTGCGCGTAGATAACCGAAGGACGAAGATATACCGAATGAAATCGTATAATAATTTCGCTCCGAATTTTAACCGCCTCTCAAATTATTGATTCTTCTTTATTTTTTTTATTTTTATTTTTATGTTATTTTCTTTTTCAATTCGAGCTTCTCAATCGACGTACAAATTCCTTTGACCTTAATTAAAATAACTTCGCAGGCTATACGCCTGTACCTCCTCCAAATAGATCTGTACGATTATTCATTCTGTCCGAGAAATTATGTTATTCCATACTGTTGCCGCAAAAAAGCGTTTAAACTTTTCGCAAATTTTTGTTCATCATTTAGGTACCTATTTAATCAATCCTCCCGCCCTGGCCGGCGTAAAATACTTTTGTGTTTTTTTTTTTTTTTTTTCTATAATTTAACTCGTATAAAGTAGGTACGTTATTTACGCCGTATATATTTTAAAATAACCGACAAATTGTGTAACCCTTTGGGTGGTGAAAGGGGGGAGTTTACCAATTTTCAACTATATATACGCGTTCGTAGGTATTTGTTTAGAATGTTGAGGACAGGCTTTTTAGGCTAGTACACGTGTTGTAGTGAACGTATACTTATCTTTGTCACGCATTAAAATGGCGAGAAAAAAATCGACGTTTTTCAAATTATTTAGGTTTTACGAGAGTGGAAAAAAAGTTTTGCCGCAGTAGCTTTGCTTTTTTTTTTTTTTTTCTTTCTTTGCCACTTTAATTTCCGTCGAAGAAAGTTGAAAAGAATTTCTTTTCCAAGTGTCATGCACAGAGGATTCACGCGATTTACACAGATATCGTCTCAGGTGTAATGCTGACGAATATTTTCAGAACAGACGAACGTTTAAAAAAACAAAGTTTTTCGGATTGAGGAATTTTATCTTGAAATCGAAAAACGTTGAGAAGGCTTATTGTGGTTTTCATGTTTTACAGAAGTGAAAAAATTCTGAAAAACGAAAGTAAAGCAGAAAGGAATTAATGTAAGTAAAGAAAATTGCTTATGAAAAATTGTGCGAAAGTTTGAATGATTTTTTGTTTCTTTCAACCAAGCATAGGTATATGAAATAATACAAAAACCAAGGCAAAAAGAGAGTCTGTGGTAGAATTGTAATTTTTTCTATGTAAATAATCGAGCGTTTTCATATAGAAGAATACATCCTTTCTGAACGGAGAAAAATATCAAAGAGGACAGGAGCGATACTGCAACAATTTTTCTTTCAAGGCGAATTCTGGCAAATATCTTATTCTCCGAATTATGATGTAGCCATCTGGCTAACAATTTTCATAAAACTAAAAATAAAAAATTATTTTGTACAGAAACTACGTTTTTTTCTTAGTGACTCTTGGTTTAGAGAAAAAACAAATTAACAAGTTTCACACTTTGTAACAGCGAGAGGAGGCCATTGAAAATGAATAAAAATTTGAAAGAACTCTAACGCAGCAAGCCTTGCAAGAAAAAGTAGGTTTTTGAGAAAAAGAATTATGAATTTTGATGGTCACATTAATTGTTTGTATGTTTGTATGCGTTATGTTATGATTGTATGAAATGTGTTAGCTGTTGATGATATATTCGGCAACATGAAATTTAAAAGCATTACTTCTTGAAAAAATGATAAATTAATTAAGATAATAGAGTATGGTAAATAATCATATAATTTCAAATAAAATCAAAGAAATATAAACAAGTTATAAAGTAAATAAAAAAAGAAAACATGAACGCGTAATTAATTTTTGTAAAACGAAAATTTCATGCAAATTAAAAAAAAAAAAAAAAAGAGGAAAAAAAGGTTTACCAGAAGCACCGTCCCGTCGATCTGCACCAAAATTGGTAACATGCTACAATAAATTATAATAAATATTCGTTTCAAATTTCGTATGTATGGTTCCTAAACTCTGTATTTTATGACCAAAATAAAAACAAAACTGGTGGTACCAGAAGTATCGTCCGGTCGATACGCACCAAAATTTGTAGAAAATTATAGTATCTATATCATAGTGAATATTTATGTCAAATTTCGTAGCTATTGGTCGAAAATTAAAAATTTTATAGCCAAAACAAGAACGGAAATAGCTATACCGGAAGTACCGTAGAGCCGATCCGCACCAAAATCAGTAAAGTCTATTTCTTGGCTTAGTACAAATGTTCGTACCAAATTACGTGATTATCGGACAAAAACTGCGACCTATACCGTGGGAACAAGAAACTGACTAACATTTTATCTGTCTCTAATGCGTATAAGTATATGAATTTAAGTTATTGGTGCCAAAATTTTCCTGAGGTCATAAAACAAAAAACGTGTCCACCCGAACCTTGGAGGACTAATACCGTATCGAGTGTAATAAGTAGATTTTCTAAATAAAACCTACTTAAAAATTAAGACTAGTTCATTCTTTATTTTCCTTTATTTTTATATTCCTTCTATAAACAACGAAACAGCGTTGTTATCACCTCCACTTTATTTTTCATTATTGCGTTCTCCTTCTACTATTTTTACTGTTGTTATCTACCTCTTCTCTTACAATTCACGCATAAAACACTGATAAAGATTGAGTGGTCGCCACTTTTTCATAACTTAACTCGGAGCATTTTCAATGCTAAAAACATCTGAATTTTTAATTAGACGACCAGGAAAATGATTTTGCACAGTTACTACTATATTTATTGGAATTTCATTATCTTTCGTTATTTCAGTTTTCTTGGTGGGGTTCAAACTGGTACAAACTAAATTTTGAGGGATGTATTGTAACTCCATCACACCTCTTTATGACGCCCCCCTGAAAGAGGAGAGTGAAGTTTTCCATTATATTTTTTCTTTTTTTAAAACTGAGGGATCACCTTCCACTCCCTTGAATTTGTGTATGCGTTTTTTGGCATTTTCTGTACTATTATAAATTAAGGAGTCTTATGTCAAAATGCAATAAGTTAATTTTTTACTTTTTTTGATAAATTAAGAAAAACAATTTTTAGATATTGGTATGACTGGTCAGAGGGTAAGTGGTAAAAATAAGAGGTTGGGATACAAGAATTGAGATTTTTGACTAATTCTTAATGTTTGGTCCTGTTTGCGAGCTGGTGAGCAATAAGAAAAAAAAATTAAATATTGCATTTTGTCACAGAAGGAATATTGCTTTTTCATACAAAAAGTCGGCGATAATCACTAATTTTGGTATCAAAGCGCAGTAAGTTCTAAATTTTATTTTCAATCTGAATAATATAAAATTAGTGATCTTTATATAAGTTATGAGGGATGAGTATGTAAATATATTATTTTTTTGTTAATCTCCCTAAAAAATGAGTGATAGACTCGACTCCATCCAACTGATTCAACAAAACACAGTCTTTTCGCAATACATGTCGCAAAATGCGCGATTAGTTATTCGTTTTCAAGGCCCAAAACATAAAATTTCGACCAGAGAGCGAAAATTTTTTATAGGGGGCAAACGTCAATAGCGGAAGCAGAACAAGTATTTGCTCCCACAATGAAAATATTCGACTCCTCCTTCCAACCAATCAGACGCCGCCCCTAATCGCGCATGAGCATGTATTGCAAAAAATAGTGTTTGCAACTCAAGCAAAAGGTGAGCAATCCTCAACGAGTTAAAATTTACAACACTCGTCCGCGGCTCGTGTTACAAATTTGTAACTCGTCGAGTATTGCTCACTTTGCGTTTTCCTGAAGTAGGTACTATTCTTCAACATTGAATATTGAAAAAAATAGACGCGATTCGATAAAATATGGCCCAGAAGATGGGACATTCTTATTCAAAATTTCGTGTAGTGTGTTCGGCATATCCTTACATAATTATGTAAAATCAGGGTGACCACTTTTATCAGCAAAAAAATAATAAAATTAGTGGACTTGTTATGTTTTGTCACAAAAGGACCGCTTTAAATGAAGATATCGCAAAGGAGGGTCGTACATTCACTGACCATAGTGGCAATTACTCCCCGTTAAATTTCACATAAAAACCGAATAGTAACTTAATTTTTTTAAAGTTCTTTCAAAGTCTACCCACTATAGGTAATTAGTTTTTTATGGCCTACATGAGACCATGTTCTCTAATTTTGTTTCCTACGAACATACTTCGGAATTGTTTTCTCATT
Source organism: Ericerus pela (assembly GCA_011428145.1). NCBI lineage: Eukaryota > Metazoa > Arthropoda > Insecta > Hemiptera > Coccidae > Ericerus > Ericerus pela. The sequence goes on along the minus strand of WOFM01000199.1, from coordinate 334,617 downwards.
TGAGAGAATTATGAGGAAAAAACCGTGAAGTTCTCTTGCTGGAAAATGGTGGATTACCACATATCAACTGAGACATATGACTCCTGATCCAATCATTTATGGGTTGAATATTACTTTGATTGCCATCCGACAACGGTAACGGTATTTTTAACAAATAACGAGCAGTGAAAATGATAAATCGTTTTGTGGATGTGGTAGATTAATTACGTAGACACTATGACCGATTCGAATATCATCGAGAAATAATTGTTGCCCTATAGACAGAGATAATTGAAACCGATATTTTATCAGTGCTGAAAATCAGGAGTTTGTTCAAATAAGGTGAATGAAGGACGACCTTAATTATGGTTTTACCAAAGCTCCTTTCATTATACTTATCTTGGTCGAAAAAAGTAATTCACTCATATATCTCACACATGCAAAAAAAAAAAAAAACCAAAAAAAAAAACCTAATGTTCAATAGATACGATAACAACTTTTGGAAAATATGGTTGTTCCCATATTTACCAAAAGCAATAACGACGTGCCTGGATAGCTGGAACAAAAATCGTTGTACATTTTAACGTCAACCGACGCTTTTACTTCCTTTATGTGTCTATCGCAGGTCGTATTTTCTGTACGAGAATTATAGTCGGCGAAATCAAATCGTACACTTTCGTTTATTGACATAAAATTATCCTCCGCTTGTGTTCTTATGAAATTTACGAACGAACGTTTTTCTACAAATAATATATATATCTTCTTTCGTTGGTATTATTTTTATGTCGGATTTTCGTATTCGAAGCATTCATAAATTTCTTCCAGCATCGAGCTGAGGTGGAAACGATGCGATGTAGTCTTTCGCCGCCCATACTCTCTTTCCTAAAGAGGAAAACTTCGGTTTCCAAACGTAAATTATTTGAAAATTTAAATTCAGCCTCGATTTCTTCTTACACACTTTTCGCTGTTTTCGGCTACTCCCCTCCACTGATGTTATTTTTTGCCCGTGAATTAACGTATTCGGTCGAATAGAAGCGTATACCATACCAAAACTTCACTGTTTACGTTAATTTTTAATAGAAAAAAAATAGTTCCACTATTTTACGAGTGCAACGATATAATATTTAACAGAACCCACTTTCATCAGTAAATTCTGCATACTCCAGTATAACGTACGCCTATTCAGAACCTACTTTTACTAGACGTCGGTAGAGTGTTCACGAATTTGGGAACCGAAAAAGCATTTTATCTTTTGAAAGCCTCAAGGCATACTTTTGAAGTCACTTTCAGACAAAAAAGCAATGAAATACAACTATAAGAGTGAGTTGTAATAATATTATTAGACATGGGGTGCTTGATGTCCAGTTATTGATACAGAGATGAGTGCGACGAAATAAATTAATAAAGGAAAACACGTCGTAACTACCACTCCAGATCATGTATTAGTGAAAATCACAAAAAGGTATTTCCTCTAAAACAATCCTCAGTAAAAAGGAAACGTATAATAAACAGGTATTAAGACTAGGACAAAGAATAATAAAGTTGTAACAGTGTAGCCAACTAGCCCTCAAACCATTTTTAATTTCCAACAAATATAATGGAGAATTTTATACGAAAATTATACCCAAATCGAGATGGAGTGCATTACACTCTATACCATATATTATAGAGGAGCTTATCCCTGCTAAACATCTCGTTACTTTTTAAATCGAACTAATTTTTTTTCTAAAAATTTTTCTTCACTGAGCATAGCGTTTCTGGTAAACAGTTTCACTTGTTATAATATTCAAATAGGTAGCTTATCTGTAATAAAAACTGTGGTGGGCCTTGAAACATACACTATCGAGGCATAGGTTGGTGCTGAAAAAATATAAAAAAAATTAATAAATTTTTCAGGCCACAAATATCTTACATGGTGAAGGAAATGCCTGCCATTCTCATTCAAATGATTTCTCTATCAGTTAATCTCATTTCGATGAGGAACTTGTTCGTTTTGAAACTAATAAACTATTCCATACTTGGCTATTTGTGAAATAACCTTCTCTTTTACTTTCAAAGAACTGTGTTTCACTCTCAGTTTGCCTCTGATTTCACTAACCAACGTTGTATTAAGATGTTGCATCCAATATACATTTTTCTACTCATTAAAAATGTTAAATTCTTCGAAAAGGATCCAGAATCCCCTCGTCAAAAATTTTAAACTCAAACTGTATGAGCGAATGACACGTTTACTGTCAATCTGAGTTTTTACTTTTTGAAAACAGTTGGGTAAATTTTCAAAACTATTTGACGAATGAAAGCTTGAATTGAAAATATGCTTATGTGACTGTTCAGAGTACTAAATACTTACATTACCTTTCAAAGATTTGTATTTAGTTTAATCGTAAATCTTGGAAGTGGAAACTGTGTCTATGCATGTACTCTAGAATGAAAAATTAGAGAGAAAATAGCATTCATAAAAGGACTATTCTATAATTTTTCTTATTCAAAATAATTACAGAAAAAAAACCTCATGTTGAAAATAGTTCTCTTTTGCACTGAAACCACATCCAGTCACCATGACAAACAACTACTATCACCAACCATTACCATCAACTATTGCCACTGACTAAAGTTAACAATCACTGCCAGTTACGATGACTAACAACCAAAGTCTTTGAACTTGGTTTCAACCAGAGTCAATCATCATGGCAACTGACCATGGTCACTAATCACAGTTAGCAACCTATATGTATATGGCTAGCAGTTCTTTATGGCATAGTGTTTAGATACTTAACCTGCAAATCAGACGGTTCAAGGTTCAAAATTCAGGTTATTTGATGTTTTCCCTTGTGATTGAATAACTCATACGAAAAAACCATGAGCCACCATTCTCATGACCAACCACCTAATTTGGGAAAAAAGTCTCAATACCACAGCTTGAAAAAAAGTAAGAAATTTAGTAAAGATAAATTTTTAATGAAACGTTTTTATTAAAACAGTGTAAAATGCTGTGTGATACCTAGCATACTCACATTGTCTGCTATACTACATGATTATATGTACAGTACTGGACCAGTAAAGACCGATGATTTCTAGTTAGACATGCTGACGTTAAATAGTCAACCACTGTATACCACTTGACGCACTTTAAAGTTGAACTATGTTTATGTACGCTATCATTGTGAATTTAAGAGATGACTTTATCAAATGTATTATAAATTGGTGAATTCAAACAAAACATCGAAAGTACGCACACAGTACACTCATGTTGCCTATTTTTATGCCGGCATGTCTTGACATTAACAAGCACATTGAGTTTATGGAGCTTTACTGATCCATTACTATGTAGTTAAAGAACTAGAGTGAGTACACTATCCATGTAACATAAAATTTATATATATATAAATGTATATATACACACAAAGTGCTTTTTGCATAATATTTTGCCACCTATCACACACATATGTATATGATTTTGGTCATCCAGGATTTGTAACTAGAGTGGGTGGAGAGGGAGTGTAAACCCCTCCTCCAAAGCTAGTACCATACATAAAGTAGTTTAAAGTACATCTAGTGGTACACTGTGGTTGCCCATTTAGTGCCAGCATATCTACACAGAAATCATTGTTTTGTATTAACTGATCCAGTACTACGTAGTCAAACTGCTGTGTTCTAAATCTCAATTTTCATTAAAAGGAACTTTAAAAACCGTTGGCCCATTAACATCCTATGGATAATGTTGTGGTTACACTGATTGTTTGAGCACTTGTTGACTGCACTGTCAGACTGTACTACCAATACGGCTACAAAAAGATTATTATTATTATTATTATTCCTTCTTCTTTCTTGTACTTGTAAAGTTAACACTTGTTTGTTGTTCTCTATAATAAAAGTAATTACTTGGTGCGGTACTGGAGTGTTGTTTGTTTTTCTGTTATTATATTTTACTTCATGGCTGAAACATTTAACATGAACATAAAGCCCCCAATGTTCAATTGATAAAGTGAACGAAAAGTGGCACTTTAAAATAAGTGAGGTTTGAGAATAGGGTGGAAAGACCTTCACTTAAATAAAACAACTGGACTAAGTTAAATAAAATCCTATAAAAATCGGGAAAATTGTTTGAAAATATTAGGGAACAACTCTATCTTTGATTCTTTTTGTCCTCAACACCAAAAGAGAAAACAAAGTTGTGGCTATTTTTGAAAAGTGAATGAGTCATTTTTTGGCAGTTTGAGTTAAGTATATTGAGTATGATAGAAGAAACGCCATTCTAGAGGTAACCTGGCAAAAGATGATGTTTTAATTCATCATTTTTGCTTCAGAAAAAAAAATAATTTGTCTGCAGCAGCATTATTCTCTCAGCCAAAAACTGAAAAGTACCTTCTTTCAAAATTTTTCAGGTAGGTAGGGTAGATGCATCAGTTTGCAACATCTTGTGTTCTTACTGACAAGGTGAAGTGATCAGGAAATCTGAGCATACTGAGCTGGAATTGCAGGGAGTTTAAATTTAAAGTTGTAAACTGAATAATTTTCCTTCCTCCATCCAAACATACAGTACCATTTATAAAAAACAAATAGTCTTTTGCTATGTTTTATAAGTGTTAATTCCCATGAAATAAGAACTATGTGAATTATGAATAACCATTTTCTGCAATTAATTGGCTCATTCTGATGAAAAAAAAAAAAAAAAAAAAAGATCAAATTAATAGGTACCTATCTAGAATTTTCAAATAGTTTTCACGGATATTTTTAGTTTTCTTTGAAAAAATATTTATTGATTTTTTAATGAATAAATCTTACTGATTGTAAGAAGTGAAACAGACTAACTTCTAAATCTTATTTCAAAGGAAAAAAAAAGGAAATGTTCGATAAAACCCTTCTGACTAAAGAATTTTTAATTTTACAACCTACTATGACATACTATCAGCATTGACATTTGTTTTTTGTTTTATTCTTTCGTACAAGTAAATAGGGTAGATGCACCAGTTTGCAATACTATAACAGTTTGAAACAGTTCGAAGTTTAAGGCTTAGAAATAAGAAGAATAAGTAGATTTATGAGTTGGAAGTACTTTTATAATAAATATTACAGCATACTTTTTGTTTCCCATCTATTTTTAATACTTCATCTGTGACATAAATGAAACCATAAATCAAAGAAAATTCCAACTGCTGTGAAAAATGCAAAAATTTGTGTTTCTTAAAAGAAATCTGTACAATAGGTGTTGAATAATGCTCAGTTAAGTGGTAGTAATTGCTTTAGTATGAATATTTTAGTATTCCAAGGTGGTAAGTATAGGTACTTCAATATTGATGAAAATCAGTGTTTTAGATTAATTTAGCTAAAATTGGTAATTAGTATTATTCACAACATTTTCGGTTTGCAACAGGTACTTTTTGCTTCAGTTTGAATGAGAAAATTCGAATTATTTTAATCATTATTGGGTGTTATAATATGAATTACCATCTGTGAATTCATATTCCTTTTTCAAATATTAAATTTCTCAAAGAATTCTTGTTTTATGACTCCTATACAAAAATACCATTTACCCCAGTTTGCAACGCTTATGCTCTATTTGTGCAATACTCGTGATCCAGTACCAACTTGAGGATGTTTATCAGCTTTATATTCACACAATAAAAGCTGTCTCCTCAATCTTATGGAAGGGGAATATTGAAATTTTTGGTTGATATTACCAGTTTATGAAATGAAATACACGTTTTTCTCCTATTTTGTCCTTGCATTATTTGTGTGTTGCAAACTGGAACATAAATGTTGCCAACTAGAGCAGAAGAGTTGCAAACTGGGGCATATGTATTTAAAAATAATAAAAAAATAATATTTAAAGAAATATAGTAAAAATCTAAAAAGGAAATATTAATCCGGAGACCATAATTCATGTAACGAAACATTCACATAAGGAATACTTTCATTTTACACTGAATTATGCTGCTTCAGACTCAACATTTTCCTTAAACTGTTACAAATTGGTACATCTACCCTATGCCAATGATATCCCACTCAGTTTTATCACGCAAAACATCGTATGTCAACAGCCACAACCCTATACTTCCCCCCTCCTTTTACTTTATACCTAACTATCTACTCCCCTCTACTGCGTTATCCTTGTGACTAACTTAAAATAGACCCCTCGGAACACTGGTTCACTACTTCATAGTTACTGAAATTTAGTTGATTTCCTGAATTTATACAGACAAGTAAATTTTATTTTTTGTCTCCTAAAAAATGACAGAAAGTGGCTTATCAGCTTTTTGAAAATAACCACAGATTTGAAACATGAATTTAGTAATAGCAACTCGGCACATGTCTATCGTGAAGTTAGTTTGAGCACTTCACCATTACGAAATATGTTACGTAAACACAATGAAAGTTTTTGAAAGTTCTAGATTTTGTTCAATCCTGTTTTTTTTTCTCTCATTCTTATTCTTTCGTTCATCATCCTCTGTGCAAACAGATAGAAAACAAATAATGTAGGCGAAAACATTGTCGATCAAAGTGCTAAAGAAGGAACAAATCACCAACTGTATCCACATAAGCGTTTTAAATCTTTACAACGGATGAAAAAAAGATAATCGTAAAATATTATAAAACATTAAACAATGCGTCTTACATTTACTGGAGCAGAAAGAAAAAGTCTGAAGCTATATGCTATATATATACATTTTTTTTTCCTCTTATTCTTTAGAAAAAAAAAAAAGAAAAAAGAAAAAAAAGACTTGATTCTGCTCGCAAACCCGAATTTATTTCAAACGTTTACATTTTCTTTTCTTTTTTTGAAACGTTTTTTCACCTTTCATCATCTATTTTTTTTCGATCTCCCCTTCTCAGTATTTTTCAAAAAAGAAAATTCTCAACCTATTTTCACACAATCCACGCGACTAGATGGCAGTCATTATAATTTAGAAAAACAAGCTGCAACTGATAACAGTGTAAACAAATTTGAATCGCAAAAATTCAGATGTTTACTCGTTATTTTTTCGGACATAAATGCATTTTTTTTCCTTTTTTTTTTTTCCATTTTTTTCCCTTTTTTTTTTTTTAAACCGACATATTTTTAGTAACACGATGATAGTCATGAAAAAAAGAAACAGCATAAAATTTCACGTTTACACTAAATCGCTTAAAATGTATACCTTTATACGAATTGACTAATAAAATGGTCGAATTAGGCGTTCGCATAAAACATTAATCTTCAGAAATGTCATTAAGTACCGTACCCAAGAAAAACCATTTATCTTACTGAGGACTGGTGAGGAAGTCAAGGTGAATAAAAGAAGGAAAAAGTCAGCTATAAACGAAAAAAAAAAAAAAAACAAAAAAAACCACAAATGTTCGATTTTTCTATTATTGTCTGGACTGTCTATGCTTACTGAAGTTAAAAAAAAAATTTTTTTTTCAAATTGAACATATACGTAAATAAATGTGGAAAATTTATCGACGCTGGAATTAAAAGAAAAAAATCATAATCAAAAACTACTCCAAAGCACGAAATTATTAGTGAATGGTTTCAATGTTTACTCAGATACTCGCGTCATTGAAACCCCAGACTAGTAAGTAAATCTGAACTGAGTTATTCAGATTAACCTGAGAATTCTTATTTTACTACGGGAATATCTGTGCGAAAAAATTCCATATCTTCGACTATATGGTACTCACTGGACCAGTAAAGCTCCATAAGACAATGTTCTTTTTAATGTTATGACATGCCGTCGAAAAAGGAGTCAACCTTGGTGTACCTTTTGCGTATTTTCGACGTTTCGCATGACATCTGATAAAGACATCCCTTTTAAATTCACCAGGATGGCGTACATAAATACAAAGAAAAATTAGTCGAAAGGTTCACTCTGGTTGCCGATTCAGCGCCGACATGTCTAACCAAAAATCATCGCTCTTTACTGGTCCAGTACTGTACGTATAGTCAAAGTTCCATACGTATGCAGGACGTTCCAACACTACCCAATTCCAGTTAAGCCCCTATTTGAATTTAAAAACATAGGTACCGAAGTAAATATCCTGATCCTGAAAATTTTAAACGAACAGAATCAAACTAAATACAAGTCCTGTTTCGGAATTATTGGTATTCCATTTAATCAATTCATAAAATGTGATTTTAATTTTTTTTTTTTTTTCACATAAAAGGGAGAAATTTATGGTAGACAAATTATATGAATATTTAAGTTAATACAAAACGAATATTCGTCCCCGGAAAAAGGATACCTTATAGTGTGATATGATAATGCTGGTAGACAATAGGGAGTGCTGAAGGTAGAATTTTGTAGATGAGCATTACATACCTACCTACCTCAGAGATAACTAAAATTTTACTAATTTTTCTCATAACTTTAGGTCAATAGTAGGTACGAGAAGCGTTTTAAGTCGACCACATTTTACACTTAAAGTTTGACCATTTAAATACCTGCCATGTCTTGCAAAAATTAATCACTGTACTCATTGAACTTCTTCTACTTGCTCTAAATAAAAGCTCCATACTAACCAAAAATTTTTTAAAGGAAGGATGGTTCAAATAATTCTAAATTTACGTAGGTAGCTGCATTCGTTTTCAAATAATTGATTTTTGAAAATTTCATTTATTTATCTATCGCACTTACCTACTTATTTACATTCCATTTATAGTTTAATGAAAAAGAATTTCACCAAGTTTCATATGTTTTTCAAAGGTTGATTAATTTCTCCTCCTTCTTATCTTGATAAGAAAGCAGACAAAATTTATCAACCGGATAATTTTCCCTACATTTGATTAAGTTGAAGCTTGCTTCGTCTTATTCAACTGTAGATGAAATTACTCTTCATATAACTGTATTCAGATTATGTTCCTCGTTAATGAATTATCTCCATGTCCACGTTTCTACTCAAAAGTTTTCATTTTGTTCTTGAATTTAATGAAGCGGTGTATTTGTCTATATTATGGTATGTCATTATTAATAGAATTTATATGTATATATTAATGTTTACTATACGCCAGATATTTGAATTCAACATGGTCCTTTTTATTTCTACCATGTTAATGTGTTAAAAGGTATTGAGGGCACCTTTCAGGAGAAAGGTATGATGTAGTTGGTGTTGGGCTTCCTACGATGAGGTAAATCATTTTGATAGATAGCTCTTTCTCGATTCTAAATTAAAATTTAAAATATATTGCAAAAATACGGAGGTTTTGGTTATACAAATCCGAATCATGGCTGGCTATCCATTTACTGCATTATTTGTACAAAATTGGACTCCGGTAAGTTACGTCATCCTGACTGTATGTTTTACTACTGGTAAGTTTTAAATGTGATTTTGTGTTTGCATTTTGGTTTTGGTTGTGGTGACACAAGGTCACCCCATCTGGCATATCACAAAAGCAGGTCTTGTCTCGTTATATCATCGCCATCAGTAACCCCGTCTATCGATTCGTCTATCGATTCGTATCTGTTTCTATAGATACCATATGTAATTTCATACATCTGTAGGCCTAAATATTAATAAATAGCCTATCAAAAGAAATACGTATGTTCTTCTATGGTTTCAGAATCGATGAACAGATCGAGAGGAAATTTTCAGGACTTAATTTTGTTGTTTCAAAAAAAGTTGGAAGCCATATTGAAGCACTTATCCGCAACACTGTGACAATCTTATCCGACGTAGCTTATGCAAATTCTACAAAGCTGAGTGTACTAGACATACTTTGTGACTGTTCTCACGTTAATTTTTTCAAAACACAATGGTTCACTATTGTCGAAAATATCAATTATCACAAGCATTTCCATTCTCATCAAATAGCCATTCGCAAATTCGTAAAACCCTGGAGAAAACGTTTTGCATCATCAAATTTCCAGCAGTCGGATAATGGCCTCATTTACATTCGAATGCGCCAATCAGCTTGCGCTTCATGGTATTCGTTACCCATAGATGGTCCGCGTGTGGGAACCGAACTAATCGTTTCTCGCCTACGTTTACGTTAAAAATTTAGAATAAGAATCGTCCCCCCCCCATCCCAATAAGTGAAATACGTAATACACGGTCGACTTATATGTATAGTTATACGAGTCGTAAAAATTACCATCGGTCGAGTATCGTCCTTTTTCGAATTTTATTCGCCGAAAAGGAGCACCACAAAATTTTCATCAGTAGACTATACCCTATGAAGCGGCGGTCGTCTTTTTAATTTTAATTCCAGCGGCTCAGTGGACTGTGTTTTTCGTCGCATCAAAAACAAGTTTACGTTAATTGTTCGTAGGGTACCGCGTTCAAAGTTGGAGAAGTTTTTGAAAAAACAAAAACAAAAACAAAAAAACAAAAAACAAAATAAAAAAGAACAAAAAAAAAAATTTCACAGTATATTGTAGGTCTGTTCTGCCAGATAATTGTGAACATATATCAAGTCAAAAGTTTTTCGTTCTCTTTGTTTGCCGCAAAATTTCTGCGCGCCAAACGCTTATCTGGCCGCAATTGACACGACGATGGTGTATAAGTGCAACCTGATATCAATTAAATTTTTAATTAACCAAAATGGTGTTTTCTACGGTGACAAACCCGTATCTCGTTTCACGATTTTTGAACGACTTTGCAGGGACACCGCGTTATGTTTTCGAACAAAGTTGTATTTCAGTTGGGTAGAGATTAGAACTTTTTTTATGGTTCGTAAACGAAAGGAAAAATGATACACAGTAGGTGAGGGAATGGCTTTATTTTTGTCTGGGGACCGTTCTGTATAATTTTTAATCTTTATTTTTATACATACATAGTCTAAGATCAGAGGCGAAGAAGGGTTTTTTTTTCTTGTTTTCTCTTTCTTCTTCTTCTTCTTCTTCTTCTTCTTCTTCATCTTCTTCTTCTTCTCTTTTTTTACTTTCAAAAAAACAAAAGTTATTTGTTTACCTCTGGTTCGTAGTGTCTAAGTTACTCACGGAAAAACGAGAAATTACGAAATATCCTTGTTGCATCAAAATTAAAAGGGACATATATTGTTTTTTAATGGTATTTTGTAATCTAAAGTTAATTTAAAGAAAAAAAAAAATTGTTTTTGTTATTTGTACCCTCATATTTTAGTAGGCCTTGGCCTACGTTCGTTTTAGATGGATCATAAAACTTAACTTCTCTGTGTGCTCTAATGGCTGGCTTTAAAACCTTGGAGACGAAAATTCACTTTAGGCAGGCGTCGAAATAATAACACAACATATTTTTTCGAGGTATCAGACAGGGCACTGTTGAAACAATAAAAATGTCTCAATGTGATGGTTCTTTCGTCGAAACGTATCCGTTATTGTTCGAAAAACTATACCTATACATATGTGTTTGTTTCGTTTGGAGAGTGAAAGAAATACTTTTGGATGAGCACATATTTGTTTTGGGATTTGCTATCACAGTGCTTCCTAAGAGAAAGCAACACCCTCTTCAACGTATGGTTAATTTCTTACATAGGCCATTTAATGAAAACAGATTTTCTCAACGAAGGGCGCGAATTTAGTGAGAGAAAATATAGGTCGGAGGGTCAACTTTTCTACGAAAATCCTGATGGACAAATGAGTGATGTTTTGAAATAGAAAATTTATCATAGCCTTTGTCTCTTGTTTGTTTGACTTTTTTGATGGACGGGATCACCTTCTTCATCACCCAGTATCCCTCAATAATTTCTTATTATAAAATAGATACTAATTTACAATAGTACAAGCCTAACATCATTTTTAATTTTCTTAACGATATTTTAGCTTACAAATATTCTGGAATTGTGATTTATGAAAAATACTCTTTGGTACCTACAAAATAGCCTGCCACCTAAATATAATCGAGCTTATCGACTTTTTATTTTATTTTATTTTTATTTTTTTATTGTGCCATTATTGGTGTAAACAAATTTTACATGCGTTTAAAGATACAATAATTTCTTTCCAGCCAGCCAAGTTTACAAGTTTATTAGCTGTCATTACTTTTACTTCGAGTTACTTTTGCAATGAAAATTCACATTGAGTAGATACGTGTATTAATGATTATTTCAGTGCAAAACATTACAGCAAGTCTGATAATCTAATAGAATATGATATTTCTACTTGTATAGTTGGGAGATTTTCTCTAACCTTATTTCGTCGGTGGAGAAGTCGTCTGCAAGCTATGATGAAAAATATTTCACCCAATATAAATATACCGAATATTTACAGTATTTATGTAGATTTTCATCACATAATTATTAGAATTCATGTATATTTACATTCAAGCCCTAAGGATTTTTTCTGAAAAACCATAGGTAACACTGTAGCATTCGTTGTTTAGGAGGAAGCAATGAATTTTTTTTTTTTCATGTCTGTGTGGCTGTGTGGGTAGTAGCGCATGTGCATTGAATATAAGGGAATAATTGGCAAAATATCAGGGAAATAATTTTGTGAAATAATTTTAACGAATGAACTATCGGTTTGTTCATTTATTATAGTGATATACATACATTCGTACATGTACACACACGTAGCCTATTTACAGTAATTCAGCCAAATAGAAGGAAAATTTATGACTAAGAGTAGTGTAAAGATACCACCTGCATGAAAGGTGTTACATTTTGGTAATTACTCAGTAATGATACATTTCTACTCATCAACATTTATATTCATACATTTCCACCCATATACATCATCATCCATCTCATAGAATATTACGATAAATTCACATGTAGGTACATTTAAGTAGTACAAACATGAACCATGTATCTACTCAAATTGCCATGGGAGCTAACTTCCCTGGTAACCACCATAATATGTTAAAAGACCCAATAAAAGCTTAATGAAAAGAAGAGAAAATTTACATAAATCTACTATCCGTACCATTATTTCTGGCATCTTTAGCAGTTTGAAAATAGACTAAATTAAAAACCCAAATTTATGAAAAATTTGTCGTTTTAGTTGGCTATTTTTTAGATATTTTTAGCTACAATCTTTCATGAGTATGGCTAAGTCAGAGAGCTAAGTACAACGGCACTCTTGTACTTTTTTATTTTTTATTTTCTCAACTGACCATCTGGATAAGCTCCTTAATTACTCATGCTACAGTAAATGTTTTATACGTTAGTGGTTATATGAATCATGTTTCAACCGAATGGAAACAAGTCAACCCAGAAGATTCGCTATAAAATCGACAAAAATACAAAATAGAATTCGATAATTGAATTTCCATTCCTTCGTGTACTTGTTTCTTTTTTCCGTTCACCTTTACCATCTCAACATTACAATACCAACACCTTCGTGAACGTCGAAGTCATAAATTGAACCATTAAATTATCTTCGTTTCACTAAAATGCGGCGTTTGCCACAATCAATAATAAATTATATCATTCCGGACTTGCGACAGGTCGGTAATACAGACCTACCATAAATTTTGTCGCAGTCTACAGATTCGTTCTTCTAACTACAGCCTACATTTAGGGGAAAAAAGTTGGCTATTTTTGACAAGAAAGACGAAAACAGAATGGTAACCGAACGAATGACCGCATCGTTTAAACCGATTTTGGCAAGAATACCTACTGTCTCCTTGGTAAACAATAATCTCGTAATAATATTTGAACTAAGGGGTCTGAAAACTTTGGCATTTTTTAAGGAAACAGCAGCGTTGTACTCGATTGGACAAGACTAAATTCGAACAAGCTCAGCTGGTTTTTGCAAAAATTGCATTTATCTCTCTTTTTTTTTTTTTTAAATTGTAATTTGAATCTTCAGTGACATCAGTGTATGAATTTATATTTAAACAGATGTAATAAATTTGAAGCAATTCACATTACTTCGAATAAATTAGGGAATTTTGAGAATAAAATTACATTTGACCTAGATGCCAAGAAAACATTGTAAAATGTAGATTTGAAAACGCTAATAAATTGTTATAAAATTAATCAGCGTTCATTAACCTAGTGGACTCTGTGAATTAAATACTGGAATTCTCATCTCACAATATTACTGCATTCAAAAGTACAAGACAAGGTGTTTCATATTTATTCCACACACACCCTTTTTAAGCGGGTTTTCTATGAAAAGCTCCTTATCCAAATAATGATCTCATGAAACGATCAAGGTGGGTTCGTTTTTCGTTCATGACCCAAGGAAACTTTTAATCCTAAAAGCTCAAATTCGTATGTATATAATATTATTTATATACCTACTTATATAGGTCCTTGATCCATTTTTGATTTTCTATCAAACACGATATAGGTCACAATTTTTGTCCAATAGTCGCGAAATTGAGTACAAGTATTTGTATGTACTTGAACAAGAACTACATCTTATTGATTTTGGTTTGGATCGGCCTGTCGACTTCCGATTATGTTGAATTTTCGGCACTTAAAAAGATCTAAAATGGGAAATTTTCGAGCAATATAGTAACAAAATTTTAAACATGTATTGATTCTGCACCATTTCAACATTCTACTAAATTTCGTAATACTTGGCTTCATGGTCAGTAGGTCATAAAATACTTATATCAATTTTGGTTGAGATAGAAAAAGTTATTATGCCTATGGTGTTTTTATGCTTTTAACATATTCATTATTTGAAAACCGACTTTTTATTGCGATGCTTGCAGCGCAACGGTTTTTATTTCCTTTGTTTTTGAAGATAGAAAAAAATCGTTTCGAGTGACTCTTTTCGATTTCTAGTGTACGATGTAGATGTTCAATGTTTATCATTAGAAATTGGTTTTCAGCCCATGCAAAAACTGCAACAACTAAACATACTTATATATCGTATATTTAAACCACTGACGCCACTTTTCTTTTTTGATTTTAAGACTAGATAAAGTTTCAGAAAGACTGACTGGTCAAGCATCAAAATAAATTAAGTATATCGAAGAAGATATGACATACATAAAATAAAAAAGTTTTAATAACATTTTCGTTTCGTTTTTATTTTTAAACAAACCAAATTACAACCAAACCTGCTCTTATTGAGGGCTGCCTTATCTGAAAATTTCAGCCTAATCCTTTTACTGGTAGTTTTCGTCAAAACGAAATCAAATAATTTTAACTCCAAAAACTTGTTTTTTCCCAGTTTTCTTAGGAACTATACTAAACTAATAGGTACACGAATCTTCTATTATACTTGCAACTATATAATGATAATCTTTCACGAAAATTTCAGCCCCATTCTTTTCGTTTGTTTTTCAAAAAATATTGGAAAAACTACTTTTCCAGGAATTTTATTTTCTTCAGTTTTCTTAGGAACTATCAAACGAATAGGCAGCAAACTCCTATCAGAGCTGGGTTCTCTATAATAACTATTTTTTTGTGGAGATTTCATCCCTTTTTCTTTCGTAGTTTTTTCAAAACTGTGAACACAACATTTTCTCCAGCAATTTTTCTTTTCCGATTTTCTCTAAAACTGATCAACCAATAAACAGCAAACTTCTGTCACACTTGCGCCTATACAAGGAAAATTTTTGGTGAAAACTTTAGTCTGATCTATTTTTTCATTCTTCAAAATGCTGGAAAAACCGTTTTTCTATGAATTGTTTGTTTCTCAACTTTCTTTAAAACTACCTACTGAAATAATAAGCACCAAACGTCTTCCAGACTTTTTTCTATATAAAAACTATCTTTAGTGAAAATTTCAGTCTCATCTATTCTATAATTCTCTCTAAAATGTGAATACAAAATTTTCTCCACTAAATTTTTTTTTCTATTTTTCTTCAAAACTACCGAACCAATAAACACGAAACTCTTTCATCGGATTTCGTCCCATGTAAGGAATACCTTTCGTAAAAATTTCAATCTTATCTCTTTTGCAGTTTTCTTAAAACTGTGAACCAAAAATTTTAATCGATACATTATATTAATAAATAGGTAATTAAAAATAAAAATAAAACTCAAGATGGGAACATGGTACCAATCATTTTCTTTTCTCATGAAACGGATAATTTTCATCATTTCCATCCCTAACACTTATTTTAAGGTCAGATTTAATACTCCGTTGGCAAGAAAAATTGGTAAAAATCGATAAAAAATAGTGCCGATAGGTTGTGTAAGGCGCACTATTTTAGGGGTGTCCAAAAAGTACTTTGCCCAGGGCGGCAGAATACCTTACGACGGCCCTGATTATACTCCTATTTAATTAGTGTAGCATATTATTCCTATCAATATAAAATATAAAATACCTATCTAAAATATGTTCATGAAATTCTCAAAGAAATAATCCTATGTCAAATAATTTATGAATTCGATCAAAATCAATATTAATAATTATCTTATTTTCGAGCAATTATTGATATGGAAACAAATGCTGTAGCAAACAGCTTTGTAAACTAGTATTATATAATTATTACAATCTTCTTCCTTTTTTCCTTTCTTTCTTCTGCTTGTGTTGGTATCCAGCACTGCAAAAGCTAGAGAATCTTCGATTATGCATGAATAGGTGACATTTTCTGATACTTCAGTGGTTCTCTCAAATTTTACAAGTTCAGTATAAATTATGTAAATTAATATTTTTGTGAATTTGTATAGAATAAAAGAAAATTTTTAGACCTGTTTCAAAAAATAGTTAAACATCCGAAAATACACAGAAATCTATTTATTTTTTTTTTTTTGACTGTGAATTCGCAGAGAGTGAAAACCGAATTTATGCATATGTGGAGACAAAATGAAAAAAATGATCGATTTAATTTTCAAAAGGATTTTCGTTAAACGATCGCTACATAATTAAAGATTAGCTATATGCATTTTGATCGCCTTTAATATTCTAAAATGTAAGCCTTATTCAAACCCCTTCGCATGACCGAACTAATGAAAAGTCTCAATTACTTATGCTGTCCAGTCCACAGAACGCTTAAGAAAATTCGTTGTCATTGAATTCATGGACCACATTGTTTGGATGGGAGAATGACGGAAATGGTTCAATGGGATGAAAAAAGAAACGAAGAGACAGAGCAAATAAACGTAATTTTACTGCTCTCTTTACAAGAAATTCCCATTTCGCCAATTCATCACAATAGAAAAAGTGCCACGTTCGACTTGACAACGACGATTTTTTTTTTTTTTATTTCCTCCTCCAAAATAAGGAATAAATAAAACAGTTCGGTCGTATCGTCGTACGTTGGACAGAGATGACTGCAAATAGTCGTTTCAAAGAATACCTTTTGACCGTTCCCCTGCAAAATGTTTCTCATGAATTACCAGGTTAAGGGTCGTGCCTAAAAAAAAGTCGGCAACTAATATATTACGGTGCTATATTGGCTGAAATAGGGGTCTCATGAGATTAGGTAATGTCTCTGAGAATAGGTATTTCACGTAAATGATGTTTGAAATGTGATCATATCATTCGGATCAAAATAAAAAATTTTTTCTTATAACCCTTGAACTGGACAAACTTGGTGGTGTTATTAAAAATATGAAAATTATATTTTTAGATCGTTCATTTAATGCCGTAATATGCTAACTGAAGTAAAAAAATTCGAATTAAAACCTTTTATGTGGAGATGTAGTAATGTCAACTGGATTTAACTGTGGAAACTTCCAAATCTGTGACAATTTTGTGTGTATTCAGTATCACCAAGTTGCTTCATTCGCGATATTACACCATTTTTCTTGTAAACATGAGAGGAAAGGTATATATTGCAAGCAGGCGCATAAGCAAGAGTAGATGGAACCCTTTCCTCCAACCTGGGAGACAATAGCTCTGTTCGGGCAGCTACAGAACTACAGAACATGCAGGAATCCTGTGATATTTTTTCTGCTACTATAAACAGGTAAACTGTACGTTTTTCTTGTTGCTTTCTGTACCTTGTTTTTAACAACTGATAAGAATCATGAAAATTTGCTTACACTTCTGACATAGAGTACCTACTAGACCAGTAAAGAAAGATGATTTCTGGTTAGACATTCCGGTGCTAAACAGGCAACCAGAGCGTACCTTTTGACGGACTTCCCTTTGTGTTTATGTACGTAATCTTTGTGAATTTAAGAGATGTCTTTATCAGATGTATTTTAAATTGGTGAATTAAAGCAAAACATCGAAAATATGCAGAAGGTACGCTAAAGTTGCCTACTTTTTCACCGGCATGTCTTGACATTCTCTTAGATGCCATGTCATGTAAGAGTACGCATTTGGGTTTTTTTATACTTTTACCCCCCTAAACAATTTGAGAGCCTCTTGAAAATTTTGAAGGTAGGGAATAAGTAAATAAAGGTTCACAGCATAGCTACACCAAATTTGAACAAAATCCCTCAAGTTTTGACTCAGTTACATGAGGTCAAACCTTAAGTGCGTACTCTTACCGGCCTTTCCCCTAATTGTATTTCTAATTTTGTGAAGTTTTTCCTCATGGTTGTGGGAGAGAATTTATGTGTTTTTGATATTTATTTGGGGGTAATGTATTTTATTTTATTTTGTATAGGGGTTATATTAGCCTATTATAAATTAGATGAGCGTGTTCATTTTCTCCTTTCTTTTTCTTTTATATATGGTGTCCGAGTATATATGGTATATTATCTTTTAATGTCTCCAAAAAATTTATTGGAAGAATTTTAGTTACTACACTTTCAGATAATACCGAATCTGCCACTGCCTAAGTTGTTTCACAGAATCCATATTTTAATAAGTAGATTTTCATAGAAACCTTTTTAAAAACATTTGTATGTTGTTGGTATATTCATCGAGTCTAACCCTAATGAGCACTTAGCATTTGGAAAGTCGTGAAATAGCAACTTTTTATGCCTACTAAAAAAAGAGGTTCCAGCGTTACTCTTGTCATGGGTATAAAACAGAAAGACACTGGTTTACGATGAAAAAGCATCGAATACGTTATGTATTTTCTATCGAAACGTTGACGATGCTTTCAGAATATTTATTTAATAACGAGATATCGTTAATTCCGTAAAACTCTTTAACAATAAATCACATAATTTTCCACTCTTCTTTTCTTTTTCTTTTTTTACACGCTTACCAAATTTGTTCGAGTCCCAAATTGAAAACAATACCATAATGTCCTTAATAAATTAGTAATTTTATCCTGGTAACTCCTATTCGTTTATGGGTTTCATTTTACATTGTACGGTAACAACGTTAAATCGGAGAAAACCTCTCATATTCAGCTTCCACTGAGAAGGACTTCACATAAGTACTCTCCAACAGCTGGATATTGTCTGAAAAATAAAAACACGGGGAGACGATATGCTGCTACAGAGTATTACTTGTGTTTTTTGTTTCTTTTTTTTTTTCTTATTTGTCTTTCTTTGTTTCCACCCCCCTGCTGCTACAATACCATAACAATCAAAATAACTTAAATTTTAAAAACATTTTTTCAACTCTTTACCTTTACTGACACCATTATACAAAGTTAGCGTCAGTTTTTTTCTCAAGGCAACTTGGGATACGAAAGTATGAGGGTAAAAAAAAATAAAAATAAAAACGAGAAAAAAAAGCTAGAAGCCACTAGTCGTTAAAAAGTTTTATTAATAAAAATTTATTTGCACCGCACATAGCAGTTACCAGAAGACGGAAAAAACAAAAAACAAAAAACAAACAAAAAACAAAAAACAAAAAATAAAAAAAGTTTCGAGGGTTTTTGGTTTTTGGTGAGTGGGTTATGATGAAAATGATGAAAAAAAAAAATGTTTTACTCGTGTAATCGTGGTTTTCGAAACAATTTCGTTAATTTTTATCTTTTGCCGCAGCATTACGGAGGTACCATACGTAAAAAAATTAACGTCATTGTGTCAAAAAATTTTATCGCTCGGTCGCAAATGAAAAGAACTTCTTTTTATTTTTCATATTGTTGAGTCATTGGAGATGGGAGAATTCTGTTATAGTTTCCACTTGAGAAGTACCTAATAGTTTTTAATGACGCCACTTGTTCCACCAAACGTGTGAGTAAGTTTTAAAGTGTGTCGGTGAACTTTTTTCTTCTTGTCGGGTATTGGTATTGAGACCTATGCAGCCTATAAGGGCGAAGTTTAATAGTGGAGTAAGGTTGCCGAAATCGTACCAATTTTCACTTTAGCAGGCTATAATCATAAAAATAATATTTTTAGCATCACCAACGACATATTTTCCAATTTTAGTATATCCTTATACTTCTATTATATTTTTATTCATATAGCCTACTTAAATATTGTCGAAATTACAGCTGATTTTATCAACAATTAACTCCAAATGGTATGTTTTAGACAACTAGTTTTCTAAATCATACCAGTCAGTTTCCTAAATCGTACATGTGATAATTTGTTTCATTTTATAGTTCATGTTATTATTTTTGGTGTTACTTTTTTTTTTTTTTTTATTTTTTATCATATTTTTCGGAATCTTTTTAATAAATAAACCGCAATAGACTTGTCAAAATGTTCTGAAACACATCACAACAAAAAAGTGGTACAATTTAGGAAACAGCATTCACTTCCATTATAAAACAAGATATGATTTAGGAAATAGTGTTCACTTTCAATAAAACTTAAATTTTCAATCTCCAAACTATAATTCGAATTAAAATTTTCTAAAAAGATGATGACAAAAGTTTTAAGTTCAATTAAATTAATAATTCTGAGAGCTGAAACATTTTTCTCAAGCTTGAGCATATTAAAACAATACGATCGAATTATTTGTCCTTTACGACTACATTCGAGCCCTAGTAAAAATTATTTTTACAGACAATTATATCCCTGAATTCTATTGACTCTTCTTCTTCATTCGATCCTTCTGCTTCTTCTTCTTCTTCTTTCTATTCACTCTTCTTCTTCTACTCGTTTCTTAATTCCATTGTACATCAAAATTAACGGAGCTGACGTCAGTGCACTGTCCCTTCCAATAAATAAATCCCTCTGTTCTCCATATCTCTATTTTTATCCAACTGAAAACCAATCACAGTGGAATTGTGTACATAAACTCATGTAAGAGCCAAAATGTGATGTTTATGATCAGTATTGTTCTGGCTTACTTGTAACGCACGTTTCAATGTACAAAATATTATTTACCTATTATATATTGGAATATTACTTGTATTTGAAATATATTTTTTAAAGCTGGTATCTATCCTAAATTAATTAATTGAAACTAATCTCGAGTAATATTTGTATTCATTCATTTCGAGTATTAATATTCTTGAAAAAAGTGCAACACTTGAGAAAATGTCATCAGTACGGTACAATAATATGATTTTCGCTACACAGATGTAGTTATATTTTTCAAAAATTGTATTAAAATTTACAAACTCAAATACATTGTTTCAAGGTTATCTGTTAGTAGCATCTGAAATAATTACCTATTTTATATACAGTTCATGTACGTTTCATATCATCATGTCTCAACACATGAAAAAGAGTACAGTATTGCAGGGACGTCCCCAAATAATTTTTCTGGGGGTTGGGAATATTCGAATTTTACGTCTGAAAAAAAAAAATATATATATATCTCCCTACTCAGAGACTGAATTGATAACCTCCTCGTTTTCGTTTGAATTCAGTTAAAAATACTCGAATTTGCTAACTGCTCTCAAAACTGTGACGATTTTCCGACTGATTTGTCTGGCTAGGGAGGTAACTTAACCCCCTCTGGTCGAGAAGTCCATGCTACATTGACACAATGCATAAAAATAATTTTTAAAAGCAGTTGTTTGTTTTGTTTATTGGAAATTTTAATTAATACTTGAACTAACAGTAACATAGGTAAGGTTAGAACAAACTTTTTACATTTTCATTTTAATAAAACTAAGTTTGTTCCAAGCTTAGATATTGGAAATTAGGTCGATGCTGATAGCTGCTATTAGAGGTAATAAGATGACAAAACATTATTTTAATAGTAAATACCTCAAAAAAAAAAAAAAAATTTGTAGATATGAATGTAACAAAATGGATAATTCAATGTAACTGTTTCGATTAACACGAGGGAAAGCCTATAAATCAGGACTATTTACGAAATCAGAGCTATACGCAGTAAGCATAAAATTATAACAAAGGAAGCGCATCTATTTAGAGTTGATTCTGTAGCCTTAAAATTCTAAGTGCATAGCAAAATAAAAGTAAAACAAAATTAAATAACAAATTTTTCATTGTTCGCTCGCTTCTTTTCTGTCTTTTTCTATTTTTGTAGCCACATTACCCATTTATAATACGAGTACATAATTTCGTCGAACAGCCGCCATTTTGCTATCGTTTAATGCTGCACGTAAAGGCTATAAATCTCGTTACAGAACATTTTAGCGGCCCAAAACAAAGCACCCCTTTAATTTTTTTCACATTTTTCTTCTCTTAACAATAAAAACACCGTTAAACGATTTTAAAATCGAAAAAAAAAAAATCACAAAATAATACCGAATTATTTTGAATTGAGCAAAAAATTTTAATTCAGACACAAAATTAATTTTCTCGTCCGTGAGTTTAGAAAATTGAAATTAAATTTTTATGTCAGGATTTTTTTACGTGATTAACTAGGTAAGTAAAACAAAATTAAATATCAACATTGATTTTTTCCAGCTGACTCAATTGTTATTTAAACATTTCAGATTTGTTTTCTCTTTTAATGGGAATGAAGTTATGCTTCGTAAACTAGGTACTGTTCGACTACATTTTGAGCCTACAGCAGCAACAGCGAAAAGACTGCTGCAGGCGTTGTGATAAGAATATTAAAAAAAAAAATTCTTAATTCAAAAGGAAGTACTAGTTTTCTTATGGTACCTATTCGCACAGCGAACAGGAAAACAAACTATTTTTGTTCCTGTTAGCTGATAATCACAATAAATGAGTTTTTCACATAATTTCGTTATAGGTACCTTAAATTATTTTGGGGGGAAGCTGAAGATAAAATGTGAAAATTTCTTCGATTTAGTCTATATTAGGTATGTTTACTAATACACGGAGTGTTTACTTACAAGGTCCCTGTAGCCCGTAGGAAAACACATGTGAATTTTGTTTTTGTACCTTAAAACGTTCCCTTCAATTTTGGGAAGCAGTGTGAATAACTCTTCTGAAACAAAATTTAACGAGAAATCAAATGGTAAAAGTTTCATGTTCATGCAGGCAATCTTCATGGAAATAAGAGGTAAAAATTTTGATTGGTTAAATGTTCGTCTCAATGAAATTATTTCGAATATATATATAATTATCTCAAAGTGGAATAGCGAACGAACTTCTGAAATTGTAATAATTAATTGCCTCCATCAGATATAATATTCCTCCCCAGAATACTTTAAATTTTCTTTCTTTACTAACATTTATCATCTTATAATTCTCCTCAAGAATATGAGTCAGTCATACTTTTTGCTCTTGTTTACCTATAACCTTACATTTTTCTAGATTCTAGTTAAATTTCTTTGAATTCACTTGAAAAACACAGAAAACATTAATTAATATAACAGAGGACACACGCTCGTCAAAACTCTACTGCGAGAAGTGGTACCACTTTTAAAGCTACTTACTGTCCCTATACTTCTATGATACCTAATTTAAATTTTCTTGCCCTGAATTTTGGCTCTTTGACAAGAATCAGAAGTTTCTTCTTCAAACATGTACGTAGCTGAATTAAATGAATGGATATATATAATTATCAATTCAGAAATCACAACAAACACGATTTTTGTTGAAAAAATGAGATTGAAAAAAATAAAACCAACTTCAAAGAAACAACAACAAATGCATTAAAAAGAGTAAAATAATTTTTTTTTAAATTTCTCCAGTAAGATCTAGGTCTGGGGACTTGAATTATTGAACACAGCGCTAATTTTAAAACGTTTTGTCATATAAAATTAGAAAGAATTGAAATAGGTTCTATGTGGTAAAGGAAAAGAGCGCGGACTTCAATAATTCCAGTCCCCAGACCTAGATCTTGCTGGAATTTTAAAGGTAATTATTTTTCTCTTTTTAGTGTATTTATTTTTAAAGTAGGTTCTATTTTTTGAAAAAAAATTTTCTTCAATGATTTTTCATTTCCAGCATTAGCGGCAATATTACTTTAAAACTACCCGGGTTTTTATTGAAAGATAACTCCACAGCTGCTGTGGAGACATTACTCATATGAAGTAAAGGGACAGTCGCTGCTAAAAGGCTGGCTAATATTTGTCTATGAGATTAAACCAATGCACTGATTACGTTCAGACGTAATTACTTGAAAGTACTTGCAAGTAATATACAAGAACCAAACCATGAATAATCAAGAAATTACAATGATGTCACTATTTGGTACACAAACTGGTCCGCCATTTCTTATCTTTACAGGAAATGACAAACCATCCTTATACATGGACATACCTATTTACTACGTATGTGTGGAAATAAGCTCCGATATAAACCATCCAAATCTGCTTAAAAATTGCCAGTGTTGGCCTAGGTTTTGGCTTACCCATATGTTTGTACATATGAAGTGGCAGAACATGCAATTATCTGTTGATTACCTTCTTGCGTGAATATTCTTTCACTACAGGGTATTCCACAGCTACCTCATCTACTAAAAAAAATTTAATGGTACCATCATGGAATCATCTTCTATCATTTAAAACTAAGTTAGTCAAAATTAGAACCCAGGTTAAGAAATTATGCTGGAACAATCATGAAAAAAAAATTTTTTAAAAACATATATATGGATCAAATTGATAACCACTTTTTATTTTTCCAAAATCAGCTAAAAATATTGTTGGTATCTCAAGGAGTGAAGATAATTTTGATCTTGAAAGTGGTACTATTTTCATTTCACAAGCTCCCTCCAGTCTCTCCTGCAAAAATAGGTGTGTTGAAGAAAAAAAAATGGGAACATATAACAGAAAGCTTGCTATTTTCCTCAATATATATTGTTAATACGACCTTGATATACTTTCAATATTCGATTTTTCGTTAAATTGTGATTCAGAAAAGTTACTCTCATTACTCCGAAAAAACAATGAGAATTTTCTAAGACAAAAAAACAAAATTTACATGAATTTTTTTGTGTGTTAGTCATAAAGTGAACACCCAGTAAATTAGTAAGTACTTACAATTTAAATTTACAAAATTACTAAGGACCTAAGGACCCCACAAAATACTTGATACCCTAAAAAAAAAAAAACTAATAGGACTCTGCGTATGAAAATTTGAAGAATATGAACTAACAGAAAAATTTTCAATATCTTCCTATTTAAATAATTAGTAATATTTTGTTACATAGGCAGGCAAATTAATGATTAATAATTTTTTCATTGATATTTTGGAAAGGACATTAATGATAAATTTGATAGGTATAGCCATTAATAATAGTAAATCTCTTGTAAGTGAGGTCAATAATAAGACTAAGACTAAGAGTATTGATCAAAAACTAAGATCATAATTGAGACTAATATAATTTTTCTCTTGCTCCTGCTAATCTCAATTCTAATATAATTTCAATTTCTAGGTTTGTATATAAGTACATTCGACGTGAAATTTTCTAATTTATTAAAGTTAATCTTTTTCCATTTTAAGACTACCTATAATAAGTTTATATTACAAACAAATTTTTAAAAGATAAGTGTGGAATACCTTGTCAAAAAAAAAAGATATTCTCGCCAGAAGGTAATCAACAGGTATATTGTGTGTTCTGCCACTTCATATGTAAACATATGGCAAGAACAAAACCTGGCAAACACTGGCAATTTTAGAGCCAGTCTGGATGGTTTATATACGGCCTTATTTACACGTACACAAGCACACATAATTATGTAGTATTTAGGTACATCTGTATGAATGGGTTGGTACATCAGTACTCGTATAGATAAGAAATGGTGGACCAGTTCGTGTAGTGAACCGTGACATCACTGTCTTTGTTAAATTAGTCACAGTTTGGTACTCGTACATTACTTGTACGTGCATACAGGTAATTACGATCGAACGTATTTATGCAATGTTTAATGGCATCAAGACGAATATTTGCCAGCCTTTTGGCGGCTACTGTCGTTGAGGAGTCCAAGTCCTATCACTTCATTCAAGTAATGTCCTCACAATAATTTTTATTTTATTTTATTTTTTTGCATTAACTTCGTGGGAAATAAATATTATTTCGTTGAGGAAGATTCGCTGCAGTACTGGTATATTTTAAAATCGCAGTTGGCAGTATATTGAGTTGAATATGGCGTATAATTATAAGAAGTATTTAGCGTGGTTAAAAATTTGACTTTTTTCGATGTAATTTTCATTGAAGCCTTCCTCTTTGTTTGCAGTCCTTTAAATTCCTATGGAAATATAAAAGCACCCTGTCCTGTCTGCTTCTTCGATTATCATAGCAAATCACTAAAAATATTCTGAAATAAAATTACGTTAAAAATGCGTTTTTAAAGATAAGCTTTTATTTTGTTTTTGGCTTTAGCTTCATGCGAAATAAATATTATTTCGTAACGGAAGGTTGGCTGCAGTATTGGTATATTTTAAAATCTCAGTAGTGAGTAGAATAAAAGTTTATAATAGAAATACTACGAGTTTAAATAAACATAAAAAATTGTAAAATAATGAGCACATACCCAACCGAATAACTTATTCCCTACCTATACTTGGTAATAATTTATTAAAATGTTTACTTGCTGCTGTGTCTTCTACCAGCTTCCAAAAGTGGTGCTTAAAGCAGCATAATATTAAGTATGCGTAATTGTATGTATCCTACCTGTTTACTGCATTATGAAATGAGCAAATTTTTTCTTTTCCTATCTTTTCCTATTTTGTTGTTGTTTGTGTGTGTGTGTGTGTGTGTGTGTGTGTGTGTGTCTTCGTTTCACCCACCATAGTTCGTTGATTATCTTGCGAATAATAATTAGCGTTTTGTCTCTTTCAGCACGTAACTGAAGACCATAATTTGTTGCATTTTCTACGTCTATTTATCGTCTAAAGTTACGTCGTTGGTGTTTAAAAATGAAAAATTAGGCGGTTAATACGCAGAAAACTTTTGACGTGGTCTTCTTCGATGAAATAAATTTTCTTCTTGGATGGACGGTGAAGATAAGAAAAGGTTTGAAAATGATGGCATGCGCCAAAAAGTAGGCCTCAGACTATTTCAAGTTTCTCGCCTTTCAAGTCATTCCCTCGCACCACCACCTCCCTTTTGGTGTTCATATCATTAAAAAGTCCTCAAATTTCATATGATTACGAGATGATAGTTAATGTGCTTCAAGACACGTTCGTCTCATTCAGTGAAATTAATTTTAAAAAACTCTATCGCAGCAAAATATGCTCGAAAATGTAGGTTTTCTTAAACTAAAAATAAAATAAAAATAATTTAAATATAAATATATAAATAAATACAATAAAAAAATTAAAATATTAAAAGTACGAGGCATAATTCTAGGTAAAAATGACGTTTTAAATTAAGTGTCAGAGAAATTTAAAATGAATTATATTGTGAAGTTATAAAATAAGTAGGAATGTACATACGTTATTAAATGAGAAAATAAAATAACAATTAGTGTGCTTTTGGTACAGCTTCTTTGGTTCATTTGGAATTTAGCTTCTCTTCTTTGTAATAATTTATAATTATTTTTAAATTCTTAATCCTGATCAAATGTCGATAGATCGATATTTTTTGGATATTTTTTATAGAGGATGAGAATTAGTGAAGACACAAATTAGTAACGTGAAAAAAAGTATTGATTGAAGTAGTGTCCCAGAAGAATGTGTATTTTACATCAATCATATAATGTAAGTTTGAGTTTAGGCTGAGTAAGATAAACGATGATGTACGGAGATGGTAATACAGTGTACCCGCGAACAGAGATGTAAAATATATTTTAATGAAGTCGTGTGTTCGCAGGAGTGAGAGGGGAGAAGGATTGGTGGTCTCAACATTTTTCTATAAAACATCGTCGATATTTCCTTTTGACTATAATTGTAGTACTGGACCATTCAAGAACAATCATTTCGAGCTAAGCATGCAGACCCTAAATGAACAACCTTTGTGTACCTCATGATGTATTTCAAACAACGTTTATGTACGCTATCCTTGTGAATTTAAGGGGTGACCCTCATCAGATGTATTCTAAATCGGTGAAATCAAGCAAAACATAGAAAGTACTCACAAAGTAATCTCGGGATGCCTACTTTTATGAAGACATGTCTTGACATTAAAAAGTACATTGGGCTTATGGAGCTTTACTGGTCCAATACCTTATGTATAGTCAAAAGTTATCACTTATCAATGTGCTTGATTTTTTAAAACAAGTTTCGTTTTATACTTGTATTCATCATTACGGCGTTATGGTAGCAAGGAGTTCTTACATGCAAAGTAAGTGCTCAAACCCCATCAGAGATGGGAATTTTCGTGTTTATTGTTTTCTGTTTTTTGTATTTATATATTTTTTTAATTATAAAAGCGTATGTTTTAAAAAGTTGTTTTTAACCTAAACTTATTTACATACTCATTCAGCCTAGTGGTGAAATCTTTGTTTGTGCTATCCTGATTCAAGCTATGTTTATTTTCAACCTAAAAGAGCGTGACCAGCGTTAAAAATAAAAATATAGGATATTTCATCGATACCAATGAAGTTAAGAGTTTTCAAAAAAAAAACTGAGCCATTAAAACATTATTTTAGTTTTGGACTTCATAAGATCTTTTGCTGAAGCTGACGAATGACTTTTCGACGAAAATTTCATACTATACTCTCTGGAGATGACAACTTAATATATGAATGGCATGTCATAAATGGCGTTCATCCATTAATAATGGGAGACAGATCGATGTATCGGTGTAAACAAAAAAAAAGTTTATCTAAATTTTTTCACTCAACTAATTTGGTATAGATATGAACCTATTCCTTTTCTGTGAAAAATAGGATACAATTTTTTCCTTTTTGAAAATAATATTTTTCGGACATTTTAGGCGTTTTATTGGACAAAATTGGCACCCATCAATTTCTTTTCTTTTTTTTTCTTTTTTTTGATGAAAAGTAAGGATGAACCTTCCAAATAATGAATGGTACTAAAAGGCACGAGAGTTTCAATTCTGAAAGATTTCTTAGGACCAAATGTCTATGACGTCATTATTTCGTTGTTTTTTGTCTTTTTCATCGTCATCATTCATTTTTAGATTTTACACCTCCATTGCTTGTCACTTAAAATTCAAAATTTCGCAAGTCCTTATCAGCTTTTGTTTATTTAGCCATGTTTTAGCTCCTATAGCTTGAGAAAATTTAATTTCTTTTCTGGTATTTTCATTTTTAATTCTTTCTAAATATTGAGTATATTAAGTTAACTTACTTATTATAAAGTTTTGATAATATCTGCGGACATACACAGTCGTTCAGTAAATTTAAAGAGGCAAAATTTTTACGACTTGAGAAAAAAAATGAATGAAATTATTCACTGATCGTGAATCCTTCTTTGAATCCCTCCAATCCACTTCCTTACTTTCTTCCTGAAATGCTAATTTTTTTTTTACTAGAAATTCCTATAATGAGATCGAAATAATTCTTCCAGTTTTTTATATAGATATAAATTTATGCTGTTTTTGAGTTTGGAATCCAAAATTTTATTAAGATTTTTCAACATCATTGCAACAATTGGAAGCTATATACGGAATTTTTTCAAATGTGGTATGCATATAACTTTTCTTTTTTTATAAAAGAACGTGATGGATTATCTCCAGAATGATAAGGAGGTACAGTTAGTACCATACGGTATCATACTCTTGGAGGCTTCAGAATTCTTATATTTTATCCAAAGTAACGAAAAAAAAATACCTACATAAAATTTCTCATTTATAAAATTCCTCATTTAAAATTCCAGAAAACTTATTTTCATCAGACAACAGTGAGAATGAAATTTCTGTTTTTACCAGTAGCAGGAACGCTGACACTCATCACTTGAGAAATTTGATAGAACCCAAAAATTAAATTTTTTGAGCTATTTTTCTTCTCAATCAAGATACTTGATGCAAGTAAATACTGTATTACTATAACGTTGGTTCACAGCTTTCAGATTCTGTTCCCCCTGATTTAATTAAATTTTGATTTTTTCACATGACTTGCTTAATTTTTAGTAGTTTGTATGGCTTTGTATGAAGACAAAAGTGAAAAATATTGAATAAACACACTGATTACCTATATTAAACTCTTTATATTGCTCAAAAAACAAGAATGATAAGGATTTACAGAATATGTAAAAAGAATGATGAAAGATAAAAATAATGACATCAGAAGTAGGTAACTACTGGTCCTAAGGATACGCTCAGTGTTGAAGCTCTCGTCTAAAAGGCCACTCAACCACTCAGCAAGGTACTGTGAAAAATGTTTCTTAATTAGTTTTTCATGTGTAGATCTACCTCTCTTATCATTATTTTTGTCTTAAAAATAGTGGAAAAATGACTGCTTGGCACTTAATTTTTTATAAAAAATTACTATTAATTACGAATATTAACTACAGGTATTTATGTAAAATACAAAATGCAATGAGAATAAAAAATATTAATTTTTATAACAAATTCTGGTAATATAGGTATGACTGGAATTAACTACTGGTAAATCGTAATATCTATTTTAATTAAATAATTATACTGATAATGATTACTTTTGAAGATGTCAGGGGCATTAGAATACTGTCCCACATAATACTTGATAAGGCGTAATGAAAAAACACAAAACGAAATTAACTGCGATGTTTTTAAGAATCTTTGTAAACTGTCATCTTTGCCATAAATTATGCATGCCACGTATGCACAATAACGAATATCCTAATTCAAAACGTTCTGTCTTTGACATGTTTTCAGTTAGATTAATAGTGATCTCTTCAGCTGTGTGTCTGTGGGGCTGGCATTTTAGCCTCTGCGCAATAAATACACGAAATAAAACTTCCTTCACTAATTAAATATATGGAAAAATACTGGTACCCATGACTCACTCGGTCATATAAGTATAGACACACTTCCATTGAAATCACGTTTTTCTGCACTTTTGGCTTCCTCTTTAAAAATTTTTTCCCTTAGTCGGCTAAGATATGCTATTCGCCTAACATCTATGTTTTTCCTCTTTTCTTCTTGCCATGGTCGTGTATCAGTACCTCTTCTCCACCTAATCAGAAACCAGTCTTCGCCTACTATAGCCTACTTTTCCCCTCATTTCCCCTCATATCCCCTACTCATATTTGCCTTCATCTGGTAAAGGCGCTTGTATAGTTTACCATTTTGTTCTGTTATAATTTTATTCTGTAATTTTCTAATACTGTTTTAGCTACCAAACTTTTCACATTTTTGAGTCGCCGAAATAACATTTACTTATTCTGTAAAATATGTTTTTATCAATACGTGATTTTATTTATTGAATGTATTGATTGGTTTTCTATGGAAATGTGCTGAGTTTATAGGCAATGGGGCGGACATTTGTAATGAGTGTTGACTTGGGTTAACTGTTAACCAGTTGGCGAGACTTTTCGCTGATATGGCTAAATTTGGTGTCCAATAGAAATAAACAAACGGTGTAAAATGGGTAAAGTACAAATTTTTAGCTGACTAGCTGAGGTAAATTGCTTAACAGCTATTTGCTGTTGTTTGTCCAGCGGCGAGGAATATTTGCTATTTAGTTAGTTTTTGCGTGGGTGGCATTCCCTCAAGCATGTACACTTCTGATCAACACCACGTCTTTATGATTGAATGGGAGTATATAACGTCTATGGGAAGATGAATTAGGTGAGGACAGGAGTAAATAAAAAATGAAATTTAAATTTTATATAAATTCTCAGTCCCCCTTAAAATAAAAATTCTAGATACGCACCTGATTCCTGCTATGCCTAAATGCCTAAGCTTAGGAAAGTTTTACTTCAAAAAAATATTTTAGGATGATTTTTGAAGACCTTTTTTTCTAGTGGAGCCAACTACTGGGATAAAGTTGCGAGAATTTCTGAATTTTATGTTAATAAATGATAAATTGAATGATTTCATACAAAAGTTGTGTACCTATCAGTGTATGAGAATTTTGAGAACTGAATTTAATCATTGGCAGCAATGTTTTGTAGAATTCCACAAGATAGCTGACCTAGGTTGTGTTTGATGTTTACGTACATGTTGGAGTTTCATATAAAAAAGTTTTAATGCATGACCAGGGGGCCAATGTTCCCTGATGTATTGATGTATAGAGATTTATTACAAACGTATATGAGGAAATAGTCTGAATTTAGCAACTAATGTGATATTATTAGGAAGTGCGAATTCCTCTAGAAAGCTGCTATCAGGACCTATTTCGCCTCTCCCAATGACCAGGAGTCAGCTTGTTTAGATGAAGTTTTTAAATCTGAGGTTAGATGTTAAGTTCATATCAAGTGATGACAAATATGAGTGGCGATGACGAAACTAAATTAATACCAAGTAAGAATTAAACTGAATAAGCCATGCTGTAAGAAAAATTGGTAGTAATTATTCACAAATCACATCATAGACAGAAATGTGTTATTCAATAATAAAATTTTTATGCTGCAAAAACTGATTGAAATGTTGAGTTTGAAAAGGTACTTTTTATGTATGGAACTTTTATACTGGCAACACTGATTGAAACATTTGAGTGAAATAACTTGCTGCCTTGATGGATTTTGGTGGAACGCAGCCGGAGTGAAATTTTTGTGAACAAAGTCACCTTGCTTGTATTATGATGATTATAATTATTTATTATTATTATTATTATTATTATTATTATTATAATTATTATTATTGTTATTATTATTATTATTATTATTATTATTATTATTATAATTATTATTATTATTATTATTATTATTATTATTATTATTATTATTATTATTATTATTATTATTATTATGTTCCGTTCCATTTTTGCAGACGATTCAGTTTGTCTACAAAAACGTGTCGAAAAAATTATAGACAAGTATTATTCCTAATTCTCGGAATAATAGCTGTCTATATTTTACCTAGCTTCTCACGAACAGACACCACTAGATATGCTGACAATGAAGAGTCATCATATTTGGCGGATGTTCCATATCACGCCACCTTTTGGGTCGGCCATCTTTTGATTGAAACAAATAAAACGAAAGTAATGTCATGTCTTCATTTTGAAGACATGGTCATTCCTAAACCTGAAGTCGAGTAAAGACATTAGGGTCCATACTAGTTGCTATGGACATTAGGTATCATTATATTAAGAAATAGAAATAAGTATAATCTAAAGTGTTTGTAATAACTAAAGTGAAATTTCAATAAAAGATAAATGTTCGTAACTTATCTTATTTGTTGAGGTAATTTAAAAGTATTGAATTACTCTCGCAACAAATTGGCGCCCAAACAAAAAAACGTTTGAAGGTAAAATTTAAAAATCATAAAAAATTTTTTTTTTAAATAAAGAATTTCGCTTTTCCTAAAATAAAAATATTTTCTAATCATATAAACAAAAATTTTATATTTATCTATCGCGGATAATTAATTCAATTTTGAAGGAGCAAATACCCTCGCGTAACATCAAAACAAACCATGGCTAAAATAATTCAAATATTTAAAACAAAATTAAACAA
Source organism: Ericerus pela (assembly GCA_011428145.1). Taxonomy (NCBI): domain Eukaryota; kingdom Metazoa; phylum Arthropoda; class Insecta; order Hemiptera; family Coccidae; genus Ericerus; species Ericerus pela. The sequence continues at coordinate 301,247 of WOFM01000199.1, read as the reverse complement.
ACGTATACGAAATCAAATCTTTATTGCAGAGGACCGCAAACAGCTGATTAAGACAAATAAAAATAGTTCGCTTAAAAATATATTAATAACAAAAAACAAACCTAAAAATAAACTTTAAAATAGACCGAAGATCCAGATCCGGTTCCTGAAATTCAAAAGAAATAAAATCAGCCCAACCGGTATCCAAAACCACAGCACAGAGAACGAGAAATCACTCACCGACGGCGTCCATCCGAACAAAACTAACGGTAAACTACAGAAGACTACAATACACTATTCGCCATCCAACTGTAAGCAAATTATAAATTTATCTTCCATTACTTCAGAAAAATTTGAAACTATTATTGATATCGTAAATAATATGGTAAAATGTAAAATTTCCCAACCCTCGCAAATGTCTGAAAAAAGTGAAAATACGAGTACATCGCTTCCCGATATTTTAGACTCAAAGTCCGAAGATAATATTTTTGAATTTGAAAACCATCCTAAAAATCTGTATGAGAATCAGTCTGAAGAGGAAAATTACCCACTCCTTGGTAACCATTGGGGAAGTCGAGTATCTACTTCCTTTCGCTAAAAGTGGCAAAAGTAAAAAGGATAGAAGGTAGAACACGTATCAAACTTCAGAAAAAACTTTACAAAGGTAGACACTCTAAACACTGGTTGCTACACATATTATACTCCAACCCCAACACCAAAAAATTTGAAAGAACAAGTAATTTTGATAGACTAATCGAGGAAAGTAAAAGTTATCGTAGAGTAACAATAAGTATAAAAAATAAAGACCCCAACGAAGCTGAAGAAATCTTCTCCGATACAGAAGAAGAAGATTTAGAATATAAAGGAAAGAAATTAGAAACAGAAAAGAAAAGAAAGGAGAAAACAGAAAGAAGACTAGCGAGACGAAGCCGCAGCTCAAGCTTTGAAAAACTTTTATCTAAAGTATCACGCCACTTATCACCAAAGAAATCAATTTCAGCCACAACCGATTCTTCTCTCCCAAACGACGAAGACGAAGTCTTCCTCGGAGAAGAATCAATTCTTAACCAAACTTTTGTCGACAGACCCTCACAGTCTAGTGCTGATTTGTCGCCATCAGTCCCTCAAGGACAGAGAACTTCCTCACAGGCTGAAATCCAACACTCAATACAAATTCACATAAGAAGTCCAGAAAATTTAGAAAAACCTAAAAGTAAAATTCCAAATTCAACTGACGAAAATTCTTTCGATCCTATCAATTTATTACCCCCAGAGATACGTGTAGAAATTCTTGATCAAAAAGAACCTACATACGTCAACATAGTAAATATTTAAAATAAAAATAATCCTTTTCTAAAATCGGAAAATAAAAATATGACTCCAGAAGATATCACTGAAAATAACGCACGCTTACTTTTACAACAACAACAACAAGCAAGATTTGCAGCAGCGAATGAAGCTTACACACAACACAACCTAGCTATGAACAATTTATGGAAAAGGTCAGAAAGATGGACTCTGAGCCAATTTTCAAATGGCCCCGACGAGGATATCCTTGAGTTTCTTTTTGAATACGAAACTCAGGCAAAAACTTTCGAAGCAACTGAATATGAAATCATACGAAATCTAAATATTGCCCCCCATAGTACAGCTCTCGAACTGTTCGCAGCAGAAACAGAGATAACCCCAGAAACTCCCTGGTTAGACGTAAAACGAATCTTAATACGTATTTTTAAAAAAGATAAAGATACTGTAAAAAAATATATCAAATCTTTAAAATTTGATGACTCATATTTCAGTATCAATGTACCCAAATTTTTCCGCCTCTATAAACAACTAGATGCAACAATTAGCGAGAAAAAAATTAGTGAACTTCTACTCCCAAGACTAACAGGAGAAATAAGGAAATTCTTTACGTCGAAAAATCTGCAAACACAAAGTGAGGTTTCAAAAACATTTACTGATTGGAAAGAATTCAAAGAAAAAGCCTTAGATTTGACCGATACCCAAAAAATGGAAGAGATGTTAAATAAAGCAACAGAAACGATCGCCAAGCTAACAAAACAGATGGAAGAGATGATGAAGGGAAAAGCTCCCGAGAAAAAAGAGCCTGTGAAATCCATAACTCCGCCTATCTCCCCTACTGATCCTGTTATTGTGGCATTAGTGGAGGCAGGATGGAAACCCCCGAATACCAATAAACGAAATCAAAATCAAACCAGAAATCAGGCGATGGAAAACAAAAATATAGAAACCAGACCACGTAGAGACAGAAATTTAAATAATAATACTAATAATACTAACGAATCAAATGATAGTAACCCGAGAAGAAGGCTGTCTAGAGAAAGAGAATCTAATTGGTCGCAGAATAACCAAAGTCCCTATAGACCCCAAAGGAGAGAAACTTATCGCAAACAAAATAATAATCGATATCCTCCTAGAGAGATAAATTGCTTTAATTGTGGAAGAATGGGACATCTATCAAGAGATTGTAGACTACGTAATCGTAATACACCTCAATTCCAGCAAAGGAATTTTAGACCGCCACGATTCAACAACAACTTCACATTAAATTTTGGTCAACCGTTCAACCCCTATTTACCACCACAACAGAATAATTATGCACAAGCATATAATGCCCAAGCTCTAATCCCACAACTATGGGCAAATGAGACGAATTATGCATTACCCTCTTATAACTTAGGAACCCTGGATGTAGTTCCAAGTACCCAACAAAATTTCACCCAACAACCAAAAAACTTGCAGTAGAGCCCGTTTGCTCTGCACCATATCATGGCAACAACTTTCGGGCTTGTAATGGCAATGTCCATCATCCGGACTGCGCTGCTCTCTTAGTGTTAGATCCACACACGCCACATAATCGGAAAATTCATATCCGTAGTGCATCGATGAAATTAGTCAGGGCGAGGCAAAAACTAATCGTCCCCTGCAACATTGTGAGCTGTGAAGAGTATGAAACACAGGAAACAGTCGACAGCAGCTCTGAAGTGACGCTTGTACAATATGACCTCGTAAAGGACAATGTGATCAGACCTGCAAGAGTGTGTAAGGTAGCTGCTAAGGATAGTGCAATAATCGATAAAGGAGTTGTAGAAATCAATATAAAAATGGGCAATCTCCTCCTCGATGTGGAAGCGTACACAACCTCTGAGGTAACCACACCTTTACTACTCGAATACGACTTTTTAGATCGACATAATGCTGACATATTATTTAGTAAAAAATTATTTAGAATAGGACCACCATGGAAACGCGAAACATTTAGTATAATTAAGTTTAAGGAAGAAAATTGCGAAATATTTATTAGAGCAGACAAAGATTTCTACATAGAAGTAAATAATGAATATTTTGTAAACCTGGATCCAGAAATGGGAAAAGCAGATCCAGATGAGTGGTTTTTAACAAGTTGTTTAGAAGGCGAATATATTGTTGATGATTTAGGATGGCCAGCCTTAAGATTCTACAGTCCGCACTTTGACACCCAGATCGCACAAGGGATAGTTTTAGGACGCTATAGGCTTCGACAGCCGACTATGCGGGACCGTCAGACCAATTCCATCCGCCGTGGCCAACACAGCATCCAACGCATTACGTTGGGGGATACTGCGGGTAACCAAGGTGAAGAGGTTGATATGCTAAAACTTGTCCGCATTACCCGATCTGATGACAACGTTATCCACGACAATGAAGGGACACAAGTGAAAATTAATAAAAATTTAACAAAGGAACAGAAACAGGCAGTAGTAAGCGTTCTAAAAAAATATATCCATATATTTATAGAAGAACCTGACAAGGTAAAACCTACGAAACTAAAACCAGCACATGTCTACTTGAAAACAGACGAGCCAGTTCAACGTAGAAATTACCATATTGGTATTTTTGAAAAAAGAGAAATTAGAAAGAAAATTAAGGAATTTGAAGAATGTGGTATTATTAAGAGAGCAAGCTTTAGATATGAGAGCCCAGGATTTGTTAAGAAAAAATCAAACGGAGTTTATAGATTATTAGTAGATTACAGAGGTGTAAACAAAATAGTAAAAAAGGATACGAGCAGAGTCCCTCGTCTCCCTGAAATTTGGGATACATTACGAGATAAAAAATACTTCGTAACAATCAATCTCAATCCAGGATATTATCAAATTCCCCTTGATGAAGAATCAAAAGTAATAACAGGAATAAATGTTGGAGGAGTAAGCTATGTATTTAACTCCATCCCTATGGGATTAAGTGCGAGCCCCAGCATTTTCCAAAAAACTATGACCGATTTATTCAATCATATCCTAGAAGACAAAGTATTAGTCTATTTAAATGATATCTGTGTCTTTGGCGAAACCTTTGAAGAAACACTAGAAAATTTAGAAGAAGTCCTAAAAGTACTAGTTGAAGCGGGTTTACCAATCAAAACCAGTAAAAGTAGCTTCTTCAATGAAAGTATCGAATATTTAGGACATAAAATTTCATATAATAAATTAGAACTATTAGATAAAAACATTAAACTAATTCGTGAAGCTCAACCACCTAAAACATTACGTCAACTACGTAGATTTATTGGTTTAGCGAATTATTATAGGAAAATGATTAAAAATTTTTCGCAAATCACAGCACCATTAACAGACTTAACAAGAAAAGAAAATGTTAAAGCAAATAATAAAATAGCATGGAATGACGAAGCACAAAAAGCCTTCGACAAAATAAAAGAATTGATTACATCTGAACCAATTCTTACAATCTATGATCCTGATGCTGAAACATACGTCGAAGTAGACGCTTCAAAAACAGCCATAGGAGCAGTAATAATGCAAGTAGACAGAAAAACAAAAGAGCCACACCTTATAGAATATTTCTCGAAGAAAATTTCTAAAAATCAACATCTGTGTTCTTTTGATTTAAAAGTGTTGGCTATCACTGAAACTTGCGAATATTTCAGAGAATTTTTAGTCTACAAAGAATTTAATATTTTTACGGATCATGAACCCTTAACATACCATAGTCGAATGAAAAAACCAAATGCAAGATTAAATAGGTTAATTTCGAAATTAGGAGAATTCACATTCAAGATCAGACACATTAAAGGTGAAAATAACAAAATCGCTGATTATCTATCCCATCTAGAAGAAGAAGAAGACAATTACGCGGAATTTTGAAACGGTCAATTCATAATACCAGAAGGAACACCTGATCCTCCCAATACTATTAAACAAGAGAAAAAAATTAAAGCAATAACACGTAGCATGAAAAAGAAAGAAAAAGAGTCAGACGTAGAAAGTGACAATTTGGAAGACGATCAAAGTTCCATCCTATCCGATAATTCGGAAAGATCTGGAAACTCCGACGCATCCACAAATTCTCAACTTTCCAAACTTTCAAAAAATTCCGAAATAGAAAACCCAATTAACATCACAGACCAGGAAATCCACAACTTCTGGGATTTACAACGTGAAGAAAAATATTGGGGAATTATAATAAAAATTTTAGAAGGTGGCAATGAAAAAGAGTTAAGAAAAAGCATAAAAATGAGAAGATCACGCAACCTTAACCAATTTTTTCTTGATGAAAATGGAATTTTATGGAAAAACAATGATCACTCTGAATATCACTATGCTGTATCAGTAATTCCTGACTCCCTCATACCTCAAGTACTAAATATATGTCATGAGAGTCAAAGTGGGGGGAGGACATTTTGGAATTTTTAAAACTCTTGCCAAAACGCGTGCTCGATACTACTTTACGCAAATGCCTAAAATAGTCTTGAGGCATGTACGTTCGTGCCATCAATGCCAAATTAATAAAAAAATTAACAAAAAATTTGGACACTTAAAACCAATTAACCCTGAAGAATGCATACCACTTGTACATATCCAAATTGATTTCATCGGAAAATTTAACACAAATAATGAAAAGAAATTTGTCATAGTGGGAATAGATAAGGCAAAAAAACATTGTTGGACCAAAGTAGTAACCCAACCAAACGCACTTTCAGTAATTAAATTTTTAAAAGAAATTGTACGTCATTATGGAAAACCAACGAAGATTACGTGTGATAATGGAACTCATTTTTCAAACAAATACGTGCAAAATTATTGTAAAAATAACGGTATTAAAATATTCTACTCTACATCATATTCACCGCAAACTCAAGGACAAGTAGAGAAAATGAACGGAATGATAAAAAAAATGTTAGCGAAATATGAAAGTACTGATAGCGAAGAATGGCCAGACCACGTGCATAACGTAGCCTTGACCTATAATATGACACCGATTGAAGGTTTAAATAATCACGATCCGTTTTACCTAATTCACGGTTATAAAGGAGAACCCCCATAAATTTAAACATTCTGTCACCACTTATCAGTAAAACCAGAGAAGAACAGATAAGTGAAGCAGACAGAATTCGAAAAACAATTCCAAATTTTGATAAAAAGAATGCAATTAAATATTCATAACCCTATAATAAAGGAAGAAAAGAAATTTCTCATGAAACTAATGATTTAGTTCTCTTGAAAGCACCGATAAATTACGGAAAAGGTAAACCAAAATTTCTAGGACCATATAGAATAGTAAGAAAAATTTCAGATTTAAACTATGTAATTCACATAACCTCCGAGGATGGAAATAGCATAGACGATACAGTTCATATACGAAGACTTACATCTTATAATGCTCGTTCTAATGCGAATTTACCATCGAACATTGAAGAGATTACATCCGATAACTCTGAAGATGAAGAAAATATTCCCGAGTATAACCCAAAAAGGAAAAGAGGTATAACAAAGAAAGAAAAGAGCCCTGAAGAAAATGAATCAGAGGACGAAATTAAAATCATTGTCAAACGTCCAAGAGGAAGACCACGAAAAGGAATTTTAAAGAAATCTGGCAATAAAAATAAAAACAACAAGAAGGTAAAATTTACTGACAAAGCTTTATTAAAAGGGAAAGATTGTTCAGAATGGAGAAAGAAGTTTGAATTAAAAGACCCAGAAAAAAGAAGGATAACCTTACGAAAAATTCAATCGATTACCCAAAAACAACATATGGAAGAAATCAAATTGTTCAATAGGTGTGATGAGGGAAAAAGTATAATACAACCTTTGTCTCTACCTATTCAACCTACTCCTCAGGATATTAAGAAACCGAGTGAGTTAAGTTTGGAGGAATACGTGAAAAGATACTCCAAACCACCACCCGAAACATTGTATTATAACCCTTGTAATTTAATTCGTAACAATTATAGAAAATTTTTATATATATCGTAAGGACCATTTACGTACATATTTTTCTCCCCTCAAAAAAATATATAAAATTTTTTTTACTCACCGATTACCAATCATCCTGTGCATCATGAGCAAAAGCCTCCCAGCATCCGGCTTTACTTCTCCTTGCTCTTCACCTTCCAGATGATTGGCAGGTGCGGGCTCCGGAGAAACTGACCGATGCCTGAACTGTTGATGCCGAGGAACCAAAAACATGCGCTGATTGGACACGACCATTTTACTCGGCCCAGAGGTCGACTCACTTCTCGGACTCGCTCCGTGTAAAACACGACGATTGTGAGAAATTTTCATTTTTTCCGACGGCTCCAAAACTTGCAAAACCTTGATGTAATGAGGAGTATCATTAATCACAATTTTTTGCCGATAAAAGCAAACAAGATAGTCAACCAAATATTGAAATTGGGACCTATCCATAATCGTATTGGCATATGCAGTATTGGTAATCGAGAAAGAAACGAACTTTAGCGCCAAAATTTAAAGGCTGCATTGCCATTATAACTGCAGTCAACAAGTTCAAACCAATGGCATAACCGGTGATGTCGGACGGATTCACATCAAGTGTCAAAAAACAAACCACGGATTCTTCCCACCTCCATAAACATGCCTCCAGGAAGAGGAAGCTGAACTGCGGGGCGAGTTGTACCATCAACTGCAAGCAACACTCGCATAAACTCTGAGGCAACACATGCCTCCACAATCCGAAAAGTGTTCAATGAGTCGCCAGGAAAATTTTTTTGGTACGCGTCCACTCCCGTTGGACCATCATCTGCTGCCAAAAACGAATGAATGGCTTTGAAAATCTTCCAAAGCCCAATCACACCAGTGAACAGACAAGGACAACGCAGCCACCAACAATGTAAATACGGAAGAGACGTCTGCGTCAGCATGAAGCTTTTGGCTGTCTCAACAATCCCCGTATCAGGCACCATAAATTTGGGCAGAGTGTGCAATTCCGCCGGAGTTGGATACAGAGGAGCACCTGAAGAACTACTTCACTAGCGCGATCCATATCTAAACTCAACCTCTCGTCCAAATCATGAAGAAAATGTCTTTCAACGTGTACTAAATTAAAATAACGAACTAAACGAAAAATAAAATATATATACAAAAGAAAGAAATTACGACTAATTGGAACATCAACTACAAATCTAAAGAAGGACGAGGACGAAGAAAATCAAAACAAACCAACATGTCGAATACACCGAGAAGACTGCGATACCTCCATATATATCCAAGTTGTAAAGCAAGATGAATTCTTGCTGAACAATCAAAATATACTGGAGTCTGCCATCTCCCAAGGCCTACCCTCAATGGTAA